>FR990059.1:11239188-11839188 GCA_905404095.1 Glaucopsyche alexis | reverse complement strand
TATTAAGTACCTAGTTATAAAATGAATTAACCATATTGCATATTTGTTAGATACTTAACGACAAAAATATATAAAACATATTTTAATGAAATAAAACTTAACTTTAACTTTTATTTTCATTATCAAATAGATTTCTACTTACTTCTTCAATAACTTTTAGAACATCGTATTGAATTCGAAATCCCAGGGGAATCTTAAGACAGAATTAAAACGAACCAAATACCAATAGCGGCGGTCAGTTTAGCCGACAATATATTGCGTCGTTAGTTGGCTTTCATATTAGAACCGAGCAAAACATGGCGATAATTAAAGTCTAGACAAAATAAACGCAATAAAATGCTAAATAGAGCTGATGTTTGTACTGTTAACTAAACTGAATAGTGAATCTAGAAATGTTTAATATCTAAAACTATTTTTGTATTTCTTGAATTTAAATCAGTAACTATAAATAAATACATTATACTTAGTATGTAATAATTGAAGCATAATAAAAATAATAGTAGAAAAAAACTCTATACAAACGAGTTAAATTGAAAAAGTTACTGATAATTGTAGAACCTATCCACTTTGAAAACTTATTGACTTTTAATAGAGTAACTTGATCAGCAATTGGCAATTGCCCATTTCTACTTCGAAAACTTTTCAATTCAAAGAGTTTTTTTTTTTTTATGAATTATTAGGTAATAATTACTTAGGTAATATTAATATGTCAATAACTCTTAGTATTGAAGTTTTTAAATTACGATTCTATACACTCTTAGTTGCGAATTTTGCTATAAGATATTAGATGCAAATTTATTAAATAACTCGACAACCTTTTATGTTAAAAAAAAAATAATAATAAAAGGTTTGATGTGCACTTATTAATTAAGGCGAATTATGCATAGGCACGATACAAAATTATATTAAAATGTTTAACAAATACAGCCCTTAATTACAGTGCAAATTATAAAGATTTTTATTTAATTTTTATAGTACCAACTACCAAATCAAGTAACACTGGCTCGATTTATTGGTATCTTTACATAAGTATAATTTAATACTCCGTCTAAAATTAAAACTGTTTATCGTATCCTTTACGGCCGGGCCACACGGCGCGGCGCCGCACCGCACCGCAATACTCCGCACCGCACTGGCGGCCACACTAGCAATGCGGCGTCGCAATGTTCTTACGGCGTCGCTGCGGCACCGCAATGTTCTTACGGCGCCGCTGCGGCACCGCAACAGGATTGACTTGGCTAATGGCTTGCCCTGTTGACGACAGTCGCAATATTTTTTTATAATAATTGTTTTTAAAATTCTCATGAGACTTGTCCCACAGTATTTCCCGTTTTTGAATTAATGAAATGAGGTAGTCCACGTCTATTGATTCCATACTTGTACTCATTTTTTGTATAGGTAATATAAATATAAATGTAATATAAATATAATAGGTATCACGTAATTAATCGTTGACCCTAACGAGCGTACACTTCCACTTACGCCGTACATACAACTGAGCGGTGCCGCGAGCACCGCACTGCTTGCACCCCTCCCCGCCTCATCTGCCTCGCGCCGCTGTCCGGTGCGCCTGCGGTGCGGCGTGTGGCATACCATACATTTTTATATGTAAAAGACCTGTTGCGATACCGCTCAGGCGCCGCGCCGCAGCCGTACCGCACCGTGTGGCCTGGCCCTTAATTAGAAATCTTTTCAAATTCAAATATAAAAGTAGGTAATGCCCGCGGCTCTGTTCAAAGGCTGGGCCTATATTGTCCGGAATCAGGAAAGCCGGAGAAAATTCAGAGCACTGAAAGTAGAACTATGCGCTAATACAATAGAGCTAAAAATCGAACAAGTGTCGACTCAAAAGTCTATTGTCATATATGACAGCTCGGCACTCGACACTTCCATTTTTAACTCTATTGTATTAGCGCAGAGTTCAACTTTCGGTGCTCTGAATTTTCCCGGGCCCGCCAGATTCCGGATCATAATGTCCCAGCCTAAGGCATGTATCTGCTACTTTTATATAACTGCAAAAGTTTGTAAGGATGGATAGATGGTTGGATGAATGGATTTTTTGAGTCTTTCACGCAAAACCGTACGTAAATAAACCATCCTCTTAAATCACTCTGTCTATCAAATGGTGGAAACTGAAAACCGCATTAAAATCCGATATATTACCTAATATAATACTAGTTCCATTCAAGCGAATGGAACTGGAATGAAATGGGTAAGCACCCACAACTAGTCACATGAAAAATGCTGCGGCGACCTACTTGTTTAATATAACTAACCGTAGATTTTTTTTAAGAAGAATAGAAGCTTTTTATCAATATGAACCAAACGTCGCACAGTGTTTTATAAACCCAAAAAAAGTGACATCGTTTTTTTATTGCAGATCTTTAAAGATTAGATCAAAAGAAATGCGAGAGTAGAATTCCCGTTTTCTAGTGTGCCTAAATCCGGAGATAGAGGCCTTCGAAAATGCGAAAATTTTCACCCGGATTTACGAATAAAAATTAATTAAAAATAATCGGTGCATATTAGCATCAAGTGGATTTATTTCATCGATGAAGACATTAAAGACGCACATAATTCAGTTACAAAACTTATTTTAAGTTTATTAGAAAATATTTTACAATCATTTTTAACATTTTAGATTTTATTTAATAACTCGAATAGTCCGCAAAATCGACACTTCTTTCTTATTTATAAATATAGGTATTAACTTGGTCTACACACATAAAAAAAATCAAAGGTCGATCTCGTGAACTAACAGAGTTAAAAGCATTCAAATATTATTCGTAGGGTTGACACTTAAACCCGGATTTGATAATATTATGAATTGTAATTTTTTAAACGAAATTTTAAAACTTTATGCACGAGCCAATATTATCATAACGCTTGTATGCTATATTAACCAACAAAAAAAAAGATATTATCAATTTGATATTATAGGGATTGCGTCATTTTCATCTAATATGGTGATCGTACATTTTGCCGCTTTCCTTTAGCGTGCACAAAGTGGCGGGAAACATCAAAAGAAGAATGTAATGAATATGGCGGGAAATTTAAAGTACGTAAATAAAGTATATTATTCATCTTCAGTTAACAATATTTTCTGATCATATCTCGTCAATAAATCCCAACATATATTCATTGGCTTTCAGTAAAGCTAGAGCGGCAGCAGGCAATAATAAAAAAAATAAAAAATTATTTCAGACATTTCATAGTCCATAACTTGTTAGTAACAAAAATCTTAATACCTATAGTAACTACAGATTAAATATTAAATTTAATTTAATTCTTAATTTTTTAGGTTAATAATTTTAATAAACAGATTTTATTAGTTTTTGAGTCAATTCACCTTCCAACATCTCTCACATGCAGATCAGTGAACCGACCCAAAACTGCAGAGTCTAGCCTCCCTGCTAACATTTCCAGAATACTGTTGCGGCTTCCCCTCATACTTTGTTCCACAGACCATGTTTTCTTTCTCATGATGGCATAAAAATCATCTACATGACTGTTTTATTTTTTATTGAGCTGTGAGTGTGCAGCAATCATTGGATCTGATGACATGAGCTCTATGGAAAATATCGTGCATAAATTTATTTCTATCAAATTTTCGATATAACATCACTTACAAAAAAATGTCATATAACATTACTTACAAAAAATGTTCCTTGCTAGCAACACTTTCAAATGGCACAACAATATAGGACGATATTTTTTTAAACTTTTTTTGTGACTTTCAATCTATAATATCCCCGTTCATACTGAGTTTAAAGAACTTTAAGAGTTTAAAGGCTTTAGCAAATTTGATTTCTTACATCAGTCTAAAACCAAAATCAATGTTTGATTTATGGCCGCCCGAAAACGAAAAGACTACAAAATCGGCATTGCTATTTGACAACCCTAACCTCAATCCGGCCTGGTAATACGCCGGGTGTACGTATAATCGTCATAACTCTGTTAGTTCACGAGATCGACCTATGATTTTTTTTTATGTATGTAGACCAAGTTAATACCTATATTTGTAAATTAGAACGAAGTGTCGATTTTGCGGACTATTCGAGTTATTAAATAAAATCTAAAATGTTAAAAATGATTGTAAAATATTTTCTAATAAACTTAAAATAAATTTTGTAACAGAATTATGTGCGTCTTTAATGTCATCATCGATGAAATAAATCCATTTGATGCTAATATGCACCAGTAATTTTTAATTAATTTTTATCTGTAAATCCGGGTGAAAATTTTCGCATTTTCGAAGGCTTCTATCTCCGGATTTAGGCACACTAGAAAATCGGGAATTCTACTCTCGCATTTCTTTTGATCTAATCTTTAAAGAACTGCAATAAAAAAACGATGTCACTTTTTTGGGTTAATAAAACACTGTGCGTCGAGTAGTCTTAGTAAAAAACTTTGGAAACATTTTCAGTAGGCAATTGTAAGTTTTTCACAACAATAAATATTCATATTTTTAAATACCACCCTCAAAAATTATTTAGAACCGTTTGATTGCAAAAAAGAACAATTAAGTAACCGCTTCGAATAAAAAGGGATACATTTATAAGAAAGGAGATAAGAAAGGAGAAAAAATGTATTTCCTTTTCATTTGTTTTTATTATCGTAGAATTAGCATATTCCTTTACCAGCCGCGTCACGTACTTATACCTGATAGTATATTGTGATTTGTGAAAACAAACCCATATTGCATACAAAGCATGAGTGCGCTCACTGCTTACTCAGTAGCAGTACTTACCAATGCATATGCAGGGGCATACATGAGGTTACTAGGTTTATAGCTGGCACGATTTAATATCACTATTGCCTCATGCTTCGAGAAACTTCACCAACTTTTATCATTATGGCGTATAAGTAACTTATTTAATATTAACTACAAAGTTTAAGCAGTTTTAACTAAAGTACTTCTGAAATTGGTCATGTTATTATCTCCCGACCCTCACCGTACTGACACAACGTCCGCGTCGTTATAATACGAACAAAATATAAGAACGATCAAATTACTAACAGTCGTTTTTAGCACCTATAAAATTTAACATGGTTCGCAACTAGCCCAAATTGAACTTTTATATGTTGTTTTCAATGTAGTTTTTATTTGTAGTGATGTAGTTTCTAATTTGATAGGGGAAAATACTATAATATTATTAAAATTTTGCGAACACGATAAAACTCAAGGACTACAGCTATTTCGAAGCCAACTGTGAAAAGTTGGCTCCAAAACTAGCTTTAGATTTAATTGATTTTGTTGAAGTATATTTATTTAACCTACTTTTAAATAATTAATAAGGAAGAGAGAAAAAAAGATAGAAAGACACCGTCAGAAATAACATGTCATTCTGCATTATGAACTCTCCGGTGATGGCTAGGGAGCCCATGATGCTAAACGTGTTGGTACTCGAGCTCGAGGCTCGAGCGACGTGGAGACCTAGTAGATTTTGTAAATTATGAAGAAAAAAACATTTTTACAAATTTATTTAGTGGTGCGAAATAGATTTGTTATAATATTTAAGACGACAAGATGTAGAAGCTTAATTATTTAAATATCGACTTTCCCGGCCCGACCCGACTTTTAAATCGTCAGTACTTTAAGTTGGAGCTTCTTTGAGGCCTTCTCAACACTTCTATCACAATCTGTTGAGAGAAATTTAATCGTAAATTTTAATATTTTTTGTTACCTTTTTTAACGCTCCAAATAATAAATGATTTTCATATCTAGATTTCAAGAGGCGTGTGGGACACTGATACTATCTTAATCTGACACACTCGAGGTACTTCTCCATAAGATAAATCCCCCTTTAGGCTCCCCTAATATGATGGATGGTCGGACGATTAACTCGCAACTACTCGGTAATGGCACGTGATGTGGCAGGTATGCTGCTATTGTTGAGAATTCAATAGATCTTGATTAATCATCATTATTAATTAGTCATTCCCTCTAAGAGCTCTGAAGGGTGGTAACGATTTGAAAGAAGTATTTTTCAGTTGCTATTAAATTAAATAACAAAATAATTATTAGGTATTCAAAAACAAATCTTGTTATTATATTGATTGAGCGAGTATAAAATAGTTACAAAACTGTTAAAGAAAACATTGGGTAGCTACCTAAATTTTTTATACTGATTATACCAGACCCAGCCCTTCTTCTGTCTCCAAAGCAAGCGGGTAATAAAATTCCATTTTATTCACGAACCATTAAAAATAAAAAATGTGCAATTGATATGTGGATTTCGTTTCTGTACAAAGTTGTCTTACAAAGTAATAAATTGAGGTTTAAAAGAAACAAAAGACAAGCCAATGTTTAGAGATCATTCCAAGTCGTTATGTGCTTAGACTTTTTCAATGTTTATAAATTCTACTTTATTTAGTCATCGATTTCATCTTTAGTATTTACTAGCTGATGCCCGCAACTTCATTTGCGCAGAACTAACGGAAGCGGAACCCTATTTTTTTTAAATGGAACCCTAAAATAAAAGTAGCCTATGTTAGACTTTATAACATCACCTATCTGCCAGTGAAAGTCCCGTGAAAATCGGTTCAGCCGTTTCAGAGATTAGCCGGAACAAACAGACAGACAGACCGACAGACAGACAGACAGACGGACAGACAAAATTTTTAAAAATTGTTATTTTATTTTAAGTACCGAATATACTTTCAGATTCACTATGTAAAAAGCTGTTAATTTGAAGTTACAAACAGACACTTCAATTTTATTTATCAGTATAGATGTTTAGATTAAGTCTTAAACTATAACATAATCGTTTATTTATTTGGCTATCTTAATTAAGCTACCGAACCTACTGACAAGTTTTAATAAAAGTTGATGAGAATAAACTGATATTATTTCTAGAAACTAACTTCGCATCATAATAATATTATCAAAATCACAAATAGGTACTCCATAATATTCGTAGAAAGTCTTCCACTTAAATACTTACAGAACCATCGCAACTACCTAACTAGTTGCGTAACATGAAAATATTCTAGACCTAGTGCACAATGGGCGATTTCAAATGCTCGTCTTGTAACGCGCGATAAGTTCTATAAAAAGTGTTCACTTTTCATAGAACTTAGCGCACGCTTTACTTTTTTACATTCCACTCTATACATTTTGTAACAGCCCAAATGAGGTAAGGTCAGGACCTTACTTCTTTTGAAAAAAGGAAAATCTGCGCCAATACAATAGACAGTAAGATACCAGAGGGGCAATTCTGCTAAATAAAACCTGCATTAGTACAATTACAATCAAGCCCCGACACGCTTACACTCTCAAAAGGTGTTTTTATGAACGTTACGTGAAACCCGTCGTGATTGGTCGAAATCTCATAAAATCCGTTCATGATAACATGTCGCTACACTTTCAATCCAAACAAAGTAAAATTAAGTATACTTTAAATACGAGAATTGAGGTTCTGGAGTCCGAACGGTACCTATAGGCTTTTCCATAGTATTTATGTACACAATAATAGACCCAGATCTTAGTCTCCAGATCTCTTTTCTGCCCCTGCGACGAGTGATTCTTTTATTGTGGCGCGCTCTACCGGCAGTATTATTTTTAAATTACCGTTAGGCAATTACCGTGTTCTACGGTATCTATACTTCGTGAACAGTTTCTTAGAATTTCCTGAAACTTTTATTTAATTAGATTTAAATCCACGTTTCTTATAATATTTTTTTCCAGAACTGTCAATAGCAACATAACTTCCCGCGTAATTTCAAACGAGTGCTTCTTTTAATGTGGCGCGCTCTACCGGCAAAAAATATGTCCCCTAAATTGAGACCATTATTTCAACATTACGTTCGGACTCCTGAACCTCAATTCTCGTATTTAAAGTAAACAATTTAAACAGTCAATTTTACTTTGTTTGGATTGAAAGTGTAGCGTCATGTTACCGTGAACGGATTTTTAGCCGTTTCACGTTGGTTTAACGTTCATAAAAACACATTTTAAGAGTGTAAGCGTTTGCTTGGTTTTATTTAGCAGAATTGCCCCCCAGGTATCTATACTTCGTGACAATAGAGCTGAAATCGAACACACAAGCGCCGAGTTTTTAAATTGCTGATGTAGGTTCGATTTGCATCTCTATTGTATTAGTGTAGAGTTCTATTCTCAGCGCTGAACGTTTCACGCGTCTTCGCGTCGTGCCGTGGGTATGCGTTGAAAGCGTCCAGTATGTACCAGCTTTTACTCCACTGCAGCGAAAATAAGATGAAAAAGTAATTTACACTTTTCTTGAGCAAGTTTCCTCTAGGTGCCAATTTTTTATTATGAATATTTTTCTTTGAGAAGCTGTTTTCTTCAGATTTTTTTTTGTATTAAGTCCTTTTCCATATAACTTTCTTGTTATGGAACAAAGTAGTTTCTAGTAAGTACATTGTATTTTTTCAGTTATTAATGCATGTTCTTTACGAAACTATAGTTCCATTTATTAATAATATAATGTTTGTATTAAAACATAATTTGTTGTTTCTGTGTAACACGTGGGAAGGTTACCCTGATGGCTTTGACCCATATTATGTTGTTCTAACATATAGATATTACACTTACTTACTTCAAAGTTTAGAACAACGTCGAAGAATATTATTTACTTGGGTAGGTACAACATACTCCATTACTGCAATATTTTTAATTACAAAGTAGTTAGATCTGGGGGCACGGCAGTGCCCCCGCCAAGTCGAGCGCGAAGCAAACACTGCCGTACCATCCTTTACTGGAACCATTTCGCCGCATTTTCAGGCCCCTATTTGAGAACCTCTGGATAAGACCAGAACGCAGAAATTTTCGTCATCCAGTAAGCTATAATCACAGACTTAAAATCCAAAATTTCAAGTCTGTAGGTCATTTAGTTCCGAAGTTAAGCGAAAGCAAAGTTTCGCATTTATGACACTCACTCACTCACTCACTCACTTATACACTCACTCATGATCATCAAAATAGAACTAGTACTTCCCATAAACTCAGAGAGCTGAAATTTGGTACAGAGTTAGGGTTTAATGGCCACATAAAGGGAAAACTATAAAAACTAGGATAATCGATCTGGGGGCACGGCAGTGCCCCCGCCAAGTCGAGCGCGAAGCAAACACTGCCGTACCATTCTTTACTGGAACCATTTCGCCGCATTTTCAGGCCCCTATTTGAGAACCTCTGGATAAGACCAGAACGTCGATCTGGGGGCACGGCAGTGCCCCCGCCAAGTCGAGCGCGAAGCAAACACTGCCGAACCATTCTTTACTGGAACCATTTCGCCGCATTTTCAGGCCCCTATTTGAGAACCTCTGGATAAGACCAGAACGTCGATCTGGGGGCACTGCAGTGCCCCCGCCAAGTCGAGCGCGAAGCAAACACTGCCGTACCATTATTTACTGGAACCATTTCGCCGCATTTTCAGGCCCCTATTTGAGAACCTCTGGATAAGACCAGAACGTCGATCTGGGGGCACGGCAGTGCCCCCGCCAAGTCGAGCGCGAAGCAAACACTGTCGTACCATTCTTTACTGGAACCATTTCGCCGCATTTTCAGGCCCCTATTTGAGGAGCTCTGGATAAGACCAGAACGCAGAAATTTTCGTCGTCTAGTAAGCTATAATCACATACTTAAAATCCAAAATTTTAAGTCTGTAGGTCATTTAGTTCCGAAGTTAAGCGAAAGCAAAGTTTTGAATTTATGACACTCACTCACTCAGTCACTCACTCATGATCATCAGAATAGAACTAGTACTTCTCATGAACTCAGAGAGCTGAAATTTGGTACAGAGTTAGGGTTTAATGGCCACATAAAGGGAAAACTATAAAAACTAGGATAATCGAACATCTGGAGTACCTGGTGACCCTGATTAGAAAACACAAGAGCCCAACCAAACTATTAGAGATCGACATACCGCCTTTACAAAAAATATTCAACATGGTGGTGGGCCGCTTCATTTGATGTCAAAAATCGAAGGTCTGAAGTATCTGATGAAGAATCCTCAGCTGGTTTCAGCTGATTAGAGATATGGTAATGCCCCCCTTTTACTATTAGTACATAAAAAAATCGACTGTCATTTCAAAAACCTAGCGAAGTGGGACACATCTTCTAATTTAATCTAGTCCGTAGCATTCCACTGCTGGGCGAATGCCTCCCTTTCTGCTTTTGATACGAATATAAATAAAATTAAAGGAAAACTCTGGATAAGACTAGACTGGCTTTTATACTTATATTTACAAGTTTACAAGAAGAAATAGTCGAACGATTAACTTTATTGTACTCGATCATTACACAAATTAAATAAACAAATTACACTGAAATCTAGTAAAATAAATCAATATGCCCACGTTTCTACAAAAAGAAGTGAAATCCCACCAAAAACATTCTGTAAAAAACTAGCCAAGTCTCGATAGAGCTGCTTGTTTATCTCTAAAAAGTAGTGAAATCTAGACAAAGTCGTGCCAAGTCTAAGGTTCCTTACTGCGATTTCTTTATTATTATAGTTAATGTTGTGTGACTTGGCCGTTGAACATTCTTTATACGTTACAAGTGGGTACAAGTCAATTTTGTTTACACGTAATGTATATCTGTTGTAACTACCTATGTTTGTTAAGCGAGATAATAGCCCATACTGGTATTGGTAATTGGACGCTAGTGAGTAGTGTCTCATTTTAGGCTGTTGTTGATTGTAGAACACATGTATTGGAGCAATGGTGTCATGGAGCCCCTTTTGTACCATTGTGTACCCTTCAACGGGCAAGTCACACAACATTAACTATAATAATAAAGAAATCGCAGTAAGGAACCTTAGACTTGGCACGACTTTGTCTAGATTTCACTACTTTTTAGAGATAAACAAGCAGCTCTATCGAGACTTGGCTAGTTTTTTACAGAATGTTTTTGGTGGGATAGGTATTACTATGTATAAAACAAATAAAAAAAGTAACAAAACCCATGTAAAGTATTCTTGTCTTATAAACCCCTTAGTAAAACTAAAATGCTCTGTTATGATATTATATTATTATAAGTTTCTAATTTAAATTTTGCTATGACAAACAGCGGCTTAGGTAGGAAATGTCGCAGTAAGCCTGATGAGTTAATCCTTTAATGCCAAGGACTTGACTTATATGCTGACCTTAGTTTAAGGAAATAGTGCCCAAAATAATACCGAATTAAGTCCTAACTATATTATTCAGAACTATCAGGTGCCTTAGGGTAAGTTTATACAAAAACGGGACAAACCGCGACTTCCTATATCTTCTTGTGAAGTGAATAAACTATAATGTAAATGTGAAGTAGTGTGGATAAACCCTAAAGGTGCTCCTCACCGGGAGCAATCACGTATAATGTAACATTATAAATTCGACATTGAGCGTTACATTACATTACATTACGGTAGGAGGTATCCTAAATGGGGATCCATTGATGTTACAAGTTGTTACATATAGGTACATACATCATTACAAAGTGCGCGTTGTAATGCTCGGGTATCCTCCTACACTGATGTAATGCTCGAATATACGTAACGTTACATTACACGCGAATGCTGCCTGTGAGAAAGCAACTTTACAGAGCAAAGACAAAATAATGTAATAAGGTGTCTCGGCAACGTTTCTTATAATTATTTTTAAACAAAAAATTAAACCGACTTCCAAAGTAAAAATACACAAAAAAGTATGAAATAAAACTTAATCTCTAAATAATTCCCCTTTCAAATTCGGCTAAAATTTTTACTATTTCTCTTCTCAATCTTATTAATTTTGAAATCGGTACCAGCCCAAACAATTATCTACAATATTTTATAGAACTTACGTTCATATTTGCTGGTACCGACTTCAAAATTAATAAGATTGAGAAGAGAAATAGTAAAAATTTTAGCCGAATTTGAAAGGGGAATTATTTAGAGATTAAGTTTTATTTCATACTTTTTTGTGTATTTTTACTTTGGAAGTCGGTTTAATTTTTTGTTTAAAAATAATAATTTCACCCTTTTTAGAGATATATTTTCTTAAGTTATTATTAATACGTCTTAAGAACGTCTAAACTAAACGATCGAATGTATAATTGAATACGCGCCAAGCTTCCATAAGGTATTGCTATTAAGATGATAATGATGATTACTGTAAGTTATAAATTGGCATATGCTTGCAGTTCATTAAACAATGCCGAAATTTCCAAACGCATATCTTAAAAGGCTGAGGAGTTCTGTACAGTGCTTTTGGATCCAGGGTATACCTTGGTACAATATCTTATTTTTTGGTAGCATATGCTTGTGTTACTTCAGCAAAAGTCAAAATCACTATATGTGTGGATATAAATTTCGAGGAGTTCCCTCGATTCCTCATGGATCGCATCATCAGGTTTCCACTTTAGTGACTAAAGGACCAATTTCGAACTAAACCCTTTACAACAACAAAAGAATTTTGCAAATAGGTCCATAAACGGCAGAGTAATGTTCAAAGATCTCCGTGTTAGTGTAAAATACTATGAGAAATACCTTTTATATCATCATAATTTGATGATGTATGGTGTGATAGTGGTGATGATGATGATGATTACTCTAACTAACAGGGTGGCATATGCTTGCAGTTCTTTAAACAACGCCGAAATCCCCAAACATGTATCTATAAGGAGCCAGGAGTTCTGTTCTGTACTTTTGGATCCAGGGTATACCTTGGAGCAAAATCTTACTTTTTGGTAGCATATACTTGAACTACTTCAGAAAAAGTCAAAATCACCATATGTGTCCATATAAATTTCGAGGAGTTCCCTCGATTCCTCATGGATCCCATCATCAGGTCACCACTTTGATATCAAAAGGACCAATTTGGGATTACACCCTATACATCCCAGAAAAAATTTTGAAAATCGGTCCACAGGCGGCGGAGTAATCGTTGAACATACAAAAAAAAAAAAAAAATATACAGCCGAACGTATAACCGCCTCCTTTTTTGGGAAGTCGGTTAAAAATGAAGATTTAAGCACACTTAACGTAGCAATTAGCAAAGCTTACCTATTAAGAAAGAACTCGCCATGTCTTCAAAAAACGACACAAACACAAAGTAGTTCACTAAACTAGTAAATATAAAACTGGTAAGTATATTTTACTAGTAACAAAGTAAAAAAATGCCATTTCCCACGACAGTATAAAATGCAACCCTTATCAGTGCAAAAAGTCTGCAAACCAGAGGCGTTGAAAAATTTGTTTGCGACGCCTCCGCAAAAGATAAGCAACTTTACATACAGTTGTCTCTACGTCCAGTAAAGAAGGCTAATTCGTAGTGGGATAACATGGTGGAAATAATGCAACGTTATCCTCCTCGCATTGAGAATGATGCGGGACAGTATTTTTTTTTTTAATGTAATGAACCAGGAAACGAGCAGACGGATCGCTTGATGGTGACAACATATGTTTTATAATTATATATTTTGTTGTATAAAACAAAAATAAGAAACGAGAGGTATCGTGCCGGTTGTTGAAAGACCGACAAATAAAAAAAACATGCCATCTAATATTATAATAGGGGATCGGACTACATCTGAAATATTTGGTTTCATTAATATATTCAGAAATATTGAGGCATTACTACTTGGTAAATGTAAAAAAATATATTATTTTATGTGTAGTTTACTAATAAAATACATTTAAAAAGTACCAAAAAAAATTTTTTTTTTGCGAAATTGGCAAACAAAACCTACATCATTAGTTTACTCACATCATATACAAAAACATTCATTATGGTAAGTATGTACTTATACGCACAAATATGGGAGATATTTACAAATATATTCCGGCGGCCATATACTTCATATACTACTTCATATACTATAACCTACAAGTGACGTCATTTGTAGGTCGACTTTAGTATGGAGCGTTTTTAGGAGGCACGCGAAATTTTTTATACAAATCGCTGTACCTTTGAAAATATTGACTTTTGATATACGGTTTCTTCTGAGAAGTTATATTTAAGAGTATTAGACTATTCATTTATGCAATAAAAAAAAATTTGTCCGATTGCCTATTATTGTAGTCCTATCTACAATCTGTAGTCATGTCCAGTAAGTGTCCAGTTATTAAAACTGCAATTATATAATGTAAAGGACTTATTCTCCTTAAATTAGCATGTATCACATTGTTCATCCAAAACAGTTGACGATCACCAAGAATATATTTTTTTATACAAATTAAACAATATTACACTTTTAGCGTCATTTCATATGCTCAAGATATTATTAAAATCTTTTATTTAACTTGTTATGTATGTAATTAGTTCGGGTGGAATTTTGCAACTCAATTTTGAAGCAGATATCTTCAACCGATTGAGCTGAAATTTTGTATATACGTTTAGTTTGGATGTCAGTTCATTGTAACGTCTTTCTAAATCCAACATAGCGAAACATCAAACATCAACAAAGTACTTTATACAACCTAAAATAATAAGCTTACATTGTAGAGACGATTACATGTAAAACATTTTGTTTAATTTATATACGCAGAAATGTTGAGATACTTACGTTATTTCATATGGATTAGGTAGGTACTACATCTAAAAATACAAAAAATGTTTCGAAGCTTGCTAAATTAGTAAATAAAATCCATGTCATTAGTTTTACATCACATTATTATAAAAAAACATTCATTAAAGTAAGTATGAACCTAAACGTACTAATTTCGGAGATACTTACAAATTTATTTTATATTAGGTAAAAACCATATATTTATACTAGGTCTAATAGCTATTTAAATATATAGTAACGGTACAGTAATTAGGTACGACTTGCTTTGGACTGCTCTCCCGGAGGAAAAGCAGCTGTCGTCGACAGGCTGATGCGATGGTTCTGCTGCTGAAATATATAGTATCTACGTAAAGTATAGTAGCGCCGCTGATGTTATCGCTTATGCGGGTCCGGCGGCCCAGCAACAAACGGAGGAGGAGGCACCTTGGGGTTTTAGTGCGGTATCAGTCCGCCGAGGATCCACAAAGGATTTCCCCAAGCAAAAAAGGTAGGTATAGTGCGATTCAAATGAGAATAGGATCGAGTCGGCGCCATATTGTTTCGGATTTAGACTGTTATGATAGTTAAATTTATGTTTAGATAATTGATTACTATTTAACATTTTTATTTAAATTCGATGCAAGACTATTATTATTTATTTACATATAAGTTTTTCTGAAAATCGCACTTTTCATGTGATATTTGACAGATAAAGGTCATTGACGTTCCTATTCTTATTTGAAACGCGTTATATGACTTTTGCATAATGCATTTTCACGAGATTTGCGAAATTTTGTAAATAAATCGCTGTGCCTATGATATATTGATTTTTAGTATACAAAATGTTGTCATATTTAAGAGATGGTAGATATATCACTTAAGCAATAAAAAAAATCAGCCGTCAAGCCTCCCAGCCGGCGCCGCGCCGGGCCGGTAAGTGGAAAAACAGCCATTTGTATCTTAATGTCCTCTCTATTGTATAATATAACTGGCGGAAATCAGATGCAAATAATTTCCAACGCGCTGAAATGTAACCCACGTCCCGAGCTACAGCTCCGAAGGATCGTGTTGCAGACCTTGTTAACATCAGAGATACGAATTTGTTTTTGTTATTGATGGTACCTTACCTTTTAACCATAACCTTTTTTGTTATAGAAGCTCTATATTTCAGAAGAGCAATTATAAACATTGCAAAAATTGAGCTCTAGTTTCTATTAATGACTGTTGTTATTGTTTGGTAGATAGTATGTTGATAGTGCAATTGTATAGCCAAAATACACTGAAATATTTCAACCTGATGTAGAATAATATTATTGTGTTTTATTTATTTTTAATTCCTAGAGGAAGTGGGATGTACTTAGAGCACCAGTCTCCCACTATACTTGATAGTTCTCAATGTACCTACATATTTGGCTATTTTTATATCTTGTAAACTAAGAGAGAAGTCAATATTTTTCATTTAGTAAATCTTAGAAACCTCAAAAATAAAGTATCTAACAAAGTAACAAAAATACTATACGGCTAGGGCTTCTCTATGAAGGCGAACCAGCCTTCGCCTCTGGTACGTATATAATAATTATATACTACATTATCATTAGGAAATAGGAATATTATGTTATAATAATATAAATAATAATTGACGATAATTATTAATATTATGTATATTGTTTTTCTCTTTGAAAAATTCAAGTCGAGAATATACCAGTAGGTGTATTTCATTTCGCATAAACTAAGAACTTTTAATAAGACACGAAAATCTGCCAATTAACTCGAACTAAAGTCTAAAGTCTAGCTAAAAGTTAAATCCGATCGTAAAGTAAATTAGATGTATATACTTATATAGTCTCTCGCCTATAAGGGCCAGGCCACACGGTGCGGTACGGCTGCGGCGCGGCGCCTGAGCGGTATCGCAACGGGTCTTTTACATATAAAAATGTATGGTATGCCACACGACGCGTCCGGCGCCGCTCCGGCGCCGCACCGCAGGCGCACCGGACAGCGGCGCGAGGCGGGGCGAGACAGATGAGGCGGGGAGGGGTGCACACAGGGCGACGCCGCATTGATCGTGTGGCCGCCAGTGCGGTGCGGAGTATTGCGGTGCGGTGCGGCGCCGCGCCGTGTGGCCCGGCCCTAAAGCTGTCATCGAGGACCAATACATGGCAAGTACAAGTCAACGGGGTTCACAACATTGACCCCAGATTTACGGCCTGTGAAACAGGCAGTAAGCACTAGGCACATATTTATGAGCACCCCGCCATAAAAACTTTATTTAGAAATGGTTTTTGATGACTTAGGTTAGGATTTATATCTTGTGTATTTAATGTTCATGGTCAATATCAGCCCAAGAGTATGGTCTACCAGTCGTTGATGTGCGTTACTGAAAATTGTGATTTTTTCGAGCAATTTGTAAGTTCGCAGACTGCATACTTCTTATAATTCTTAAACATAGCTTAAAAGTAAATAAAATTGTCACTACGACACCACAATGGAAAACTCTTGGATTTTCTTATACTCTATACTGAAAGATTTATAATTAGCTCAATATAATATAGACGTTAAATTGGTATCCTGAGTACTTTATTATAAAAATTATTATAGGTATATTTATATTTATCTACACTAATATTATAAAGAGGAAAACTTTGTTTGTATGTTTGTTTGTTTGTTTGTTTGTAATGAATAGGCTCAAAAAGTACTGGACCGATTTCAAAAATTCTTTCTCCATTCGAAAGCTACATTATCCACAAGTGCTAAATTTTATTTTGGAAAAAAATAGGGTTCCGTAAGATATTTGGGTTTTTCGGACACAAGGTGTAAAAAATCAACCAGAAAAGTTACTTATTTTGCGTACGCTGCCTAAACTATAAAAGATAGAACCATAAAATGTTCTAATTAATTGTAGATCTTATAAATATCTACAAAAAAGTCCGCGACACACTATACCTATCTATGTCGAGTGAGGCACAACAACCATTTTTTTATTTAAAAATCTTGAATTTTTTTAGGACTACATTTAAACGCGTTTATTTTACTCATGTTATTAATCCTTATCAAAATAAATTATTTCATCACTAAGTACAGTTTATGTAGATAGTATTTGATCTTTGAATGATTAAAATTGGACGTTTGGTTTTGAAGTTATGGCGAAATTAAAATATTACGACTTCTGCTGCACGGCCCGTTGCGAAGTGGGCGTCACCAAGGCGGGGTGCGCGTGCGGGTTAATGTTTAGTTTAGTTTAGTTAAATAGTTTAGTTATTTTATAAAAATCAAATTGATAATATCTTAAAATATAATACATTATAATATCTATACATCTATACAGTTAAATACAATTTAAGTTCTGTTTGTAACTTCATTTTAACAGCTTTTTACATAATGAATATATTCGGTACTTACAATAAAATACATTCTTTTTTTAATTTTTGTCTGTCCGTCTGTCTGTCTGTCAGTCGGTCTGTCTGTCTGTTTGTTCCGACTAATCTCTGAAACGGCTGGACCGATTTTCACGGGACTTTCACTAGCAGATAGCTGATGTTATATACATAGGCTACTTTTATTTTAGGGTTCCGTTTAAAAAAATTGGATTCCGCTTTCGTTAGTCATAAATAAAGTCGCAGGTAAATTTCAGCGATATCCCAAAGTATTGTTCCACGCGGACGAAGTCGCGGGCAAAAGCTAGTTTATTTATAAAATCTAAATTCGTTATGATATTTTCAGTGCGGCCCAAAAGCGCCATCTATGTATCGACCGTATAAGCTTTTAGTAAAGAGCAAAGCGACAGACCGTACCAATTTTCACCTGCGAGTTTTCCCTTTAGTAAGTACTTTAGTTTACTTAACAACACCAAGATGGCGCTAGCGTTAGGTAACTTAAATATAAATTAATTATACCTACCAACTTAAAATAATAATAATTTCATACAACATTATTAAAAACTTGTTTCATAAAACATAAATTATGAAACATATCATTTTTATTTGAGTGTGAGCCGAAAAAAAATTAACAATAGACAATTTTTATAATAAGGACAAGCTTGTCCCGACACACGTCTGGACTGGGACACAATGAATTCAAAAATAAGTATAGGTAATAGGTATAAATACAACTACACCCACAACCTACACCAACATCTATACCTACAACTTCATTACCTACATCTACAACAACACCTACACTTACATCTACAATTACACGTGCCTACCTACCTAGGTAGGTACCTACCTAACCTAACCTACCTGCCTGCCACGTACCTGCCCACACACACCTACAATTTCAACACTAAAACTACTAACTACACTTACTACTAACATGGATACATATAAGTATCTACATTCTGCACCTAGGTACAAACTACTGGGAGATGCCGATTTATCTGAAATAGAATTGTTTAGCTGTCCAACCAAACAGATAAACTGAACACCCCTATTATAAAATTAATACGTCTATATTTCGACGACCTCTGTGGCTCAGTGGTTCAGCGCGTTGGTGCTCAAACCGGGGGTCGTGGGTTCGAATCCCGCCGAAGAAACAATTCGTTTTTCCGTGTTCCTGGGTCATGAATATGTATTCAGGATTTGTATAATATAATAAAAATCTTAAATATATGTATAGTATAAAAGTATTACCTAAATATACTTCTGGTACCTGTAATACAAGTTCTTCGGATACTTAGCACGGGGCCAGATTGACGTGCTGTGAAGCGTGTATAGATATTATTATTATTATATATAATAGGGGCGTTCATAAATATTTGATAGTCAAGTGACACTGGAGACCCGAATTTACGCTATCATTGTATGGGATTCGATTATTTTTTGTTTCTAGTAATTTCCTCGCATTTTTTCCAACATTTCTCACCGGTTAAATCTTCCCTGAACTTCCTCAATTATTAAAAAGGTCAAAATTGGCCAAATCGGTCAAGCGTTCTCGAGTTTTAGCGAGACAAAGAAACTCAAATCCATTTATTATGAAGATAATGAGTACGTATTTATAGTAAATATTTGTAATACTAAAGACAACTGGTTTAACATAAAAACGGTCAAGTTCGCTCTCGTTACCAACAAACGAGGGCTGTTAATGTTGAAATATACTAGGTATTTTCCGTATTTTTATAAGTTATTTTACCAACAACAGCAGCTAAAATATCTTATAAAAAATACGATTCATTCAATAAAGACGTTTAATTAATGTGAGAAGATACTATCCATGAATATCAGGAAGCATTAAGCCATAAAGAGGGCCATTTCTAAACGTTGCGACATACCCACAGGCTACATTAGGTCAGTTGAGCGAATACATTATCTTTTCTTTCGAAATACTAGGGGTTAGCCTCATATATCTCAGTTTATTTAGGTTGTTTTTCAATGATATACAGATGGGGCGACGACCGAACTGTTTTTAATACTTTTTCTACAAGTTTTGACGTCACGCGTCGTCAGCGAATGTTTGGGGTCTTTAGCATAACTTGCGAACCCCACTTGAATACTGCAAACAAAGATTTCAACTCAAGATAGGCTATGTCGTACATTTAGCAGAAAAAAAATTCATACAAGAAAAAGTTACGCCATCTTGGTTTTCACCATAACTCAAATGTCAACCATCTTGTTTTCACCATACTTCGAATTTCAAAATGGCCCCAAAAACTTAAAAATTGGGGCCATTTTACTGGAGACACTTTTTGCCTCAACATGCCTCGTCTATAATATACGTCTATGACTGCAAATGTATTTTTTAACCCCGGCAAAAACAGAGGCTTTATAAGTTTGATGTTTGTCTGTGTATGTCTGTGCGTGGCATCGTAGCTTCGGATGTAGCGATTTTGATCTACTACTTTTTACCCGACTGCCGGGAGGGTTATGTGTTTAGCGCGTATCTTGTATGTATGTATGTATGTATGTAATATTCTTTATTACCTTGTATCTTCAGAACCGCTAAACGGATTTTCACATTTGAGGTATCGTTAGATTCGTCTTAATAGCCCAAGTGTTCTTAGATAGGTGACATTAAAAAAAAACAAAATGGCGGATGTTTGACGCCATGTTGTGAGGTAAAAAAAAATATATATCTACCAAGTATATCGAGTGGGGTATCAAAATGAAGGATTTTAAACACTGATTCTAAATATGTATATAACTTGCAGTTTTATATTAAATATAACGATAAATAATAATAATAAAAAACAAAAACCCGCCTGCATAGATAACTACAATTCAAAAGCAACTGAAAAGACTGAAATAAAATAAATAATTAAAAAAATAAAAAAAACCCGACTGCAAAAAAGAGATATACCTAAGAAACGCACTAAAAAGACCGAAACAAGTTTGAGAAAACTGACTACACTATGAGCTGAAACCCTAAGTGAAATAATTGACGTTATGTTTGTTAGCAGGCGGGGCCCATATATTTTTGTACGATTTATAATTTGCGAATGGGTCCCGCCTGCTACCAAACATAACGTCAATTATTTCACTTAGGGTTTCAGCTCATAGTGTAGTCAGTTTTCTCAAACTTGTTTCGGTCTTTTTAGTGCGTTTCTTAGGCATATCTCTTTTTTGCAGTCGGGTTTTTTTATTTTTTTAATTATTTATTTTTTAAGAGGATTGTTTTTTATTCTACTCGTGAGTTCGTTACATACACTGCTTAGTGAAGTCGCTTTTGATACTATGAACAATTATAGGTATTATTATGTATTGGAACGAAGTTCCTTTTCTGTTTAAAAAGACTTCCTTCTAAGCTGGAGTTAAATAATTATTATGAAAATCAAAGGCAACCTTTCTTTGAAAATGTTTAAATTTCAGCTGTGGTAACAAAATAAGATGTAGGTAGGTAGATATCTCGATGTCCTCCACATGATTTTACATAACATCTTGATCTTACATAACAATAAATTTTATTGCCTGTGCTATCACCTACAGTGACTTAAGTTTTATTTAGATAAGTATATTTTCATCATATTCTCCTGCTTAACTATTAGTTTAAAGTAAATATTAAATAACTATAAGTTTTTATAAACCGACTACGTAAATAGGTATATAGCCTTATGTGATCCGAGCTTTACGAATCTATTGACATTTCTCTGGACTAGGCTGACTCTGCTGTGAGAATGCGGTATCAACCAACCATACGACATTTAAAAAAACTGACTGTCCCAAGCACTCAGGGAAACAGGCTCGGAGAATACTGTATAAATCACCCATTAACGGATGAAAATTTTTTATTGACACCTGTGACCTAATTTATTAAAATCGGATCAGTAGTTTACAAACATACTACATACCTACCTGTGAGTGTCAAAATCATAACCTTCCTTTTAACTTCACCGTAGTCGTGGAAATCGTGTGTTCGTGGCACTGTGTCAAGACCTTTATCAAGACTATTTCACCTTCGTAACATAAATAAAAGCGACATAAGAGAGGCTTGTCTGGAAAAATCGCTGCAATCATTATTTTAAATAAGTAACGGCTTGGGGTAATCAACCTGACAGCGGTCTAGATAACTTAATATACTGACACTGGAGGTCTTAAATTTTGAGACAAGGCGCATATTACCCATCACTTCGTTTATGTCATGCAGGGTTACCACTTTAAGGTACACGAAAATAATGCGTATCGACCTTTGAAAAGGGAGATTCGACTAGTGTCGGCTTTGTAGAGCGTTTTCTCTTACGCACATAGCAGTGTCAGTCCGCTCTATGCGTAAATTGGTACTACATTGTTAATAGATAAGACTGACAAAGATGATGCTCTACGCCATAGACCTATTGTAGACGAGGCATGACGAGGCAAAAAGTGTCCACACTTAAAATGCCCTACTTTTGTGGTTGTTTGGGGCAGTCGAGGTTTGACATTTTTTCATCTAGCCATTTACTTTTTTTTACTCTCCAATTTACCTCTATTAACTAAAGGTGTGGTAGCTAGTTACATACTTTTGATTGATTCAAATATTTTATCAAATAATTTTAAATTATTACAATTTTTAGTTTTAGGTTTGTATTTTGGCAACCCTAAATCTACAACACAGATACCTCATACAGATAAAAATATGCAAAGACATTGTAATATATTATATGAAAGTAAGACTTGAAATCATATTATATGTATCATGTAGCTGTCCTGCTGCAGGCTGTCCTGTATAAAATAAAATAAATAAAATACATTTTAAGAACTTGTTGGACTGTAAAAATTTATAAATATTTTTATAGGTGTCCCGAGTTCCCGACACATGTTGTCACACCTATAAATGTACTGTTAATATTTTCCCCGCAAATTTTCGAAATTTTCTCACCGTTTAAACCTTCCCTGAACTAATACGATTATTTTAAGACCAAAATTATCCAAATCGGTCCAGCCGTTCTCGAGTTTTAGCGAAACATTCAAATTGTAATCCATTTTTATATAAATAGATTGTAAATAGATTATTATTATGTAGTCAACCAAATGCTGCGTCAATATTGCCCGCGGTTTCGCCCGCGTACAGTATCCCACGGGAACACTTATAAATACTTTTTCGGGATAAAATATAGCCTATGTGTTAATCCAGAGCCTCTACTACTATACCAAATTTCATTAAAATCCGTTCAGTAGTTTTTGCGTGAAAAAGTCACAAACATCATCCATCCATCCTCACAAACATTCACATTTATAATAGTAGTAAGATACCTACCTACTGTCAAGTTTCTAGGATTCTAAGTAGATACTTAAAAAAGTTTCGAAAAATTTTAATGTCAAAATTCATTTTACTTTACTATACTAACCTTCTAGGATTAGTTTACAAATACATGTTAAGTACCTTGGTAGTTGATAGTTCAACAAGAAATACAACATTACTGAATAATATTTTGTAATTAACGTTCCGGTTGACGTATTAATTATTGAGCTTTTAAATATACAATAAATATTTGAAATATTTGATGGAATGTAAACATTTGAAAAGGGATATAATTAATCGAGCGAACAAAAAATAAGTTGGCGGCTGCACGTGAGCATACTGTATTACTGAATTTGGCAGCGAATTAATATGTTGGCGACTAAATTACTAAACTGGCGAAAACACTCGGGTGACAAAAAATTCTAAAGTCGGCAGACAAAAACAGGCGAAATTTAATCCAAATTAGCACCGACATTTATAAGTTGGTGACTTAATTTCCGAGTTGGTGACCATTATACCATATAAGCAGCTATAAAACCAGATTTGGTTGATAAATTAATGGCTGCTAAAAATTCAATTTGCAGGCTACGGAAAATCCTATTTTTGGATACTGTTGGAGTATGTTTTTCTTTGTCATGGGTGTCATTTTCTAGGTTTCTGGGGGTGCAGAATAATATGAAAATAAAATCGGTTTCGTAATTCCACAATGGCGTAAATTTTTGTTATTAAAATTTACAAGGTTGTCCTTTTCCCGGTTTCTGGGGGTTCTGATTACAAAATTGTCTTCCAATTTCATTTTCCAAAATGGAGAATATTCAATCTTCGGAAAATGAATATGAATACTAAATTAAAAGATCTTTGGTATGCCAATTAGGATTGATGGTTATTATTACAGTATGTTATGTAGTTCAAAGTACCAGCTATATAGGTATAGAAATTTTAAAAAAATCAGGATTCACTAATTTTTCTGCCATTCATGAAGAAAATATACGATTTCTAGATTAATAAGGGGGAGCAAATTTTCATTACTTTTGCAGTAGGATGCACCGTTTCTGAGATAGAAGCGACTATTGAAAAAAATATGACAATGCTGTACCTACTGAGATACGAGGGGTGTATCAATCTATAGAAATGTTGGAAAATTCAAGATCTTCGATTTTTTTTCCTCCCATCATGAAGAAAATATGATGTTGCGTTATTCCTAGGGGGGAGGAAATTTTCATTATTTTTTTCAATAGGATGCACCGTTTCCGAGATAGAATCAATTTTATAAAAAAAGAAGTAAATGCTGTACATTGAGATACGACGGATGTATAAATCTATAGAAATGTTGGAAAATTCAGGATTTTCGAAATTTTTTTTCTTCCATCATGAAGAAAATATGATGTTGCGTTATTCCTAAGGGGGACGAAATTTTCATTATTTTTTCAGTAGGATGCACCGTTTCCGAGATAGAATCAATTTTATAAAAAAAGAAGTAAATGCTGTACATTGAGATACGACGGATGTTTATAGCTATAGAAATGTTGGAAAATTCAGGATTTTCGAAAAAAAATTTCTCCCGTCATGAAGAAAATATGATGTTGCGGGGTTGCAAAGGGGGGCGAAATTTTCATTATTTTTTCATTAGGATGCACCGTTTCCGAGATAGAATCAATTTTATAAAAAAAAGAAGTAAATGCTGTACATTGAGATACGACGGATGTTTATAGCTATAGAAATGTTGGGAAATTCAGGATTTTCGTATTTTTTTTTCTCCCATAATGAAGAAAATATGATGTTGCGAGGTTCCAAAGGGGGCGAAATTTTCATTATTTTTTTCAATAGGATGCACCGTTTCCGAGATAGAATCAATTTTATAAAAAAGAAGTAAATGCTGTACATTGAGATACGACGGATGTTTATAGCTATAGAAATGTTGGAAAATTCAGGATTTTCGATTTTTTTTTCTCCCATCATGAAGAAAATATGATGTTGCGGGGTTACTAAGGAAATTTAAAATGGATGACTTTTTTGTAATCAGCACCCCCAGAAACCAATAAAAGGACACCCATATTATTTTTATGAAATAGTATGTCCGCCATATTGGAATTTCAAAACGAATGTCATTTTCGTATCCAGCACTCCCAAAAACCTGGTAAACGACACCCATATCAATTTTACGAAAAATAAATATCCGCCATTTTTAAATTTCAAAATTAATCTACACAATAATCTACACCTCCCTAAAACCGAGAAAAATAAAAAAGGGAATTTTGTACGCTCCTTTATGGTTTTTTTTGTGTGCGCTCCTTTCGCTGCTTGTATGGTTTTTGAGTTACCTACATCAGGGAAAATATATGTGCCTATTCTTAAATTAAATGTGTACTCACAAATTGTCGCCAAGATGGTTATTTAGTCGCTAAAACATAATCTGTCTGCCAGTTTGGAAAATTTAGTGGTATTATTTAGTCACCAGATTAGTAATTTTTTTGTTCCTTACATTCTTTCGCCAACTTGGTAATTTAGTATTCAATATTGGGTATTTTCACATCCAAAATTTAATTGTTTTGTCGCAAGTTTAAATACATGCCATTTGAAAATAGCGCTATTTACGTCAAGGAACCACATGTTGATAATGACATCATGGTATCATCTGTTTCTTCATGTTATTAAAATTTTCTTTTGTGAAAAATAATTCCTAGTAAATGAGTAACGAGTGATATCAAAATACTTGATTCCGGTTATTACAAACTATTATTACAAGATTAGTATTTGCTATTAAAACCCAAAAGAATCCAACCCCAAGTCACTCCAACATTCTATGGCAACTACAAAAAAATATATATTTTTCGTAATTATTTTGAAGTAAATAAACCATAATATTGTAGTCGTTATTAATTTTAACTTTCAAATTTACGGCCTCCTCACAACCCATAAGACTACTCTATCTACATTTTTACAAAAATATTTCAAAGAATTAATTAATTACTGACTATCGATATTTATTCAAAAAAGTTAACGATATAACATAATATTATCAAGAAGTATCAAGTTCTGTAATAGAAAACATTTTTGTCTTAATTTTGGACTTAAAAAGAGACGCATAATAATATAGACCACGTCGCCGTAATTTATCGGAACTGAAAAATAAAAATTTTATTACTTTTGTGGAGTATGTATAAAAATTATATATTTGATACCACGTTTCAAAAATTAAAAATCATTGCATGTGCATTTTTTGAGTCGTATTTTATTGTATCATTAACATTATTATTCTGTCGGTCTGGCCAATGCCAACCTAACTACCACTTACGCGTGTGTTTGTCGCAGTATAAGCACTTCGTTTATTGTAAGAGTTCCGCGGGCTTATTACGTATCTTGCAATAGCCAAGCAATAGCAAAAATTGCGCAATTTTTGCGCAAAAATCGCAAATTCGTATTATGTATATCTGCAAAAACCTAGCAGAAGCAACCTAGCGACAGTACTGCCTCTACCGAACAATCGAGGAACTATAAATTGCAATCAATCGTTCGATCTCTTCACTGCTGTCTAATTTTTCGTATTACGTAAGACTTTTACAGCAAAGCGAAAGCAATCAGCGAGCGATTTGAACTGTCAGTTAGCAATAATAAGCGAAAATGAAGCAAAGTGCATTCAAACACAACAGCGAGCGATAAGCAATCGATCGCATAGGTACCTAATACGATTTTATTTGACGTTCAGCAATCGACTGCGCGTCTATCGCGCGAATCGCGATGACTGCAAGATTTTTGCTAATCGCTATTTTTACGTAATACGGCGGCCGTAATACTCAAGGAATAATAATGTAATAAAAATGGAAAAATAATAATGTCTGTCGTTCTGTCTGTCCGCGTTTTGCTATTTGCTACTTGACTTTTTTCCATAGGACTTGTGGTTTTGCCGGAAATCGAGATAAACCATTTTTTACCCTTAAAAACTAAAAGTCACGTTTTTACACTTCCCGACCTCACATCGCCCGTAAATTATTTTTCATTTTATTTTTGTTATATTCTCTTCCTTTTTAAATGGGTTTCATCCTACCAATTTTTTTTTTTGTTTCAAAAATTATATCGGCACTGGTCTAAGGGTCTATAATATGTTTATGAAACTATTATAAATGTCTTTAAAAACCTTATGTACCACATGCTTCCCCACCGTCCTACGCGTCTATGGTAGCCTATAATAAGGAGCCTTAAATTGTTTTTCCTATATCAAGGCCCATGAGATAAGTATTTGCGTAATATTGTACGCGGCTCGTAATGGCTTCTGTGCTGGTGTCGCCTTACATATTGAGAATTCCAACAAATTACAGCGCAAAAAATACAAAAACCATTATGATAATAAGCTTGTTTTTAGCTCGTTTAATCTCACGAAAAAGCTTTTTGATATTTTCGTTTGTTAGATTCGAGATCTAAACCCTTTTCTTCGTTAGTACCTACCTACTAGGTTAAGACATAATACCTTAGCGATTTTTATCCCACAGGTACACTTTTTTTAGTCCTTAAAATGCTTTTTACTATAGACAATGTTTTAAAAGTAAATAGTTGAGATGCTGATCTAACGATGATCAAGTTTAAAAAAATTCTAAATTGTCCCCATCATTCGTATTAGTAAAGTTGCAGTTATCTTCAGCTTACTAGCTTTTACTCGCGGCTCCGCCTGCATAAATACAGTATCCCACGGGAACACTGTACTTTTTCGGGATAAAAAGTATCCAACCAAAGAAGAAGGAGCAAAGCGTCCCCGCCCTTGTAGCACTACAAGACTTACTTATATAAAATGAAAGGGTTTAAAAAGTGTGTCATTTTATTGTATGACGAAAAATCTCCAAACCATGGGAGAAAAATCGGGATCCATTATTCGACAGCCAATCTAATTCTTCAATGGATCCTGACTGTTTAGTTGTTATGTTCCAATATTAGATTGTATTTTATTTTCTTCAATAGTATTCATTCAATAATATATTATAGAATTCTAGACCACCGGACATCTAAGTGCTTGTTTTTTTCTTTTCAGTTTTTCATTATGTACTTAGTTTGCTTCTCTTTTTACGCAGACGGGTTTTTAAATTTCTTAAATTATTATTTTTATTAAACCCTTTCATTTGATATATGTCTTGTAAGTTGTAGTGCTACAGTAGTGAGGACGACGGGCTCCATACAAAAATGCCCCTTCTTCTTTCATCAAAATCCGTGCTGTAGTTTTTGCGAGAAAGAGTTACAAACATCCATCCATCCATGCTCACAAACTTTCACATTTATAATAGTAAAATATAATAGTAATAGTAGTAGGATAGTATGCCTGTTCCTAAAAATGGAACGCGTTTAATAAACACACATAACATAATTTATTTATAACATGACGTTGTTTCTTATGTTATTTAGGTATTGGAATTTAAAAATAAATAGTACCTTCACTTAATACTACATATTGAATATTGAGTTACCTGGTAACATAATATGACTTGTATTGAGTTTCGAGCAAAATCTTTTTGTGGTTATCTTTAGCTTTATGTTGAAACTTAAAGCAGAGAGATTGTTATAAATTACAATATAATCAAAGTTTATATTGTAACTAGCTATTGCCCGCGACTTCGTCCGCGTGGAGTTCGGTTTATATACAAAATTTTAACCATTTTTTACCCCCTTAGGGGGCAAATTTTCAAAAATTCTTTCTTAGTGGATTCCTACGCCATTACAACTATCTGTATGCCAAATTTCAGTAAAATCCGTTCTCTAGTTTCGGCTGTGCGTTGATAGATGACTATTCAGGTTTGTCTTTTATATATTTAGATTTCGACTGACAGTAGATACCTAAATATAATACTTATATTTAGGTATCTACACATATAACTCTATACATACCAATAAGTTTTATATTGCATTCCAATAAACGTTTCTCAAAATTCTAATAAGAGTATATTTCTAAGAGGTATTGTATTAAATTATGTAACTAGGTGTAGTTAAGGACGATGATGTTCAACTGTTAATTTTATATTTAATTCCCAAAAACCTCTCCAAAATAGGAAAGAATAAAAGCATAAAATAAACGAATAATTCATAAAATTATACACCGAATAGATTGAGTAACCTACTGAAGTTGAAGTACTGAAGTTTTCTTGTTAGGGATTTCTGAAATGAAAAGCTCAGTTCCAACTCACCGATTTTAGTCTCCGATACCCCGAGTTGGCATTCTATTCGCTACAACTTTGTTATAAGTGTTTAGTGCAAAATACTCGCATCTCGATATCGAAAAGAAATCCAAGGTTGTAAAACTGTGTACCTATCTTTATACGGCGTATTTTAACTCTTTTTCAGTGGTACTATCATGGTAGAGATGATGATGAATTACTAGCTTTTGCCCGCGACTCCGCTCGCGTAAGTACAATTACCTACGGGAACACTGCAGGTACTTTTTCGGCATAAAAATTAGCCTATGGGTTAATCCAGAGCTTAAACTACTACCATACCAAATTCATCAAAATCCGTTCAGTAGTTTTCGTTTGAAAGAGTAACAAACATCCATCCATCCATCCTTACAAACTTTTAGATTTATAATAGTGGAAGGATGTGTATTAAATAATAAAAATCTTTAATATAGGTAAAACATAGATGTTTATTAAAAAGAGGATAGTATTAAAAGTATTAAAAATATTTCCGTTATCTGGTACCCGTAACACAAGTTATTCAAGAACTTATCACAGGACCAGATTGACGTGATGTGAAAGCGACAATAGATATTCTTATTAAATTCTGGAAATTAGGATAATAGTAATTAGGTAATCAAAATAAAAAATAGCTGCCGTATTACTTAAATCTTAACACAACACAATGTCTACCTAGACTAGGGTTACCAGATGATAAAATCAAAAGTCCGGAGAAAAGGCCTGATTTCCATGGAAAAGTCCTGAGATTTTCTACCGCTTGAGAATTTTCTCTCAAAAACATATTATTATCTTGCGCACGCGTTTTACGCGACTTTTTTGATTTTAACTGCAATTGTTACCAAAAGAAGATTTTTTTAGTTTGTTTCACTTTGATAAATAAGTATTGATTTTAACTGCAATTGTTACTAAAAGAAAATTATTTTTAGTAGTTTAATAAGAGAGATCTTTAAAATGTAACCTGTGTTTTATTGAAAATCCTGAGCTATCACTAGATTTGCTAAATCCGGCCGAAATCCTGAGAAGACTCGAAAAATCCTGAAATCTCAGGACAAATCCTGAAATCTCAGGACAAATCCTGAGATATGGTAACCCTAACCTAGACCGAAACATAAGTAGGTATAACTACCTAATTGAATCGGTTTTGTCTTCACATGATGTTTACGATAATAGAAGCGACGAGTTAGTACTAAGTACCTATGAAATTAATTGTTTCCAGAACAAACTTGAATACAAAATATTATTTCCTTTAGTATTCTTCAAAATGTTCTTTTTCAATTTCTCCTAGCTATTTGCATCTAGAGAATTAGTTTTTTACGCTCAAGTCTTACTAAAAACTTTATTCAAAATATACAAATTGAAAAGGGTATTTGTTCGAAACAGCAGAAAATACTTACGTTAAGTAGGTGCAGCATACTTTCGTTCTAATGTATGATTTTCGGGATATAAAAGGGAAAATGTTTTCTGAGGTTGATAATGTAAAGAAAGGAGTTTTCATACGACAACATATAAACAGATAGGTACGGGATACCGTATTTTTCTTTACTTATATTTATAAATGTAGGTGACATATTTATGATATTTTCAATTCTAACAGTTCTACAACTATACCATAAAATAGTAATTTTATGGTATAGTTGTAGAACTGAGTTGTTCTTGTTTTTTATTCTTAACCTTAATTTAAGAAGTATTTCTTCATTAACATTAAGTAATAAGTCAAAGTGGTAAACTTTTTGATTAATGGTAAAAAAAAAATCACGCCCTGCATTCTTTTGGAGTATATTTATTAGGGACTTAATAGCTAATATATCATTTTTATTGTTTAACATGAATCATTTTAATCGATGCTGAAAGAGATAAGTGTCGAAAGCAGTGCTAAACAAAAACAGTTAATAAAATTTATTTTAAAAGTCTAACCTCGTTTTTATTAGCAAAATTTCCGTTGCTTACCTATATAATATAAATATCTATATAATTTGGGTATGTATTAAATTTTTAGACAGATAAGTTAATAATAATATATATGGACGTTTCACACCACGTCAATCTGGCCCCGTGCTAAGTACCCAAAAAAACTTGTATTTCAGGGAGCAGACAACGAGTATTTTATTTAATACATGCATATATTTAAGATATTACATTAGACACATATTTCATCATCATCATCATCATCAGCCTATCGCCGTCCACTGCTGAACGTAGGCATCCCCCAATGAGCGCCAACCATCCCGATCTTGGGCAGCCTTCATCCATCCGCTGCTAGCCACCTTCTTCAAATCGTCGGCCCATCGTGCACGACACACATATTTAGTACAAATCCAATGACCTGGGAACATAGAAAAACTTTTTGTTCCTTCGGCGGGATTCGAACCCGGCGTGAGCACCAACGCACTCAACCACTGAACCACAGAGGTTTACCTTTGCCTTACTTTTGGCTTAGTGACTTTTAGGGCAAGTTTTAACATACACAGGATCCTAAGGATGTAAGATTAGTAGGTAGATATAATATTATATCTATCCTTCTTGGTGGGAAGAAGGAACCTATAATAACAGGCTGTATGTATATGTGTGTACAGTATAATAAATAAGAGCTTCATGGCCTAGCCACTAGGCCCTAGTGGGTAGACCGTTTGGTTTGCACTCGAGAGAGTGCAGGTTTGAATCCCAGGTTGTGGCGTGTACCAATGAGACTTTTTCAGATATCAAGTACATTATACGGACGCTCTAAGGGTGAAGGAAAACATCGTGAGGAAACCCGCAAACGGTTGGCCCCAGACGTATTGACCAGTTCATTCCTCTGGACTAGGCTGACTGTGTTGTGGGAATGCCGTATGTGCTTGGGCAACCATACGATATTTAAAAACCGACTGTCCCAGGCAGGCTTTATTTCAAGAGTAGTTACTTCGCTCGGAGAATACTGTATAAATCATCCATTATGTACTATGTATAGTAGTCTAGTATGTTATTACAGCTTTTTAATCCTGTAATAAACCAGGCAGTATAGGCATTAGGCACGTCTAGATATTGTTTTGTATGTAATGTAGAGCTGTAGGTAGGATTACCATATCTCAGGATTTGTCCTGAGATTTCAGGATTTTTCGACTCTTCTCAGGATTCCGGCCGGATTTAGCAAATCTAGTGATAGCTCAGGATTTTCAATAAAACACAGGTTACATTTTAAAGATCTCTCTTATTAAACTACTAAAAATAATTTTCTTTTAGTAACAATTGCAGTTAAAATCAATACTTATTTATCAAAGTGAAACAAACTAAAAATAATCTTCTTTTGGTAACAATTGCAGTTAAAATCAAAAAAGTCGCGTAAAACGTGTGCGCAAGATAATAATACGTTTTTGAGAGAAAATTCTCAAGCTGAAAATCTCAGGACTTTTCTAGGAAATCAGGCCTTTTCTCCGGACTTTTGATTTTTTCATCTGGTAACCCTAGCTGTAGGTATGTCGTAAATTCGTACTTCTGATAAACTGGGTGCCGATTATATAGTTAAACCATCAACAATTTATTGCCGTTGTAATAAAACTACCAAACCTCCTACCCTCAACTACCAAAGTTTTAGCATTAAGGCCATGGACCATAAATTACATCAGACAAAATCCAATTCGATAGCGTAGGAGAGCAAATTCATATTTTATATAATACATATTATGATATTTCCAGTTTAAATAATAATAATTGATAAAAAATAATAATTAAAGAAAATATAATAATTAAAGAAAGACACATATGACGCATAAATTTAGTAAACTTTATAGAAGAGTGATTTAACGTTAAAATTTTTAGAAAAAAGAAATCATTAAAAATCACAAAATAGTCGGATTTAGATGGTTTTAACATACATCTATATATCTATATATCAATAAGATACAACGTGTATCTTATTTTTATAGCAATTTTTGATATTAAAACGAGTCATATAGCTTTCGAATTACAGGCAGTTTATGTCGCTTAGGTAAAAAAGTCCTAATTCGAAAAATAGGTAAAATTATCTAAGCTATCAACGAAAGTTATGTAATATCAAGTAAAATTGCCTACATTTTATTTTAAAGGTTTTCAGCAACATGTAAAAATATAGCCCATCGTGCACGACACACATATTTAGTACAAATCCAATGACCTGGGAACATAGAAAAACTTTTTGTTCCTTCGGCGGGATTCGAACCCGGCGTGAGCACCAACGCACTCAACCACTGAACCACAGAGGTTTACCTTTGCCTTACTTTTGGCTTAGTGACTTTTAGGGCAAGTTTTAACATACACAGGATCCTAAGGATGTAAGATTAGTAGGTAGATATAATATTATATCTATCCTTCTTGGTGGGAAGAAGGAACCTATAATAACAGGCTGTATGTATATGTGTGTACAGTATAATAAATAAGAGCTTCATGGCCTAGCCACTAGGCCCTAGTGGGTAGACCGTTTGGTTTGCACTCGAGAGAGTGCAGGTTTGAATCCCAGGTTGTGGCGTGTACCAATGAGACTTTTTCAGATATCAAGTACATTATACGGACGCTCTAAGGGTGAAGGAAAACATCGTGAGGAAACCCGCAAACGGTTGGCCCCAGACGTATTGACCAGTTCATTCCTCTGGACTAGGCTGACTGTGTTGTGGGAATGCCGTATGTGCTTGGGCAACCATACGATATTTAAAAACCGACTGTCCCAGGCAGGCTTTATTTCAAGAGTAGTTACTTCGCTCGGAGAATACTGTATAAATCATCCATTATGTACTATGTATAGTAGTCTAGTATGTTATTACAGCTTTTTAATCCTGTAATAAACCAGGCAGTATAGGCATTAGGCACGTCTAGATATTGTTTTGTATGTAATGTAGAGCTGTAGGTAGGATTACCATATCTCAGGATTTGTCCTGAGATTTCAGGATTTTTCGACTCTTCTCAGGATTCCGGCCGGATTTAGCAAATCTAGTGATAGCTCAGGATTTTCAATAAAACACAGGTTACATTTTAAAGATCTCTCTTATTAAACTACTAAAAATAATTTTCTTTTAGTAACAATTGCAGTTAAAATCAATACTTATTTATCAAAGTGAAACAAACTAAAAATAATCTTCTTTTGGTAACAATTGCAGTTAAAATCAAAAAAGTCGCGTAAAACGTGTGCGCAAGATAATAATACGTTTTTGAGAGAAAATTCTCAAGCTGAAAATCTCAGGACTTTTCTAGGAAATCAGGCCTTTTCTCCGGACTTTTGATTTTTTCATCTGGTAACCCTAGCTGTAGGTATGTCGTAAATTCGTACTTCTGATAAACTGGGTGCCGATTATATAGTTAAACCATCAACAATTTATTGCCGTTGTAATAAAACTACCAAACCTCCTACCCTCAACTACCAAAGTTTTAGCATTAAGGCCATGGACCATAAATTACATCAAAATTGGTTGACAAAAGTCTGATAAAAATGTTTTAATAATTACCTTTCTAATATATTTCAATTTAGATATATATACCTACCCCCTTACTAATACACGCTGTATAGTGTTTTGTTCCCGTCACACAAGTGACATTTTTAATTCGATAGAAGAAGACAAAACACTGTATAACTATTCAAAGCTTATACAGCGTTTATTAGTAAGGGGGTATAGCGTTCCCGGAGGATACTGTATTTACGCGGGCAGAGCCGCGGGCACAAGGTTGTATTAAATATTCGATGATCGATGGTAAAAATTGCATTTTATACATATTTTCAAAATGTTGAGTTGTTTCAAATACTTTCTCTTGTCCAGGGAACAAAGAAATGTTATAGATCTTTTTTGCTAAAACTACCGAATACATAAAAAAAATCACATTGTTTTATTTCTTAGAACTTCATTTATTTCTATACTAAGGGCGTTATCATACTAGCGGTTTTGGAGCGGTTGCGGAGCGGAGCGGGCGCGCGGCGAATGCGTTGCGAACACGCCGCGGCTGCGCAGCGAATGCGTCGCGGACGCGTGGCAGATTCGCAACGTGTTTTGTTTAATTAACGAAACTTAAGGGGCAAATAGCCCCTAAAGCTTAAAAATCGCTCAGTTTGAGTCGGAACTACTCCGAAAAATGGGAATAAAAAAATTCAAAAAAATATACATTTCATACTTCAATCCTTCATCTTTAATATCATCGTTAATTTTTTTAATAAGACGAAGATTAATATTAAATAAATTAAAATTAAAAAGCCCTGTTTTCAGATTTCTTTTTCTATCTACTTACTACCTACTACGGCTATAAAGATGGTTCTTTTACGAAAATGTGAAGAATATATTTATCTAACATTTCATCGTTGGGTTTTTCGAAATACCGTTTTGTTTTCAAAATATACGTAAATAACTATTATTTTGTGAAAATATTTGTAAGCGGTGCGTGCGCGGGCGCGCGGGACAGTGAGCCGCTGACTTTCGTACGAGGAGGTTGTGTCACTCTCCGCGGTGCCGCTATTTCGCAATCGTTTATTTTACTCTTGAAATAATAGGAAACAACATGCCGTAAAAAATAAATAATGAAAACCTTAGCGAGCACTCTGCCTGCGATAGAATGAAAATGTTCGATCGTTGAATGTACTTTTTTGTTCCTTCAACTTCTTACTTGAAATTTTAATAATATATTAATATAATATTATATAGTATATATAGTATAACAAAAAGTTTTCTGTGTTCCTGGGTCATGGATGTGTATTAAATATGTGTATAATATAATAAAAATCTTAATTATGTGTATAGTATAAAAGTATTAAATATACTTCCGTTATCTGGTACCCGTAACACAAGTTCTTCGAGAACTTACCACGGGATCAGATTGACGTGGTGTGAAGCGTCCATAGATATATTATATTATTTCTGTTTTAATTGTCTATTTAGTATATCAACGTTTTGAGGTATATAGTATATGAGGTAAAAATGCCTAAGCGACATTTATTTGTTTATTTAACACACATACAACTACCATTACAGACAAAATCCAATTCGATAGCGTAGGAGAGCAAATTCATATTTTATATAATACATATTATGATATTTCCAGTTTAAATAATAATAATTGATAAAAAATAATAATTAAAGAAAATATAATAATTAAAGAAAGACACATATGACGCATAAATTTAGTAAACTTTATAGAAGAGTGATTTAACGTTAAAATTTTTAGAAAAAAGAAATCATTAAAAATCACAAAATAGTCGGATTTAGATGGTTTTAACATACATCTATATATCTATATATCAATAAGATACAACGTGTATCTTATTTTTATAGCAATTTTTGATATTAAAACGAGTCATATAGCTTTCGAATTACAGGCAGTTTATGTCGCTTAGGTAAAAAAGTCCTAATTCGAAAAATAGGTAAAATTATCTAAGCTATCAACGAAAGTTATGTAATATCAAGTAAAATTGCCTACATTTTATTTTAAAGGTTTTCAGCAACATGTAAAAATAGATAAGCTATAGATACATTTTCTGTAATAACAGGTAAAAATAACTAATTCCAAACACTTTAAAAAAATTATAGGAGTATTCATCTAAATGGCCTAAGAGTTTATAAAATAAAACAAGATAAGTTACATAAATGTTGCTTACATTAAGAATTTTCTACGGCTAAAGTTATCTTAGTAAATTTATTATTCAATGACATTGTAAATTTTTGCTCCTAACTGACAATATTCTCCTTCTTCTTGTTTATAAAAATTAATTGCAGTTCCCTTGTCTGACTAAAACGAGCTAAAACGTTAGCTAATTTTGATCTTGAAATAATAAAAAATATAGAAGTAAAAACTCAAGGCCTAGGATTTCAGCCCATTGCTTTATATTTAAGCTGCGGCCCCATTCCTTGAGTTCTCTCTTGGTAGTGCTGGGAGATATTCCACATACCGATTCTGGGCATGACACCGTGACACAATTGGCCCAAAGCCTACCCAGCTCATCCGCGGTTTTGTTGCCGGAGATATTGCCGTTGCCTAGAACCCATACCAGACTGATGCTGTTATCTCGTCCTAGCATGTTTAGCGTTTGAACACAAGCCATAACTAATTTAGATGAAAGAAGAAGGGGCAAAAAGTCCCCATCCTTGTAGCACTATAAGACATATATCAAATGAAAGGGCTTAAAAAAAGTGTCATTGTTTTGTATCACAAAAATCCTCTAAACCATGGGAGAAAAAAGTAAATGAGGGTTAAAAAAGTTTAAAAAAATCATTCTATATTATTGCACCGTTTCATAGTGTTGCTACTATGGAAAATTTTTTGGAAAGAAATGGTATACACTCAACTTTAGAAAAGTGTTATATTTGGATAAACTGCCTCATATTTTGATGAAATGTATGGAATGATAATAAAATACTAAAAATAAGCTCTTTCCTCAATTTTTTCGCACATACCTAATTACTTTCTGGAAATTGTTTCTTACTTGCAACGCTATCGAATGGTGCAATAATACAAAATGTATTTTTTCCTAATTTGCGGATTCGAATCCTGGCCTGGAAAAGTGGTTTATGTAAAATCAAATAATTCAGATAAAACAATTACATTAAAATACATATAATTAAATAGCAAAAATAATTTTAAAACGATTAGGTACAGAAAAAAAGTAAAAAAGATATTGTACATGGTGAATTATTCTTCTGGGCGTTGTAAGAGAAGTCAAAAAAAATTAGCAATAGCAATTTAGCCCTACGGAATATCGAGGCCGACTTGATGAAAACTTAAACTGCATCATTTTTGATAACTCATTTTTCCTAGACAGGATTCGAATCCATAAATTATGGAAAAAAAATACATCCTGTGTACTGCACCTTTAAATAGTATCGCAAGTAAGAAACAATTTCCATTGTGTAAGTATGTGACAAAATTGAGGAAAGAGCTTATTTTAGCATTTTATTATCATTCCATACATTTCTTCAAAATATGGGACAATTTATCAAAATATAACACTTTTCTGAAGCTTGCTGTATACCATTACTTCCCGAAAATTGTTCCTTATTAGCAACACTATGAAATGGTGCAATAATACAGGATGATTTTTAAACTTTTTTTCACTCATAACTCTCATTAACTTTTTTCTCCCATGGTTTAGAGATTTTTCGTCATACAAAAAAATTACACGCTTTTTAAGTCCTTTGATATATGTCTTGTAGTGCTACAGTAGTGGGGACGGGATCCATACAAAAATGCCCCTTCTTCTTTCTGCTGCTGTCAGTGCCTTCAGCGCAGTGTGATTGTTCTGACAGACTGCGCTGAAAGCATTGACAGTAGCAGAAATATCATCTAAATTATCCTAATCTTCTCTATAAGATTAGGATGTTTTATGGACAAGGACAATCTGTAGGCTCTGTAGTGAACAACTCATCACAGCCTCAAACATGGTTGTAAATTGTCCTAAGCAAGTATATAGGCAAGCCTGTAGGTGGCATGCCCCCGTAGAAGGTCCGTCCACCCGGTTGTCTTTCCTGGATCCGTCCGTGTACCAGACTATGTCATTGGAGTGAACATTGATTCCTATCCTCTACTCTCCCTAGATGATAGGAAAACCTGGTGTTGCTTTGAGAAGCTATGCACCTTGATCATATCGTCTGATGGCATGGCCATGATAGGTGTCTTAAGAAGAGACTATTGCATCTGTCCATGAAGGGTGGAAGTCCATTTGGCTTCCTGGCCTTGAAAAACGCTACTACCGCCATACATTTGTCATTAAAAATGTACGGTGATAGCAGCTTTTGATGTAACAAAAGAGATGAACAATATTTGTTACATTCTGATAATTTTTTTATGAACATCAACTTGGCAAAATCGCTTTAAAATTTTATCATAGTAACATATTTTGTCGGCAGCGTTAATTCGTTAATCGTTGAAGTGAATTCTTAACCCCAGTTAACATAATTTTTCCAAGGAATTCACGGAAAACTTTTTATTCTCTTATGGATTCGAACCCACGCCCTCTGGCTTGAGCATTAAAGCGCTAACCACTGAGCCACAGATATCTTCATCTAAACTGATTCAATTTAAGTCTCTATAACTCCTAAATTTATGAAGTTTTTTGGACCGTTATAGTTTTCGTTCAAAGTTTATTACATGGACTACCATCATGAATTTTTCACATTTTTAGAGCCAGCCGTTTGGCTTTTAGAGGGGGGGACGCCGTATTTTAACAAGAAATGCGCTTAAAAGTGGAATATCGCGCAAACGGATACGTACGTACATCAAAATATAATCTCAGAAACCTCTCAATGTTCTTATAATGTCTATGTACCTAATTATATCTCCCCTTTTCGTGTAGGTGTAACCAAAAATTATCTTCATTTATTTTAGCACTATGTCGACGTGATAAATAAACTTATCCATTCAAAGTTTCATATTTCAAGCACCACCGTTTGGATGGACAGACGGACGGGCGGACGGTCGGTCGAAATAGTCGGATTTAGATGGTTTTAACATACATCTATATATCTATATATCAATAAGATACAACGTGTATCTTATTTTTATAGCAATTTTTGATATTAAAACGAGTCATATAGCTTTCGAATTACAGGCAGTTTATGTCGCTTAGGTAAAAAAGTCCTAATTCGAAAAATAGGTAAAATTATCTAAGCTATCAACGAAAGTTATGTAATATCAAGTAAAATTGCCTACATTTTATTTTAAAGGTTTTCAGCAACATGTAAAAATAGATAAGCTATAGATACATTTTCTGTAATAACAGGTAAAAATAACTAATTCCAAACACTTTAAAAAAATTATAGGAGTATTCATCTAAATGGCCTAAGAGTTTATAAAATAAAACAAGATAAGTTACATAAATGTTGCTTACATTAAGAATTTTCTACGGCTAAAGTTATCTTAGTAAATTTATTATTCAATGACATTGTAAATTTTTGCTCCTAACTGACAATATTCTCCTTCTTCTTGTTTATAAAAATTAATTGCAGTTCCCTTGTCTGACTAAAACGAGCTAAAACGTTAGCTAATTTTGATCTTGAAATAATAAAAAATATAGAAGTAAAAACTCAAGGCCTAGGATTTCAGCCCATTGCTTTATATTTAAGCTGCGGCCCCATTCCTTGAGTTCTCTCTTGGTAGTGCTGGGAGATATTCCACATACCGATTCTGGGCATGACACCGTGACACAATTGGCCCAAAGCCTACCCAGCTCATCCGCGGTTTTGTTGCCGGAGATATTGCCGTTGCCTAGAACCCATACCAGACTGATGCTGTTATCTCGTCCTAGCATGTTTAGCGTTTGAACACAAGCCATAACTAATTTAGATGAAAGAAGAAGGGGCAAAAAGTCCCCATCCTTGTAGCACTATAAGACATATATCAAATGAAAGGGCTTAAAAAAAGTGTCATTGTTTTGTATCACAAAAATCCTCTAAACCATGGGAGAAAAAAGTAAATGAGGGTTAAAAAAGTTTAAAAAAATCATTCTATATTATTGCACCGTTTCATAGTGTTGCTACTATGGAAAATTTTTTGGAAAGAAATGGTATACACTCAACTTTAGAAAAGTGTTATATTTGGATAAACTGCCTCATATTTTGATGAAATGTATGGAATGATAATAAAATACTAAAAATAAGCTCTTTCCTCAATTTTTTCGCACATACCTAATTACTTTCTGGAAATTGTTTCTTACTTGCAACGCTATCGAATGGTGCAATAATACAAAATGTATTTTTTCCTAATTTGCGGATTCGAATCCTGGCCTGGAAAAGTGGTTTATGTAAAATCAAATAATTCAGATAAAACAATTACATTAAAATACATATAATTAAATAGCAAAAATAATTTTAAAACGATTAGGTACAGAAAAAAAGTAAAAAAGATATTGTACATGGTGAATTATTCTTCTGGGCGTTGTAAGAGAAGTCAAAAAAAATTAGCAATAGCAATTTAGCCCTACGGAATATCGAGGCCGACTTGATGAAAACTTAAACTGCATCATTTTTGATAACTCATTTTTCCTAGACAGGATTCGAATCCATAAATTATGGAAAAAAAATACATCCTGTGTACTGCACCTTTAAATAGTATCGCAAGTAAGAAACAATTTCCATTGTGTAAGTATGTGACAAAATTGAGGAAAGAGCTTATTTTAGCATTTTATTATCATTCCATACATTTCTTCAAAATATGGGACAATTTATCAAAATATAACACTTTTCTGAAGCTTGCTGTATACCATTACTTCCCGAAAATTGTTCCTTATTAGCAACACTATGAAATGGTGCAATAATACAGGATGATTTTTAAACTTTTTTTCACTCATAACTCTCATTAACTTTTTTCTCCCATGGTTTAGAGATTTTTCGTCATACAAAAAAATTACACGCTTTTTAAGTCCTTTGATATATGTCTTGTAGTGCTACAGTAGTGGGGACGGGATCCATACAAAAATGCCCCTTCTTCTTTCTGCTGCTGTCAGTGCCTTCAGCGCAGTGTGATTGTTCTGACAGACTGCGCTGAAAGCATTGACAGTAGCAGAAATATCATCTAAATTATCCTAATCTTCTCTATAAGATTAGGATGTTTTATGGACAAGGACAATCTGTAGGCTCTGTAGTGAACAACTCATCACAGCCTCAAACATGGTTGTAAATTGTCCTAAGCAAGTATATAGGCAAGCCTGTAGGTGGCATGCCCCCGTAGAAGGTCCGTCCACCCGGTTGTCTTTCCTGGATCCGTCCGTGTACCAGACTATGTCATTGGAGTGAACATTGATTCCTATCCTCTACTCTCCCTAGATGATAGGAAAACCTGGTGTTGCTTTGAGAAGCTATGCACCTTGATCATATCGTCTGATGGCATGGCCATGATAGGTGTCTTAAGAAGAGACTATTGCATCTGTCCATGAAGGGTGGAAGTCCATTTGGCTTCCTGGCCTTGAAAAACGCTACTACCGCCATACATTTGTCATTAAAAATGTACGGTGATAGCAGCTTTTGATGTAACAAAAGAGATGAACAATATTTGTTACATTCTGATAATTTTTTTATGAACATCAACTTGGCAAAATCGCTTTAAAATTTTATCATAGTAACATATTTTGTCGGCAGCGTTAATTCGTTAATCGTTGAAGTGAATTCTTAACCCCAGTTAACATAATTTTTCCAAGGAATTCACGGAAAACTTTTTATTCTCTTATGGATTCGAACCCACGCCCTCTGGCTTGAGCATTAAAGCGCTAACCACTGAGCCACAGATATCTTCATCTAAACTGATTCAATTTAAGTCTCTATAACTCCTAAATTTATGAAGTTTTTTGGACCGTTATAGTTTTCGTTCAAAGTTTATTACATGGACTACCATCATGAATTTTTCACATTTTTAGAGCCAGCCGTTTGGCTTTTAGAGGGGGGGACGCCGTATTTTAACAAGAAATGCGCTTAAAAGTGGAATATCGCGCAAACGGATACGTACGTACATCAAAATATAATCTCAGAAACCTCTCAATGTTCTTATAATGTCTATGTACCTAATTATATCTCCCCTTTTCGTGTAGGTGTAACCAAAAATTATCTTCATTTATTTTAGCACTATGTCGACGTGATAAATAAACTTATCCATTCAAAGTTTCATATTTCAAGCACCACCGTTTGGATGGACAGACGGACGGGCGGACGGTCGGTCGAATGGACGGACATGACGAAACTATAAGGATTCCGAGACATGAACTACGGAACCTTAAAAAAGGAATAATAATGAAACCACACCGATTTCAGTGACTGTTGCCAATTTAATTGAAAATAGACCAGCTATAGGACCTATTTTATTATGTCCAAGTATGTGCGCAAAGTTTACTCCCATAACCTAGTATATTGATATTTTCTACTACCGACAGCTAGTACTAACTAGCGAAACATTAGGCGCATAAATATAGAAATATAATTAGCAATGTTTGCGTTCATTAATGTACCCACACACTGTAAATTTAATACTTTTAGTTACATTTTATCTAACCGACGACAAAAAAAAATATCTAACCGACATACTTAAAAACAAAAGTTTTCAAGTAAAAATATCTAGATAGCACGAATAGTTATTGTGTCAAATATGTAAAACTATCTTTACGCCAATATTGTTTTATTTCACTATGGGTAAAATTCTACAAGTTGCACTTTCGTAAAATAATGGTATCAAATTAAATGTACTGTAAGGACAATTCACAAATAATTTGTATGGAGAAAATGTACAAAGTGTTCACGAAAAGAATTTTTTAAACAAGTAAAAATATTTTTGTGCAAACAAAAGAAAAGTAAAAACATGAAAAATAGACTAAGTAGATTTTTAAAATTCTTCAAAATATCCAAATGAATTTTTTTATAAATAGCTTTTTGTTGTCGCTTAGTGACATTCATGATTTTGTATAAATTTCACTATATCTAAGCGACAAAAAAATCGTCGTAGGAAAACGACGATTAGACCAATCGACGCAGAAAAAAATAATACAAACTCATTGATATAACTCATTTTCGGTATTTTTGTCGCTTAGGAAAGCGAAAAAACACCTAGTGGATATTTTAGTGATTCTGTCAATAGCACTAAGTATTGCATTTTGGTGGGCGTAGAGGTGGAAAATGAAATCAAAAGTGATGGGTTGGAAGCCGCATTGCCTACCAAATAATTTCTAGATTTCGGGAATAACCTCGACCGACTTCTACAGAAGAAGGAGAAGCGGCTTATACATTCTACGTTTTTTCTTTGCTCATAGACCAGAAATAAATTAATATTTTCAAGTTGCATTTAAATCAATCCTAAAGTCGTATAAAAGGGCCGTTCCTCAGTTTATAATTTGAGTCGCGGCGCGGCCGCGCGCGGAGATCGCGAGCGCTGCGGGGTGTATGCGGGTGGCGCGGCGGGAAGTGTTAGGCCACGCCCGAATCTGTGACGTCATCTACGTATATTTTCGCCTTAAACGAAAGTTAAACACTTGCTATTCGTTTCTCGTCCGCGACGAATTCGCTGCTCATGCGCGGCAACGTATTCGCTGCGTGCCCGCTCCGCTCCGCAGCCGCTTTCGAACCGCTAGTATGATAAGGCCCTTATGTTCTATTCATTAAAATAAATTATATATTAATTCCGCATGTCGGGACGTTCAGTGTTACCGGCACCAGGACTATAACAACCGAAGTTAGGACAGGCGCACAGACGGATGGACTAAGGGGATCTTTATAGTATATCTAGTAACTACGGATCTATCTAGTAGGTAATCCTAATAAAGTACAGAATACATTTTCCGTCGTTTCCAATACAATTAATTACTTTATTTTCATAGCGCATTTTATTCATGCCGCATCAAATAGCCAAGTTTTCCTCAATAATATGAAGTGGGGTCCGCAAATGCAGTATTTGGTAAACATGGCATAAATCTTACAAAAGTAACCCCCCGTTACTCACGTTTCCACAGGTTCGAATAACTCGTATCAGAAAAATCAATCCCCTCCTGACAAAGTTGTTTTTCTAAAAATAAACTAAAACCAATACAAAAACACAGCGTCTTTTGCAATTTTTGGAACGCGATGTTTGAATGCGACTAAACGCTGAAAATTGGACTAGCATTTTGGTGTTTCTTATACCTATTTTAAGGTTGGTTGGGATATGTGACAAGAAGAGCATAATACCTATGTTATTTTATGTACCACCTGCATGTAATACTAATGTGTTTATTCTGTGAATAAAGAATTGATTGATTGATAAAAAAATAAAAACTTTCCTAGTGACGAGGAACATACTTGACACCTCAAATCCTTACCCACAATCTGCTCTCCTTCTCCTAAAAAATAGTTATCGTATAGCTTCCTATTTACTTACACAATGAACTTTTCGCTAAGTAGGTTAGAACTGTTAACAGTGACCTCATTTAATATCTAATTCCTGAAGATAATGTTCTCTAATGAAGCGCGCTGGTTCAGTCGAAGACATTAATACCACACTTTCTCAATTAATTAAATAAATTTTAAAGTAATTCTTTACAATAAATATTAAGCTAATCTAATCACCGTTAATGAGTTATAAATGTTATAAATGTGAAAGTTCGTGAGGATGGATGGATATATGGATAGATGGATGTTTGTTACTCTTTGACGCAAAAACTACTAAATAAATTTTAATGAAATTTGTTTTGATAAGTACGCGTGCTAAACCGCGAGCAAAAACTAGTATAAAATATTATCCATTAAAATATGATACATTTTCGGAGAAATAGAAAGACGGCTCAACAAACGAGTACTTATTGAATACCTATATAAATGAGTTTACCTACTACTACAAGGTACATAGTTTTACTTAAATAACCTTTGGTAATTTAAAAAGTGGTAGGTATTACATTCCAAACGACTACAAAATTTATGTAATGTTAGTAGCATTCAGCACTTATCACTTATCACTACAAAAAACCATAAATGAAGAATCTTCGATCATATTTTTCTTATAGTTATTAGTACTAATAACTTTACGAATTATTACTTGTGAGTTCGTATAACGTCGATAAAAAATGTAATATCTATAAATAATGAACATATCGAATCCACTTTTAGAAGATTCGATTTATTTAATTACTTGCCGTTTTCAATGGTCAAAATGAACGCTTGTCATTTTGGTGAAATCGCTTAATAAATTCGGAGTGCACAAGACAAATATAGCTTTATGATTATTGTCCAAATGAGATTTCCAAGGACCCCTCACTACTTTAGTGTAATTGCTGTGCTTAAATGTTATTGAAATGTTTTATGTCAAACCTTAGACGCTACGCCCACTTAAATTATTTTATTTGAATAGTGGTTACTTCTTACTGCGGTCTCCCTGAAGAAATCGTTAAAAGCGATTGTTGGGAATCTATATAAATAAATAAAAATGAAGTGTCTGTTTGTATTTTTTAAATAACAGCTTTTTACTAAATGCATATTATGAAAATACTTATTTATATACGGTGCTTACAATAAAAAACATATTTTTTTTTATTTTTGTCTGTCTCTCCGTATGTTTGTCTCTGTTAGCTCCGGCTAATCTCTTAAACGGCTTTACCTATTTTCACGGGACCTTCACTCGCAGATAACTGATGCTATAAGGTACTCCTTAGTAGTTAGAAGCCCAAGCTACTGCTTGCACTACTTGTATCTTAGGGTGCCATTTTAAAAATTGGGTTCTGTTTTCGTTAATTCTACGCAAACAAAATTGCGAGCACCAGCTAGTCTAAATATAAGCGAAATGCTCATATTACTGTCATCGACTTTTTATAAACTTTGCCGTTTTATTCAAATCTATTCATTCACAAGTTAAGTAAAGTATTCCATAAAATAATTCATACGTTTCAGACAAAACATTCGAATTGATTCCCTGCTTTAAGTTTAGTCAATAGCCTTAATATTATGTTTGATGCGTATCATCGTATATATATATATATATATATATATATATATATATATATATATATATATATATATATATATATTTGTACGTGAAACAAAACTTTGAGTACAGTTTTACGAGAATTGCGCGATCGGAGGAGTATAATATTTCGCACGGTTACATTTTAGGTGGAGGATGGTGTGCAGGAAACTTAGTGTGCAGAATATTTATTAAAATAAGGCTTTGAAACGCATAAAATTAATAAAAATAAGAACAACACACACACTACCTTAGATTTATTTAATAACACAGTACACTACCATCCGTTTGATAACTTATACAATTTTGTTACACGATAACGTTTGTTAATCTGTCACAAGTCACAACCTATGGTCACAACTAAACTTCCTCCAGGTTACAACAATATGCATTTTTTTTTCTATCTAACAGGCAATGAACTAAACTTCCAACTTCAAAATCATATTATTATTAATTAATCACCGGCAAATTTTGACTACAGGGCGATTCTATGGTAATTATTGTAGGTAATGAACCAAGTTCTTACAACAATGTGACTTAATGACAAAGCCGACCAACATAAAGACATTGGTTTCCAGGGTTCCGTACCCAAAGGATAAAAACGGGACTCTATTACTCTCCACTATCAGTAACCAGAGGGGCAATTCTGCTAAATAAAATCTGGATTAATACAATTACAATCAAGTCTAGATACGTTAAAACTCCCAAATGGTGTTTTATAATCGTTAAACAAACGTGAAACTCGCTCCGATTGGTCGAAACGTCATAAAATCCGTTCACGGTAACATGTCGCTTCGCTTTCAACCCAATCAAAGTAAAATAAAAGTCTACTTTAAATACGGGAATTAAGGTTCTAGTTATTATATATTCCATGAATCTTGGTAGCTAGACAGTTGGAATTTTCACAGATGGATATACCAAAATAGAATAAAACTAGCATTCGTTTCCCACGGCTTCGCCCGCGTGAAATTAGATTTTAAAGTTTCATTCAATTTCATTCCCTTGGGTGTTGAATTTTAAAAAACCTTCCTACTAAGGAACTCCACTAGGATGCCTACGTCATATGAGAAATACGTGTGAAAATTTCAAATTTCTACCCTTAACGGTTTGGCCTGTGCGTTTGATACATTACTCTCAGCTTTGCCTTTTATCTACACTAATATAATAAAGAGGAAAAGTTTGTTTGTTCGTATGTTTGTTAGCATTGAATAGACTCCGAAACTACTGGACCGATTTTAATTAATTTTGGCACAGATATAGAGTAGACCATGTGAAGGATATAGGCTACTTTTTATTGCGACAAAATATACGGTTTCGGTGAATTTCCTTTTGCGCGCACGAAGTCGCGGGCAACATCTAGTGTAGATAGGTAATATAGAGATAAACATGTGGGACTCTCGTATAAGAAAAATGATTTTTATGTTGTTTGTTCAATCGGAACCCTCAGAGCGCGAGACCGACTCGTACTTGGCCGGTATTTAATAAACACATACATATAAACAAATATCTTGAGTACGTTGATGGAGATCATCAAAAGTTTTTAATTAATAATTGCTCAATACACGGGAGACAAAAACTCGGCTTCTGTTGAAAGTTGACAATTTACAGCTCGGCGCGATGGGTCATAAATAATGTACAATTGACGCGGGAAGGTATCCTCAATTTTTTTATCGCCAATCTTCGTACTTGGCAGGATGATTTATACTCTGTGCCCTCATGTATTACCTTTAACAAACAAAAGTTTATTAATAACTCCTTATTTTATTACAATAATGATTTAATCTTGATGCTACAGATGTTATACGATACTTTTGGGAGTGTTGTAATGATTTATCTCGTTGAATGTTTTTTTTTTACAGTAAAACCATGTTGCTAATGGCCGTCGGCAATTTTCGTTTTTCTATGGAAATGACAGACGTATGACAAACGACGATTACCGAAAGTCATTGAGATCGTGGTTGTACTGTACTTACAGCTTACCTACTACATATTTAGAAAAAAATGAGCTCTTGTTCTAAAAATATGTAGGTATGTGGCCTAGTGGGTAGACCGTTTGGTTCGCACTCGAGAGAGTGCAGGTTCGAATCCCAGGTTGCGGCATGTACCAATGAGACTTCTTCAGATCTCAAGTACATTATACTTACGCTCTAACGGTGAAGGAAAACATCGTGAGGAAACCCGCACATAGTAGGCCCCAGATTGACCAGTTCATTCCTCTGGACTAGGCTGACTATGTTGTGAGAATGTCGTATGTGCTTGGGCAACTATACGACATTTAAAAACCAACTGTCCCAGGCACTACAATATTTCAAGAGTGGTTAATTCGCTCGGAGAATACTGTATAAAACATCCATTAAAGGATGTAAAGGCCTAAGTAGTAAGCTGTAAGTACAGTACGACAATATTGAAATTGACAATACAAAAAATTGAAAAGAAGAATGCCTATTACCAGTAGTATGACTGTTATCTTGATCCGGTTTGAGCCGTCTGAGATCAAAATTTCAAACCATTCGGGAAGTCAATATCCGATCCAAACATAATTATTAACTTTACCTATAATAGGGAACCTAAAATTTTGCTTTTGGATCAAAGATAAGTTATATTGTGCGTAAAAAAACCGGCCAAGTGCGAGTCGGTTCCGTTCACGATGGGTTTCGTACCGTATTTCGTAGTTTTTGGTGTTGAAATTGTAGGTATAATCGTACATACGCCTACAATATCCATTATCAATGTACAGAGGTACGATTTCTTTTCGGAAGTTCCGCGATGCGGAGGCAAAATCTAAACTCCTTTATAGCTCTTATCTACACACCTACCCACCTACAACAGCAACCAAACGACATACTCCTACATATCCTATATCTACACCTACAGCTCCACCGACTATGATTTGGATTTTATTCTTTCTCATAACTTCTATACCCGGTGAATATGATTAAACGTAAGCATTCATAACAATTTCACTGGGTTTTTTGTATGGATTTTGAACCATGACATTTAAACTGTCTTGCTATGATGGTTCATGAGATACAGCCTGGTAAGACAGGCCTACATTCAGCAGTGGACGGTGATAGGCTGATGATGATAATGATGATGACAGACAGATAGACAGGGTCATAGTATTAGGGTCCCGTTTTTAACCCTTTGGGTGTGCAACCCTAAATATTCACCTACTGTTTTGTAATGTTCCATGATGTCTGCGAGAAACAGATGGACAGTGGAACTATCGTAATCTATCTGTTTTCGAGAACATTCTTCAAGCGGATACTATCGCTATCAGTGGCAGTGATCGCCATTCCAGACGTCTCAAACATTTGCCAGTCATTTGGACCCCTGCGCTGTGACGAATAACCGTTCACTTTCACAAAGTTCAATGATAGCTGTAAGTGATCACTTGTATATTGTACGTGTATCAAAAGGAAAATAAGATGAATAAATACAATTGTGATCTTGCTACAAGATCTTTTAGAAAATTAAATATACCTAATTTTCATAAACAAGACGTGTGTATCTAGTTTTCTTAATAATTTAAAAGCGTTAAAATCTGGATTTGGGTAAGTTTGGACCCATACGTCTATTTTCTCGCCAACATCTTGATATTTGGGTCCAAAATGAATCTAGGTCTCCTTTGCGACTTTGCACTTGTACCACTGAGCGCAGGGGCCAGTGGGCTTAGCACTAACAATTGACAAAAGCGTATTCGTAACTTTATCGAATAAATGCTGTCATGATTTTCATACAATTCTCATTCGAAAACGTTACGTACACGTTGTTGTCAATTATTCGTACTAAGCCCACAGGGCCCGACTATTCGAAATAGACTCTAGCAATATAATATAGTACGATGGCATCAGGGGTATTCCTCATTAAATTACACTAGAACATGCTGTTAGCACACAAATGGTGTATTAGCGAAATGAGATAGACTCCATTAATCCCGCCGGGATCTCTATTTAATTTTGATTCTATGAATAGTGCAGCAGGAGTAGTATTCAGTATAATTATAGATAAGTGGCCTTTTCAGACCCCCAGAGGTGTACCCTCTAGTCTAAAAAGGCCCTCTAGTCTAAAAGGTGTTTCATATAATGATACATATATTTTTTAAGCTCATATTCATTTAACGCATTTCTATTAAAAACTGTCAAAATTGATGTTATCTATGATGGCCTTTTTAGACCCCCAGAGGTGTACCCTCTAGTCTAAAAAGGCCCTCTAGTCTAAAAGGTATTTCATATTATGATACTGTATATATATATTTTTAAGCTCATATTCATTTAACGCATTTCTATTGAAAACTGTCAAAATTAATGTTATCTATGATGAAATCAGATGAGTCATGTAGCCATTATACAATTTCAAGATTTTTGTATGGAAAAAAATATGTGAAACCTAATATAAAACACCTAAAGTGGCCTTTTTAGACCCCTGACCTCTGTGTCTCAGTGGTGAGCGCTCAAGCCGGAGCGCAGGTGTGAATTCTGCCAAGGAATAAAAAATATATTTAAATTATTTAAAGTATATCTCTTGCTTATTTCCCCTAAGTTTTTGATGACATAATAATGTAAGACGTATTCGTCACACTTCGTACGTTCGTAGAGAACATTGTGAGGCGTTATGTCAACTTCATTATTTCGTGTTTATACATCGCTCGGTATAACTCAAGCCAACGCTTTGACTAAAGTATGTAATATATCGTCATTGACGTCCCATAACTAGAGACGTCACAATTCACAAACCGAAAATGAATAAACTAAATAAGAGTTATCATACATACTATTTAACAATTAGCTATGTAATATGTGCCATTAAATAATTATTTATTTATTTCTTCATCAGCATGATTAAATAGTAGGAGCGTACTTATTATGGACCAACATGAAAAATACATTCAATTACTTCAAGTCCGTAATAAAAATGTTTGTCGATTTCCGGCGCATTTCGGCCGCGGTCCGCGGACTTAATTAAGATGCCACTGAATACTTAAGACCAGAGGCTCTCAAAATTGAAGCAAAAAAGGCTTGTTTACGAACATATTCTAACCATAAACATACAGACAATTGCGCCCTATACTCCTACCAATTTAATTCTATTAATGTCGCTTATTTACCGTGCAATTAAGAATAAAGGATTCAATTACACAATAATTGAACGAATTTAATATTTATTGATTTATGTTTACGTTTAAATGATATCTAAACAGAGTTTTAATATTATAATTTGTGTCTCACTTTCTTACGCTCAATAAACGCGTGTGTGAATGGCTAGCCGCACACGTGCAATATTATTGACAATAAAACACATATTGACAATAATATTCCTTGTGTTCGGACCATTGTCGTTCTTTTTGTATGCGTTGATTAGTATTGACAAATTTATTATGTCATTAACATTGCACGTGTGCGGCTAGCCATTGAGACAATGAGATACTAACGAAACTTCGGTATTCTTATCTCAGAAATTCGAAAAATATACGAAAGAAAATGACGAATAGCGTATTGAAAACTCCTCCATCGGAAGCTTTTGTGTTTAATAATAATTGAAAGAAAGTTAAAAATCGTTACTTTATGGGATGTAACAAATTCGCTAAATTATCTACAAAAAAAACATATTTCAGTAGCCAACCAGGTAAAGTGTTTATTAGAAACGTTAAAAGATAGCACTCATAATAAGAAGCTATTGGATATTTATAAACTTACATTGTAGAAATTTCAGTTTCGTTTAAAGATTGAGAACGACTGACATAAACATTAAAGAAATAGTCCATCTGATTTGTCTTGCTCAGTACAAGGCCCTGGGGGGTTATTGCATACCTAAATGTACCGCAATTTAATATACGAACAGCAATAATAGCTTTATTCCATAGATGTATTTATTTGCCTAAACGAATTACAAAATACTAATAATGTTGAAAGTGTTTGAGTCATGAGTTTTTTCAGTTCTCAAGTTACGCATGACTAAAATATATAAACAGCGAGTCAATGTTTCACTGCGTTATAAGTAGAATATATTATGTTACTCATCAAAATATTAATATTATAGGATCAGCGAAAGGATAAAATGTTAAAATGACGCAGAATTTAACTGTGGGAAAGCCACGCTTCGGCATGAATGGGCCGGCTCGACCGGATATATACCACGACCTCACAGATAACTGGCGTGAAATAACTCTCTCCTCTCTTTTCGCCGAGTGAGTGAGGTTACCGGAGGCCCATGGGAGGGGGGGGGGGGTTTAAGGACCAGGAACGCAAATCGCGAGTGTTGCGAATGTCCATGGGCGGCGGTAATCGCTTACCATCAGGCGATCCGTCTGCTCGTTTCCTGGTGCATTACATAAAAAAAAATTGCAGCTGACAACCGACAAGGGTATAGGTACTCCGCCCGAAACATACAGCACGCAAAGCATATGCACGTCATAATATAATGTAGAGACAGTAAAAATTTCTTTATTAATCTGTCATTTTGTCTATTCTACCGTAGAGAAACCCCATTTCTACGGCGGTCATGCTGGATATAACTTTGTTAACTGTTCGCTTAGAACTTTTAAACTACTCAACGAATTTTAATGCAGTTTTCAGCAATAGATAGAGTGATACAAGAGGAAGGTTTATTGTATATTATTATGTCATATAAACCTTCATCTTGTATCACTCTATCTACTGGGTGTAATGTATTATACATTGTATAAGACATTACACAATGTATAATATACATTACACCCGTGCGAAGGGGGCGGGTCGCTAGTAATAGATAATTATGTACAAGATATAAAGACGCAATGTGTTTAGCTTTTTTTTTTCAATTTATTCATAACAAGTTTAGAGTAAGTTAGGAAAGTAAAGTGCTACTAGAAGTAACTTCTGACAAACTCCTACCAACTTTACCTTATGAATAAAGTTAATAACAACAACACTAGAATATTTACATATCAACATCAAGACATTAAGCAAAAAAAAATACGTTCAGATTTGTAAAATGTGAAGATTTTTGTTATGAAATATTTCTATTTACCTACGTTATCGACAAAGCTCCTGCTCGACCGGTTTCTAAATATTTTCCTTTGCATTAATTACCTCAAATGATTGCCTAAAAATATTTAAATACAAAGGAGGTGAGCGCAACGACTGCAGACGTGGTTGAACTACGTATTTACACGTGCATGCGCACTATTCCGTTGTTGAATAGCACTGTTAAGCGGCACCTTGTTCTATAGTACCTACTACTGTCACTGCTTCTTGCTGCAACTGCTTGGCAACTGCACTTACATAGATTGCAATAATCTAACATCTTTTAATAAAAGGTACGCGCCAAGTTTTAATGGATTAAAAAATACACACACTCAAGCTGAAATATTTTATTCGACTGTATAATTCAGCTTTATGTCTTTTACTAGTTTTTTCTTGCGGCTCCGCCTGCATATATATAATATCCCACGGTAATACTGTACTTTTGCGGGATAAAAAGTAGCATATGTCTAGCCTCCAGAACCTCAACTATTACAACACCAAATTTCATCAAAATAAAACATTCAGTAGTTTTGCGTGAGACTCAAACATCCATCTATCCATCTTCACAAATATTCACATTTATACCTACCTACTTATTTGTAGATTTGCGATTTTGACGAAAATTTCATGACATGAGTGAGTTTGATGAGTCATAATGACTATAATAAATAATTATTTATCATAGACATAATATAGCCAAGACGAGCTAAGCGAAGCGCAAGGGCACTACCAGACCGCCTTTTGTCGAAGCGTTTCGTCGATTTTTGAACCCTCATAACTTGGGTTTGGGTTATACCAGATTAACGAAATTTTCAGGATATGTTACCAGTAGCGAACTTATAAAACATGTTTGATTGCATAGGTCTTATACTTTAGATTATATCGATATTTAAAAACCCCTGATTTCGTCACTGATTCACTGATGATCAACAAAATTATAGAGTACTTTCGGATGTCCTAGAAAGCTGAAATTTGGCACATAAACATAATAAAAATTCTCAAACTCGGAACTTTTATCCTCCAACTTAAACTAGGGAATGAAAATTTGTAAGAGACGTACCTACTCAAATTTTTACTCTAGATGTCTGAAAATTTAAACTTTCAAAAAGAAGTGAAATCCCACCAAATACATTTTCATATAAAATGATGCCAAGACGATACCATATGACTCGCACTGTCAAAAATCTGTCACATCTCCTGTAAAATCAAGCTTCTGATACTTCTACACAAACTCTACACCTCAGTCAAAATATGTGGCCCCACATGACTATTTCGCTACATTCACTTGGGCGTAAAGTAAGTATCTTGGTTTTACATGAAAATAGTGGGATTTCATTATATTTTACTGGATGTCTATTATTATAATAATAAACATCCAATAAAAAAAAATCTTGTTGCCATTCCTACTACTTTTCGTAAACATGAAAACTGGTAAACAAATACAATCCTGACACTAACAAATTTCTTATTTCTGGAAATCTTAATGCAATGTTTGTATCCACTAATTATACTTCCTAGATTTTAAGCGCCAAGTCAAAACAAACAAGAGCGATCGTTCATTTTCTTGTCTGTCGCAATGTTTATTTTGAAGATAACGATACAGAAACAAGAATTTATAATGATTAGTAATCTGTATTATGTACGATATTAGATTAATCACTTGAGATATTCATATCTCTATTGGAATACTGCCACTAGTAAGTGAATGTGGTAAGTTTTCCAATTATTCAATGTTAGTTTGATAGCAATAATTAAAACAAAGGCAAATTGTCGATAAGTGGAAGAAATCCATACTAATATTATGAATGGGAAAGTGTATCTCTGTCTGTTTGTCCGTCTTTCATGCCAATACTACTGAACGATTTAAATGAAATTTGGTACACAGATAGTCTATAGCCTGAGAAAGGACATCGGCTACTTTTATCGCGGGGAAATGTACGGTTCCCGTGGGATACTTCATTTACAGTTTCACGTAAAAACTACTAAGCCGATTATTATGAAATTTGGCACACATCTAAAGTAGACATAGGCTACTTTTTATCGCAGGACATATAAGGTTCCCATGGGTTACTGTACTTACACGGGCGGAGCCGCGGGCATCAGCTAGTGTAACATATTTATGTAAGCCCTCATAAATATAGCGTCCCACGAGAACTACTTTTTTTGGGATATAAAGTAGCTTATGTCCTTCCCGTAGTCTATTCTATGCTAATTCCATCAGAATCGGCTCAGTCATTTCGGAGTCTAATAATACCAACAAACAAATCGTTTTACTTGTAATATTAGTATAGATAAAACAAAAAAAGCTGGGTATAAAACCTAAAGGCGTTCATTTTATCAATTGCATGTAGGTAGATACAGGAAGTGTATATTTTATTTTTACTAAATAAATGACCGAATACGAAAACGTCACTGAAAATTATACGGCAGCCCCTTAATTTAAATGCGTATGACTCCATATTAAGTGCTTGCTTGTGGGAGCTTTTTTGGAAGGGGGATAAGTTTGAGAAACTTTTCAGTACGTATTCTAATACTCTTTGTAATCCTTAATTTCGATTTACCTTAACAATTTTAAATTCTTATGTGTCTGCGCACCCTAAATATAAGCTCTATCTTGTTGAAAATAGCAGCTATCAGCGAACAGAACTTAATTATAACTCTAGCTTAGTCTTCGAACTTCGTGCTTCGCTCCGATACAATATTATGTTCTAATTAAAACAACAAACTTAATACAAACTGAACTTTTTCGCTGAAAAGGAAATGGGGAAAATACCAAGTCATTGTCAATTTCCAGTAATTGAGAATTCCAACTTTTCAGGTAATTAAGGACTTACAGAAGAATAACTTACAGATAATAAACATATAATAAGTAAATTTTGTTGGCTAGAAAAACTAACTGCTACGCCAAAGTAGTTTCCGAATAACTTGCAGATGAAGAGTTTATCTAAATATATAAAAGGCAAACCTGACTGACCCATCTATTAATACACAGCCGAAACTACTGAACGGATTTTGCTGAAATTTGCCATAAAGATAGTTGTAATGACGTGCGCATCCGCTAAGAAAAGATTTTTGAAAATTCGCGTCCTAAGGTGGTAAAAAAGGGGTTAAAATTTTGTGTGGAAACCGAACTCCACGCGGACAAAGTCGCGGGCAAAAGCTGGTTAGCGTATAAACTTCGCTATTAATTTTCGACTTGAATATTAAATCAAATGTAACAAAGTAGGTTATCTATAAATTAATTCCACACCAAAATAATGAGTATACGATCGAATAAAAGCTTATATCGAGTACCTACATTGCGAAATAGTATTAGCACGTTGTAGAGAACACGTTGCTCGGCAGGTAACTAATGTAATCCAACCGAATCGAAAGGTCACTTGCTATAAAGTGGAGCAAGTGTATCCGAGCACAATACCTAAGGGCGGGTTATACCGCATGCCGCGTTCACACCGGTCGAATGTGGAGCAGCGGTTTAGCCGCGATGCCTCCACAAAAAATCAGTGTAAGCTCCACATGAAGGCGTCTCGGTCGCGCGCTCGCCCGAAGCCGGCATCTCGATCGCGCAACTTTTGAATTTCGAACGCTTACTTTTTTATTTTTTAACAAGGGTAAAGAGTTTAGTGACCAGTGTTTTTGAATAGTGTTGGTAATATTTATGGTGTATAGGCGCGGTGAGATATAGATTCGAGTCGTAGATTTAACACGTGCTATTGCTAGAGGCTCTCCGTTCACTTCGATGTACTTGCACAACACTTATTTTAAAAATGACTCACCGATATGTTAGAAGTTCTGTTCGTACAATTTTGGATGTGGTTCTTTTGTGATATGATATTGACCTTAACACCGATACTAGTAACAATATGCTCGTGTACCGACTGTTACTCTACCTGCTTTTGTGTACACCTGACACAAATATGGCAATAAAACTATATATTTTCATCTCACAAAGTTAGTCGTAAAACATAGTCATAAGGCAAACAGAACAAAATAAAATTATTACAAATAGGTACTAGGTTTTGTACAAATACATAATAAACAGAGCAGTGTAACAAAAACATACTTAATATTCACGTAAACTTAGTTCCTAAGAAAAATTAAAATGAAATATCTATTTAATCCTGCTACCTATACATATACAATTGAACAACAAGTATACTTATAAAGTTTATTTATAAATATCGTTAATAAATTAAATATTTGAGGTAAGTAATTTCAGAGCAAAACTTGAAGTTAAATGACTTAATTATACGGTAGTAAGCACATGTTATGAGCTGCAATTATGCTCCATTAAAAGGGCGTCTCTTATTTAGTTAACCATTTCAATGGACATTATTTATTTCCGATGGCATAATATCTTGAAAGAAATATTTTGATAGATTTGATGGGAATATACCCCGAAGATAAATCATTATTATTTACATCTAGATGTTGCCCGGGACTTTGTTCGCGAAAAAGGAAATCGCGCGGGAAACTTACATTTTATTTTGTCGCGATGACTTTTTTTTGCCTATGTACCTACTTCACCGTGGTCTACTCTATATCTTTCATATTCACTGGTACCGACTTCAAAATTAAGAAAATTGAGTACAGAAATAGTTAAAATTTTAGCCTTTAAAAGGGTAATTATTTAGAAAATAAGTTTTACTTCATACTTTTTTGTGTATTTTTACTTTGGAAGTCGGTTAATTTTTGGTTTAAAAATAATTTTGTAAACATTTTTTCACAACAATTTTAAGTTTTTTTAAGACATCATCACTAACATCTCTAATGCTAGGACCCGCAGTAATATATATTCTTTGCCCGTGTCTCGTGTTTAATGCAGAGATTATTATTTAAACCTTTGTAACTTGAAGTTTACCAGTTAATTTATTTTCTCACGCCACATGTAGAGTTCTAATGTAAGCCAATGTAATGATAGAGCTCTCATATCAGTTGCATTGCCATTTATGAGTGTTTTAATTATACCAATCACGTTTCGTAATACTTTAATGTAAAACATCTAATTACAGTTCACATAATTATACATATTTTTATGGTCATAACGGTGTTAAAAATAATACTTTGTTTTTCACCTTCCAATAAAGTAGTTAAGATTTTAATAAGCAAATTAGGTACTTAACTCATTTCCGTTGCTAATAGAATAGAGTATTGATGAATTTCAATATGATAGACAATAACTTTTAAACCACTAAGGAAATTTGAAGAAAAATAAGAATAGGAAATTTTTACGCGAAGTTAATTATTACTTTTTAATCTGCATTATAAGGCTAACCTTTGTTTCACTTCCATATAAATTTTGTAGCTCCTCAGGTATCCTTTAAGTTGTCGATTATTTTTAAGAAGGTCATTGTTTGCAGCCATTATAGTGAAAATGGTCTTGATATTTTAGGCTTACGATAGCAAAGTGTTTGCGTGGAAAATCCCAGCCCTGTCAACCCTAAGATTACAGATAGTTTATGGAAGTTCTTGTAACTGACGGCGATATATAATTTTGTCGCAATTTTAATATCTTTTAAATTGTGTGATGGCGTTATAGGGTTTCTTATTATCGCATTAAAAAAAGCTTGTTTAAAGATTGTAAAGGTTCAATCCTATTAATATCATAAATGCGCGAAGTTCTGTTATAATATTTTACGCATATTATCGAAGTACCTAGGTACCTGCAACATTTTGACTTTTAAGTTTTGACTCTCAAATCACGGACGTTACCGTAAAGAACACGTGTCTTCTCATGTCACAAATGACCAAGTAACAAACTATGTGAACCACATTTTCACAAGTCGGTTAATGAAGGTCCAGGGAAAAGCTGTTACATTTACAATTCTAATGCGCAAATTACTTCGTTCCTATTGTCGACACACAATTACAGAACAAAGGGAAAAGGTAAAATATCTCGACATTGCGACTTATTGTTTCTAACTCTTTATATTATATTCAAAGATTAATTAGGGCAATGCCTTATTTTTTTTTTAATAAAAGCTTAAGACAAGAAAAAAACCCGCTTTTGTATTTTCATAATTTTCTTTTTGAGGCTTTATAAAGTCTTATCTGTGCTTATTTCTTTCGCTCAACTTGAGCTGGAAGCAAGCTTTTACTTCATGGCCAAATTTTTTGAGGTAGCAAAATATCGGTTGGTTAAATCTCTGTAATATGAATAACAATACTTCGTTAAAAAGGTCTCTAAAATTTTATATATTCAAACGCTGAAGAATAACAAAATATAAGTTCGAGAACTTTTTAAACTCCGCTAACTTCATTGCAATAGTCACCGTATTGGGAAAAGTGAATAGGCACAAAGATTTCTGATCACGTTCAATCCTTTGGGTTTTGGCCAACATTACACAAATAACTTTCAAATGACACGACAGTTTTGGCCTTAGTTTATGTGACTGAGGTGGACGAATATTAAGTGTTTTGGGCTTTGAGTATATATATTTGGTTTAGGGCTCCTTGGGGAAACAAATTGACCACATTGAATTGCCTCGTTGGCAAATAATTTTTTTATGACATATGCCATATTTTTAATATCATCAAGGCATTTGCGGCAAAGATTTGCGGAGATTTAGGATGTAGTTCTTTATGGTAACTGTCTTCACTAAACTTCACAAGCCTTAGAATTTTAGTTTTGTCTGACATGTACTTTCTCTTACCTACGATGTTTTTCCTTTCATACGTACCTTCTACTTTTCTATTATAAATGTGAAAGTTTGTGAGGATTGATGGATATTTGTTACTCTTTCACGCAAAAGCTACTGCACGGATTTTTATGGAATTTTGTATGGTAGTAGTTTAGGCTCTGGATTAAAACATAGACTAGTTTTTATCCCGGAAAAGTACAGTATTTCCGCGGGATACCCGATAGTATATTTACGCGGGAGGAGCCGCGGGAAATAGCTCGTCTATAATAAATGTGAAAGTTTATGAGGATGGATGGATGGATGTTTGTCATACTCTTTCATGCAAAATATACTAAACGGATTTTGATAAAATTTGGTACGTTTCTAGATTAACACATAGGCTACTTTTTGTCACGAAATAGTACAGTGTCCCCGTAGGACCAAGCATTCAATCATCCACTAGGTAACCTATGATATAATACTTTTTAACTGTGGGAGAGTCACGCTTCGGCACGAATGGGTCGGCTCGACCGGATAAATACCACGACCTCACAGAAAACCGGCGTGAAATAACGCTTGCGTTGTGTTTCGCCGAGTGAGTGAGGTTACCGGAGGCCCATAGATGGATTTTAAGGACCAGGAACGCAAGCCTCTGGTGTTGCGGGTGTCCATGGGCGGCGGTAATCGCTTACCATCGGGCGATCCGTCTGCTCGTTTCCTGGATCATTACATAAAAAATACCTACTTATGGATTATACGGTATACCACGTACCACGTACATGAGCACTGCTGTAAAAATCTAGTATATTTTTAATATGCATCACGTAAAACAAAGTCTATAAAGTTGGATTAGTTTTAATGATAAACTATTGCTTATTTGACCTTTAAAAATACATTTATAAGGCTTTTGTTGGCTTATACAAATCAGCCACTGTTTTGTATGACAAAAGATAAAGTCTTTTAGTCCTTTAATGTTTTTATTTTTTACTGAAAGCAAAATCTTTACATGGTTTAAACATGAATATAAGAGCATAACCGTGTTTTGAGTAATAGGGAATATGCACGTATTTTTTTAATTTTTTTATATATATATATCTATCTTGTTTGGTAAATCGTATGGTAAAATCAGTTTTTTGATATCATTAAAAATAACGAAGATATGAACGTTTAAAGTAGTCTATTAGACAGAGAGATCGGACGTGTATCGTGACGTCACATAACACGACCTTCATAGAAAGTTCATTCTAAATTTCGTTTTGCTAGAAAGAGATAGATTACAAACTTTCACCGCTCATATCTTGCTCATTTATCAACAGATATTGAATTTTTTTTCGCCATTTCCTTTATTTTTCAATCTAGTATCATATTATTATATTTTAAGCTATTTTTATATTTTATGCATATTCCCTATTGCAGAAGACATAGTGTGAATACTCGTATATGGCAGAATATTAGATAGTTCATTATATTTGTACGTGAAGCGAAAACCTCTTACCCCTTTTTACGAAAAGTATGTAAACGGAGGAGTATTAAATTTGGCATATATTAGGTTTATGTGGAGGATGTGTACAGTTTTTTTTTATAACGGTAATAAGTAATAACCACGGCCGTGGTACGTTTCCGGGGGTCGCGGGTTAGAATCCTGCCGAAAGAACAAAAAGTTTTCTGTGTTCCTGGGTCATGGATGTGTATTAAATATGTGTATAATATAATAAAAATCTAAAATGTATGTATAGTACTTATAAAAGTATTAAATAAACTTCATGTTTTCTGGTGGTACCTAACACAAGTTCATCGGATACATAGCACGGGGCCAGATGACGTGGTGTGAAGCGTCCATAGATATTATTAGATTTTTTTTTTTGTTCAGGGCTAAAACTTCTATACTAATATTAAAAAGAGGAAAGACTTTTTTGTATGTTTGTTTCCATTCAATAGGTTCCGAAACTACTCGAACGATTTTGATGAAACTTGGCACAGATATAAGTAAAGGAGACGACGGGAAATGACCATAGGTTACTTTTTGTAGCGACGATATTAACGGTTTCTTTTCGGATTTCCTTTAGCGCGCACGGTGTCGCGGCCCGCGGGTAACACCTATATTTTATACGGTCTATAAAGTGATACAGAATGTTATTCGAACTCAGCACAAAAGACTAACGAACACCCATCTATCAAGTCACGATTCTGTATCCTCACGATTGTAAGGACTAGCAACACGTAATGATGCTAATTATTACTGTTTTTTTTTTTTTTGCTCAAATGATTATTTAGGTACCTACGGTACTACATTTTATCCTCTGTATAGAGACTGTGACCTCAAAACTATATTTATGACTAGGGGCCATCCACATATTACGTCACGCAAAATTTCGACTTTTTGAACCCTTACCCCCCCCCCCCCCTCAGGTCAGGCTTTTTAGTATTCCTGTACCTGTATTTAACATTTACTGTCACACTTTGTATGACCTCCCCCTCCCCCATCAGGTGTGACGTAATATGTGGATGGACCCCTAGCTGATGCCCGCAACTTCGTTCGCGCAGAACTAACGTAAGCGAAACCCTATTTTTTTAAAGGAACCCTAAAATAAAAGTAGCCTATGTTAGACCTTATAACATCAGCTATCTGCCAGTGAAAGTCCCGTGAAACTCGGTCCAGCCGTTTCGGAGATTAGCCGGAACAAACAGACAGACGGACAGACAAAAATTTTAAAAATTTATATTTTATTGTTAGCATCGAATATACTTTCATATGCATTAAGTGAAAAGCTGTAAATTTGAAATGACAAATAGACACTTCAAATATATTTATCTGTATAGATGTGAAAGTTTGTGAGGATGGATGTTTGTTCCTCTTTCGCGCAAAAACTACTAAACGGATTTCGAAGAAATTTGGTATGGTAGTAGTTATTCCGAAAAAGTAGTGTTCCCGAGGGATATATTAGATTATAACAAATTCCTATTATAGTACAACTTTCCCAATGTTCTTTGGAAATCATCGTATTCTGTACAGTACAATACTATAATATTATGTATGGAAAACCAAGTTTCCCGAAAGATATTAAGAAGGTAGCTGGTATAGCGTCCAACATATGCTTTATGTTGTTACATTTTGCTGAGAAGCAGGAAATTCCAGCTTCTCAGTAAAATGTAACATGGAATAATGATGATGTCCAATTGTACGAAGACTTTTATACGATACAAGCGACAGTTTAAGGCGAAGAACTCATAAAATCCAATACGTATTGCAACAATAACCGTTAATTTAGATTATTGAGTGTTTAATGTTTGGCGCCATCACTTTGTACCAATAAAAAGCGTACAGTAACATAAAATGTAATTGAGTAATTTATACTACATCAAAATATTAGCTTATAATTTGAAATATAAGTTTTTTATAATAATAATAATAGTTTTCAAAGCAACTATAAAATATTATAATATGGTATGGTGTATTTATTTATTTTTATGTATAAAAAAATACAATACCCATTTTTTTTATTTAAAACAAATTACAGGCTTAATGCAAATGCAAATATACGTGGTAGAGCCATGCTTCGGCACGAATGGGCCGGCTCGACCGGAGAAATACCACGGGCTCACAGAAAACCGGCGTGAAACAGCGTTTGCGCTGTGTTTCGCCGAGTGAGTGAGTTTACCGGAGGCCCAATCCCCTACCCTATTCCCTTCCCTACCCTCCCCTATTACCCTATTCCCTCTTAAAAGGCCGGCAACGCACTTGCAGCTCTTCTGATGCTGCGAGTGTCCATGGGCGACGAAGTTGCTTTCCATCAGGTGACCCGTTTGCTCGTTTGCCCCCATATTTCATTAAAAAAAAATGCTCAATTCAAAACCCCACTTTTAGATGTTACATTAAAATCCAATTAATAACGTATAATAAATACGTCCATTTTCCATCTCATGTCCATAAACCACATTTTAACACGTCTCATCATAATGACTGAGTTTTTTTTTTCGATGTTGTATTCGCTTTACTGATGACATTCAATAATAAGAAACGTAATATTTAATTAAAACAAATGACGGATTCTCATGTCAAAATTATTTTCGTGCTCGCTGTGTTTGGCCTAATATTTTTATTACGAATATAAAGTTTTTATTGTGACTTCGACTGATTGGAATCATTAGACAATTCATGTTATACAATTTGTGGAAGTCGTTAGTAATTTTCTGTTTGTTGTTTCTACAGGGAATGGCATCCAAATATTTGCTCATTGTCAAAGCAAGAAAATGACAAGAAAATATTTGACAAGCCTACATTTTAGAAACTTTTCTTTCATTTATTCACAGTACGTTGGAATAATATGTATATAATAGTAAAATTAATATCCTTACACTCCAGAAAGGTATAAAACCGATTGCCATTTGCCATTAACTTGTAAATCAAATGGCCGTAAACTGAGCGCCATGAAACTGATCCGATCGTAAAGTCGCTAATGATATTAATTAAAATCATTATTCATTACATTAGACTATTACGTCCATATAAAGATGTATTTACATTACTTATTTCACTGGACGCTGCAGTACTTATATGTTTTAATAAATTGCAATTAGTGTAATTAGTCAAAGGACATTATGTAAAAAGTGTGCACTCTGCAGCTATATGCTTACAAATTAATGGCACGCCGCACACGTGCAATATTATTGACAGAATAAATTTGTCAATACAAGTCAACACAATGACTATACAAAAAAACGACAATACCCGCACATAAGGAATATTATTGTCAACATGAGCATTATTGCCAATAATATTATGTTGTGTGCGGCTAGCCTATGTCCCGAGCTTCGAGTAACTGGCCACATCTATACTAATATAATAAAGAGGAAAAGTTTGTTTGTTTGTATGTTTGTTTGTGTTTTGCATTGAATAGGCTCCGAAACTACTGGACAGATTTTGATGAAATTTGGCACAGATATAGAGTAGACAACGGGGAAGGACATAGGCTACTTTTTATTGCGGAAAAACGTACGGTTTCTGCGAAATTAACTTTTGCGCGCATAAAGTGACGGTCAACATCTAGTGTAAAATAAAGTTACCAGAATAAATACCTAATCAAAAGTTAAAAACTTATCCCGACTACGCAAATTAAATAGCTTGTTACCCGGACTATTATCAAGAATCTATTGACACCTCATTTATTAAAATTGGATCAGTAGTTTAGGCGCTACGGTGGAAAAAAACATACATACATAGATTGCCAAAAACATTACCCTTCCTTTTGGCCGAGGCCTGAGTACTACGGCGAGCCGTAGTCGGATAAAAAGATCATCAATTTTCACTACTAGTAGTGAAATCCTTCTAATTTTATAAATGTGAAAGTTTGTGAGGATGGATGTTTGTTCCTCTTTCACGCAATAACTACTGAACGGATTTCGATGAAATTTGGTATGGTAGTAGTTAAGGTCCTGGATTAAAACATAGGCTACTTTTTATCCCGAAAAAGTAGTGTTCCCGAGGGATACTATATTTACGCGGGCAGAGTCACGGGCAACAGTTATTGAATAAATAGGTAGATATTAAGCATAACAGCTAAAACTTAAAGCCCACAAATGTAGAGTCAAAACTACAATGAAGTAATTTCCTGGTTTTATCTTACCTTCTACTAACTACTATAGTGAAAGTTCGTAAGCAATTTGCAATGAAACTTGAACATAATTATCTGTTGAAGTAACAGGGAAAGGATACTGGATAGGAAGGAGTTTTGATGCTCGAGTGGAGTCGGCGCCGTGAAGTCGCTGTACTTCAAAACTAAACTAACCATGTCAATCACTGAATTTCACGGAGCACTACCATTTAATAACACAGTTCATTGTTTAATCTGGATTCTAGAAAAATCTACTCTTATTCTATCTGCCCCGATTTCTATGGAATTCAATATCTAGCTAATAAATAAGTACCTACCTATAAGCTAATAAATAAAAAAAATTGATTACGTATCTACATATTTTATAGTTTTTATTTTTACTTGTCCCCTGGGGTGTAAAAAGTAAAAAGATTGTAACAAAAAATATCAACAACCTGTTTTACCTAATGATTTGAATTTTGGCACGCAGTTATCTTGACGTAGGCATCCGTAATTTAAAAGGAATTTTCTAAATTTGTCCCCCACGGGGATGTAATGGACCACGTGGACAAGGCAAAAGCTAGTTACCTATAATTACTGTACTAGTAAAGCCTGTCAACTCATCTATCACGTTTTCTTATTAAAAAGAAAATTGCTCTGTTCTTAATTGATAATGATATTTATAATATATTCTTAATTGATAATGATATTTATATATTACTTAACGTAATAATATAAGTACCTCTTGGAATCTATGTAATCCTAGTAAGTTTCTGCCTTTATATAAAGCAGTCCCTTCCTATTATATTCTTTAAATCCCCACCTTGCCCTGAATAACGTTTTATCTACTTTATCGACAGCGGGTTTCTCAATGGATTCTCACTTAAGTAAGGATTGTAATCAAATTCCAATGTCGTTTTATTTGCTAAACTGCCTAAAGCGAATGATTTGGGGATGTTCCCCTTTCATTTGTTCCATTTATAGAATAACTTTAAGGTACTTTTATGTGCCGTAAGCCTTTAAATTAAGAATTGAATGAAAAACGTTATTTTCATGTGTCATATGAGAAGAAGAAAAGAGTTACGGCTTTAGCTATTTACTACTTGTGAAATACTAATACAAACGTCGGAAGTTTTCTACGTATAGTACCATACCGTATACTATATCATAGTACCTACGGAGTACTATAATATAGTATACTACAGTATGGAGTACATTAATTGCAATAACAAAATTACGAATATTGATTTTTTTCTTCATTTATTTTAAAGAGGCTTAACCTTTAGGAGTATGTAAATCTCATCGTACAACGAATATTGATCAAATACTTTGTGTTAGATCGAAATAGATATAATAGATACGTCATGAACTTTGAACGTGGTAGGCTTTAATTCCTTAAAATTATTTTATAATCTTTACAAATAAATAAAATTAAACTGTCTCTTTAAATTAACAGCATTGCACTTAATGTATATCATACCATATACGATACCTGGAACAAAAAAAACATTTTCAAGTTTTTGTCTATCTGTCCGTCAGTCTGACTGTCCCGGCTAATCTCTGAAATGGCCAGTTTTGACCACACTTTAACTAGCAGATAGCTGATATTATAAGGAGTTACTTTAGCTAATTATATCATAGAGTCCGAGTTCCACGCAAACGTATTTGCGGGCACCAGCTGTATAATTATATATTGTTAAAACATCATTTTTCCTTATGTATCCTTTAAGCTAAGATTTTACAAGAACAGAAACTACGTCCAAGGGATTTTATCATAAGCTGTTCAGGAACAAAGCTTGCCTCGAGGAACGCATTATACGATTTCAACTTCGTAACACTCTCCTTCGGGACCAATAAATATTTCCTGGGAATCAGTATAAAACACGCCGTATAAGGCCGAACACTCAAATGCTACTTAATGTGAGAGGCTCTTAAATCACATGCAGTCACGTGCACATATAAGGATGCTTATCTTTAAGAAGAACTAGCTGTTGCCCGCGGCTCCGCCCGCGTAAAAACCGTATCCCACGGATCACTGTACTTTATCAGAATCAAAAGTAGCCTATGTTTTAATCCAGAGCCTAAACTACTGCCATACCAAATATTTCGTGAAAGAGTAACAGATATCCTCAAAAACATTCACATTTATAATATTAGAAGGATTTGAAAATTCAGCCGTTAGTTAAATACCTATTGATGACAGCCTCCGTGGTCTAGTGGTTAGAGGTCATTGGCTCTTGACTGGGTCGTGGGTTCGATTCCCGCATTGGAACATCAAAAAATGTTGTTTCCAAGTTTGGTTAGGACAATGCAGGCTGATCACCTAATTGTCTGACAAGAAAGATGATGAAGTCGGTTATCCGTCTCACTGGATTACGAGAGTAAAGGAAAAGAGAGTGCTTTTGTGTACTGCGCACACACTTGGGCACTATAAAAATTACTCCTGCGTAACTGGCCTAGTTTTAATGAAACCGGCCACCGTCACCGAGATCGGTGGGGAGTTATTATTATTATTATATTATTGATGACAGTGTTACCAATCAAATAATGTGATTAATTTCCAATAAAACCTACGATAAATGTTTCTATCAAAGTTTATTTCATATTTACTACACTTTGTTTCATTCAAATATATTTGCTTATGAATCACAAGTGTAATCCTGATATATTGGGATTCATTTTACAACCCCGATATAGCTCTGAATGAACCTTAGCGGGGGCAGGATCTTTATAAATCCGTATTATATCCCTAATGTTTGGAAAATTCTAGAATTCTGCAGAATGTGTTTTCCTTTATCTCGAAACATAATAGAAGGAAAGTCTTGGATTATATCGCCGATAGAGGATACTCGAGGATCGAAACGAATAACGCAAGTACAATTCAAGCTAAAATGGGAGTCTAAGAATGCTACGTACATTTAAGAAAAAATAAATGTATCGTAGCGAGATCTTTTTAGGGTTCCGTATCTCGAAAAGAAAAAACGAAACCCTTATAGGATCACTTTGTTGTCCGAATGTCTGTCAAGACCCTTTTTCTCAGGAACGCATGGAGGTATCAAACTGGAATTTATATCAAATACTAAGGTCTATAGTCCCTTGGAGCTGTGTAAAAATCAAATTTCTAAGCCAGCGCAATCAAAAGATACAGCCGTTAATGCCGCAAATTTTCGACACTCGCAAACTCATAACCTACAGGGTACTCCCGTGAACTTAGAATCTTGAAATTTGGCACGAAGCAACGTTTTATAGCAAAGATAAAGGAAGAATAACGAAAACCGTAAATTTTGAGTTACATCATATTATAATAAAATATTTTTAATAATTTTAAACTTTCTCCCCTTTCCCCGTGAACGCGTAGACGTAATAAATTAAAATTTATATCAAATAGTCAGGTCTATAACACCTTTAAGCTGTAACAAAATAACTACAGGTTTTAAAGTTACTGTTCTGTGCGAGAGTCCGACTCGCACTTGGCCGGTTTTTTCTTTTCTTCAATTCTTGACAAAGTCTAATCATTCAAAATCTTGATTTTTCATGCTGTGGCTACTTTTACACATAATTGTCACTTGGTAGACGCAATTTATCTTATTGCGCTTTAAATTAGTTTCATATAGGCAAATTACATTTTGGTTTTTGAGTTGTCGCGGATACTTATACGGCCAGTGGCGGCAATACACGTCTATAGGGGACTGAATAAAACCACGGTTTTGGATAGTTATGTGCCGGTGGAGCGTTCAAACGTGTGTCACTTGTGCGTGCGGTTGTGCGACTATTGTTCCCGAGGTGGCGGGCAAAGCATTAGAAATTTGAACGTCCCAGCGGTACGACTTTATTCTTTCTGTTACATAAACAAGAAATCATATTATTCTAAACAAAAGGGCATATAAACAATTTAATTCTAATAAGTAATAACAGTAACTTATGCCTAGGTGAAACCTAATCGTAGTGCGTCGCCTACAATCTGCCTCCTTAGTGCTAGCTAGTTAGCACTACTATCATCCTGTGGTGCCAGTAGGGCGACGCGTGTCACAGGTCTGCGCAGCACACCGGTGCGTGTGCGCACGTCAACGATGCGGACTCGCCCGTCGCGGCCCGCGTGGGTCGCGCTCACAACCCCATGCCGCCAGCAGTTTCGGTCTAAGTTCGGTTCGATTATGATGACGTAATCGTTAACCTGTAACTGCCTAGACTCAGTAGTCCACTTCTGGCGTGGTAGTAAGGTGGGCAAATATTCTTTAATCCAACGTGCCCAAAACATGTCAGTGAGGCGTTGTGCTACGCGCCAGCGTTTTCTTAAATTTAAATCCGAGTTATCATATTTACCGAATTGTGGAACTGACGATGAGGAACCGATTAAAAAATGATTAGGCGTCAGAGCCTCGGGATATTGTGGATCATTTGAAACGTATGTAATAGGACGGCTATTTACTAATGATTCGACTTCGGCTAGAACGGTTAATAAAGTTTCAGTGTGTGGGGCGCGCTGTTTTAAAACTACCTTTAAAGAAGACTTTACAGTTCGGATCATGCGCTCCCATGCTCCACCCATCTCTGGAGCCCCCGGGGGTATGAACCTCCACTCCACGCCGCGTATGGTCCCTGCCTCCCGTATGGCCTCCTGGTCTAGCTCAGACACACTGCGTCTCAGCTCCGCGTCAGCACCGCGAAGATTTGTGCCGTTATCCGAGATGATAACCTGTGGCATGCCTCGACGTGCAGCCATCCGTCTAAGAGCCATTATTGTGGAGTCAGTTGATAAGTTCTCCGTCAATTCTATGTGTACTGCCCGAATAGTTAAACAAGTGAACAGCATGCAGTAACGTTTTTGTTTTCCTCGGCCAACAGTAACCTCGAGTGGTCCGAAAAAATCTACTCCGGTGTAGCTAAATGGACGTCTTTTATGTTGCAGCCTAGCGCCCGGTAGGTCGCTCATACGCTGAGGCTGTGGTGTCGCGCGCCTATATCTACAGAATAAACAATGGGACGCGACGGCACGAACTGTCGGTCTTAGCTTTAGAATCCAATAACGCTGTCTCAAATTGTTAACGACAAGTTCGTTTGCACCGTGAAGTGCTTGTCTATGAAAGTATTCTACCAGTAAACGTGTAATTCTATGTTTTCCTTCTAGAATAACTGGTCTTCGCGAGTTAAGCTCGACACCAGCGACAGCCTCTACACGACCGCCTACACGCATGAGACCGGTCTCGTCTACGTAAGGGGTTAGTTGTAGTAAACGACTATCACGGGACAGGGGCTTATTCTGCTTCAATACAGTTACATCAGTAGCAAAACTATCGTTTTGACATTTCTTTATCAGCAGGTCTTCTGCCTCCTTCATTAGAAGAGTGTCAAGATTGCATCGCTTACGCTGACATCTTCTAATGAATAATAAAACCCTAGCAGTTGCGCGTACGAGAGTAAGCCAATTCGAAATATTATTCTCATTAGGCAGAGACATCGTCGATTTATCTACGACTACTAAATGTACGGTTCGTTCTTCGCACTTTGTATCCTCAAGCGTTTTTGTGAACTTCCGGTCCTTAGGCCATTGACCTTCAGGGAGTCTTAAAAACGAAGGACCTTGAAACCAGGTACTTGAGTACGTTAATGGAGGTGCGTCTTCACGAGTGGCCGCGTCTGCGACGTTGCTCGCGGTGGGCACGTGACGCCATTCGCATGACTTTGTAAGTTCATCAATCTCACCCAGTCGATGGGCTACGTAAGGTTTGTAACTACGAGGATCGCTTCGAATCCACTGCAGGACTGTGCTACTGTCCGTCCAAAAATAACGTTGACCGGGTTGAATGTCTTTGTGTTCGCGCTGTATAGCTCCTGCGAGTCGCGCGCCTAAAAGAGCACCCTGTAGTTCCAACCGCGGGACTGACGTCGGCTTCAATGGACTTACTCTAGATTTACTAGCGACAAAACTAACTAGTACGCACCCGTCGGCACGTGTGAAACGCCAATAAATAACAGTAGCGTAAGCTTTAAACGAAGCGTCACAAAAAATATGCATTTGTTTTTCAACTATGTCGCCTTCATTTGTACTATTAGTGAAGTGCGTTAACATCTGTTCCGCCGAGTAACAATGTGTCCACTCCTGTGCGTTGCCATAGAATCGAGGAAATCTAAGTAAGTGTAGACACTTCAAATCTGTGAGCCAACTAAACCATAAGGTATGCTCCTCGGGTTGGATGCGGCAGTTCCATTCGACCCCGCTGCGATGGACGTTTTGAAAAATAATTTTACCTTTAATTATGAACGGGGAAAGAAAACCGTGGATATCGTAAACGGACATTATAATGCTTAACATTTGAGCTTTAGTAGGTACCTCGGTGCCATTCAAGATGTCAGGCGAAATTCGACTTAAAGCTATTTTAAAACTAAACATATCTTCGCTCGGATGCCACATCAAACCTAGAGTGCGCTCAGCTGTGTTCGTAGCTCCGTGTTGTAACTCGATAGCGGCGGGCGCGAGCGCCGCGTGCGGGACAGTCTTAAGTACTTGTGTACTATTGCTAGACCAGCGGGTTATCTCGAAACCACCTGATTTATGTATTTCGGATATTTCGCGTATTAATTGAATAGCTTTGCTTTCACTGTCACATGAATGTAAACAATCGTCCATGTAATGGTCGTTTAATATGACATAAACAGCCTCGGGGCATTCGTCTATGTATTTAATCGCATTTTTATTTTTTATGTATTGTGCGACAAACGGTGAGCAAGTAGCTCCAAAAAGCAAAGTTTGCATTACACATATTTTTACACTATCATCGGCGCTTTCTTGCCAAAGAAAACGGAAAACATTTTGATCTTCGGCCCGTATTTTGATTTGAACAAAGAAGTCTTTGATATCCGCAGTCAGTGCTATTCTGTGTTCGCGGAAACGCAACATAATTCCTAGGAGCGAATTATACAAGTCGGGTCCTGTCAGAAGAAAATCATTTAGGCATGCACCATTTACTTTACCTGCGCAATCAAACACTAGCCTTAGCTTGTCGGGTTTGTTCGGGTTTTGAACTCCAAAATGCGACAAGTACCATGTGTGGCTGGGTGCGGGTTCGTTATCGGCTATTTCACGCGCGTAGCCGTTATCAAAGAGCCTCCGCATCTCCCGGCGATATTTGTCTGCGTACGTGGCGTCAGACCTAAACCTCTTAACTAAACTATTTAGTCTTTTACGCGCATAATCAAACGTATTGGGAAATTCCAATTTGTCTTTCGTGAAAGGTAGACCTACTTCCCATTGGTTACCTATATTCCGTGCGGTCTCATCTAAAATACGTACTGCTCTCACGTGTGCCGTATTTTCGTGGCGTAAGGTCGATATTCCTATCGAGTCTAGTTCGAACGATTGTTTAATTAAATTATTTAATTCTGTTATTTTACTATCGTGTTCCTCTGAGTGAGCGAGATGAAAAGTGTGGCCGTTCATGGGAGTGTGAGCGAGACCGATGCAGCCATGAATAGACCAGCCTAGTAGGCATCTCGTAGCATAAGGTTCCTGCTTGTTACCGTGCAGAATCTCCTGAGGAGCAATAAGGAAGTAATTGTCCTCACCTATAAGTAGACGAGGCACTACACATTGGTTACATACTTTGTCATTAATTTGTAGCAAATGATTACATTTTAAATTCTTAACTATTGACAAATCTTGTTTTGGTAATTTTAGGTTGTTTACTACACGTAATGTTACATCAAAAGTTTTATTTTCAAATACACCACATATATTAGTTACAACTTTAGGTACATCAGACTGAAATATTTCAATACCGAAGGCATCAATAAATTTTATGGGGCTAGATCGAGAAGTTAGAAGTCCTAATTCACTTACCAAGTCTTTATCGATCATAGATATGGATGCACCATCGTCTAACAATGCATATGCACTCACCGTGCCCTTTGGGCCACTTAGATTGACCTTTATCACTTTGAGCAACACTTCACAACCCACTCGCGGTCCTGGAGTTCCGGCGGCGGCGGCGGCGGCACCTGGGCTAGCGGCGTCGCGCGGCTCGCGCTGGGCGGCGACCAAGTTGGCCACGATCTCGTCGCGCGCTGAAGATGACGACTCGCTGTCAGCTGTCTGCGGCTCGTGGGCGGGCGCGCTCACTGTAGCCACCGTGTTGACTGTAGGCTTCTTGAAGTGAAGAAGACGATTGTGCGACAGTCCGCAGTCATCGATATCGCACAAAGGCGCTGGACATGCGACATTATCGTGTCGCTCCAACAGGCAGCAAAAACATAGATTTTTTGCTTTTACGAATCTCCATCTATCTTTTCGCATTGCACGTTTGAAAAATCGGCATTCGGTAAGTAGATGAGCAGATTTTGAGCAAAACGAGCATAATTTTGATGACGTCGGTCGAGCGGTTTTCGTTGCCGTCGCAAGCACAGGACGATTATAGTAGGTAGATTGTCGTTGCCTGTCGTCCGGCTTCGCTCGTCCGGCGGGCACCGTGTCGGGTTTACGATTGTGTCGCAGATGTGTAACGCCGACTGATGAGGCCACAGTAGCTTCTCGTTTTAAAAATGTAGCTAGTAGCTGTAGTTTCGGGACGTTGCTAGCTAGCTTGTCGTAAGCGTAGTCTGACCATTTGCTTATCAGAATACTAGGCAACTTGGTGACGACTGCCATCAGTAATTCAGGGCTGCGTAGGTAATCATGCTGATTGAGTGAGTTCAGCGTCGCAACACAATTATTAACTTTCATAGAAAAGTTAATTATATCATTTTGATAATTAGTTGAGAGTGGCGATAGTTTTTTCATTTGCGCACTCAGCTGTTGAACAATTAAATCTGGGTGTCCAAATCTGAGTTCCAGCGCTTCCATTACAATAGCTGGCGAGGTGCCTCCGATCAGTAAATCGGTGACGGCTTCCTTGGCCTCGCCGCGGAGCGCCCTGCGTAGTCGCCATAAATTTTCAGAATCACTAAATTGGCATACCTGTGTGGATTCATCATACGCGCTTCGAAAATGCAACCAATCGAAGCATTCACCACTAAATGTTGGTAGCTCTCGCGGTGTCGATAATCGAGTAAGTAGTCGTTCGTCTTGCTGGTGCGGTAACGTGGCAGTCATGATGTCCTTGAGTGTGTGAGCTAGCTGAAGTATACCGTCGGCGTCTGGAGCGCGGGCGCGGCTAGGTGCGCAGTCTGCGCTAGGTGCCGGCGCTGCCTCCGTTGCCGTTGCTGCCGCCACGGGTGGCGGCTGTACGTTACTATGTTCCAGCCACTGCTCCACGTTACACTGACTCCCGTCGATGCTAGCAGGCTTGCTACAGGTTGAACTTTCGACCATGGCTAAGTCATATTCGAGCCGCTTATCGATAAGTTCCATAGCGATTTTAGCATTTTCCTCGGCAATTTTAGCTTTTTCCTCGGAAATTTTTGCTTTTGCCTCGGCTGCTGCTAATTCCAGCTGTTTGCGCCTTATTTGAGACGATGACGATTTATGAGACACTGCATTTGACTCACTTTTCACTACTGTACAGTCCGATTTCGACATTTTACGCGTTTTTGGTTGTTCGCGACAATCACGCGATAACACGTGCTCCGATGCACTTTCTAGTCTATCCGTTAACTTTACGCGGGATTTTGTAGATAACAATTTATTTGGCGTACGATACATGATAGTTCTAATTCAGATCCGACTCGATTGACCAGCGATTATAGGGGACTGAATAAAACCACGGTTTTGGATAGTTATGTGCCGGTGGAGCGTTCAAACGTGTGTCACTTGTGCGTGCGGTTGTGCGACTATTGTTCCCGAGGTGGCGGGCAAAGCATTAGAAATTTGAACGTCCCAGCGGTACGACTTTATTCTTTCTGTTACATAAACAAGAAATCATATTATTCTAAACAAAAGGGCATATAAACAATTTAATTCTAATAAGTAATAACAGTAACTTATGCCTAGGTGAAACCTAATCGTAGTGCGTCGCCTACAACGTCAATGTCCATAAAATGTGTCTGGATAAATGCGCGACTGATTGCGGTATTTGATCGCTCGTCTGCGCCGACTCTAAGTATCACATCCCTGTCAGAGTACATTATAGTTCAATTTGAGGCAAATCGCATGCACAAATGAACTTTGCATGACCTAAATGCATGCGTTACTGTCCGCAACGTCCATATCGATGCTAAACTGGTCATGTGAATCTGCGTTCACTTCATAAGCAACTTATAATATTGCAACCAATTGAGCAACATGACATTTATTGCCTCTAAACATTGATACTAGATATTAAACTCCTAACTAGCTATACCACTATAGCTATACTACATAAATTGGCCCTCTAGTCAAGATGCATTCGATAATTTCGGCGGCGAAGTTGGAAATCATAAATGTATGGGATTTGTTTGATTTGATGTCATCGCTAAGTGACATGGCGCTTGCGATACCTTACGTCAAATTCTATACATTTTTCGAACTTCGCCTTCGAAATTACCGAATGCATCTTGACTAGGCCTTCTACCTATATCACTTGCCTCTACAAGGTAATTAGAAAAAAACTCAATTCTTACCAACAAAATATATCAACAATTTGTACATTAACCCCCTAACTAATAAACGCTTAATATAAGCTTTGAATAGTTATACAGTGTTTTGTTCGCATTACACAAGTGACATTTTAATTCGATTGAAGAAGACAAAACAGTGTGTAACTATTCAAAGCTTATACGGCGTTTATTAGTAAGAAGGATATTGTATAAGATAGGGTAGATACCATCATACCTACTTTACAAGGATACGTGAAAAAAATATAGCAGATAAGTGCCTCAAAGTTTCTAAGAGAAATCCTTATGTCCGCATAAAGTTCCTGTCAGAGGTATAATAGAACGGACTTTAGAGCACTCCATCACAGAAGCGTGACTGCCATTCGCAGGTCAATTCGGTTGTCATAATTAGACAAGCTATCTCGACTTGTCAGTTGAACAGTTGGCCAACTCGAATAATGAATCGAGAGTGGGTGGCCCAATGGTAGAACTCTACCACTGTGTAACTACACAGGGCAAAGGTTTTATTCCGTTTACTTCCTTACACTCACTACGCCGCCCGCGTAAATACAGTATCCCTCGGGAACACTGCATTTTTTTCGGGATAAAAAGTAGCCTATGTTTTGACCCAGAGCCTAAACTACTAATATACTAAATTTCATCAAAATCCGTTCAGTAGTTTTTCCGTGATAGAGTAACAAACGTCCATCCATCCATCCATACATCCTGACAAACTTTCACATTTATAATATTAGTAGGAAAATCGTCGTGTTAGATAAAAGCTGTAATACTGAGTGTAGTTAGTACCTTTCAAAACTTTATAATTCGTGGGTTATAGCTTTGTTTTCCACAACCAATATTATGCAAAGAATGTATTGCAATCGAAAAGTTTTGATTCTTCATTATTAAACTCAATACTAGCACTATAGGTTCTTAGAGTAAGTTGTAGGACGAGTACCTAATAGTTCTCAGTTACCGAAGGTAAAGGTAACGTGAAATTAAACTCGAATCAATCGTCATGATCAGGCAAAGGGTTAGGAGTTAGGACCTTTTGTAATCTACATCATCCATCATCTTATTATATTATTCTGAACATGACAGCCTTTGATACGAACATAATAGATGTTTAGCAAATGTAACATTTCAATGTATGATTAATTCAATTTAAATACTAATGACGTCTGCCATATTGAATCATTAATAACAGCTATAGAGATTGAATTTAAAATCTTCTTTTTGTTATTTGAAGTCGGTTTAAAATATTATGTAACCACTCTTCATTACTAAAAAGCCGCACAAGTCGGACTCGCACTTAGGCGGTTTTTATTGCAATTTTTTTATTGAAAAATTTCAATTTTTATTGCAAAATGAAATCCATAACATTAGTAAGCTTAAAATTATTAAAAATATTTTTATCATATGGTGTAACTAAAAATTTACGGTTTTCGCAATTTTTCCTTTATCTATGACGTTTCTTCGTACCAAATTTCAAGATTCTGATTTCACGTAAAAAACCCTCTAGGTTATGATTTCCTTGACAATTGCGGCATAAACGGCTGTATCTTTTGATTGCTTTGCCTTAGAAGTTTAATTTTTTTCACAGCTCCAAGGGACAGTATTGTGATTTGATACAGTGATTTGATATAAATTTCCGCTTGATACCTACACACGTTCCTGCGAAAAAGGGTCTTGACAGACGGACGGACGGACAGACAACAAAGTGATCCTAAGTGTGTGTGAAGTGATAAGGGCTCCGTTTATTCCTTTCGAGGTACGGAACCCTAAAAACATGAAACATCAAAAGCGAACTTCTGTTACTAATCCGGTTGATATCAGATACGCTGAGGATTAAAACAAAACTATGTTACTTTCAGGCGTTAAAATATGTAGCTTAATTAACTGTCAACTGTTTTGGCAACACAAGAAGATGTAATTTTAAAAACTAAAATAGATACGTTTTAGATAGCTAAATATATCATAAATAAGGGGTTTAGTAAACACATACACGATCACGCTTATTTACCAAAATAGTGGTTGCCACAATAAAAATTAGCAGTGACAACCCAGGCCAATAGGGTAAGGGAAAGACCAGCGAGCACCATTATAGGGACCATGACGTAGCAGAACTTTAAAAATAAAAACTCGTGCCTAAACAACATCGCTTCAAAATAGAAAAGAAAATTAAAAACTTATTCACCTAGCGCAACCGCATAAGCCGCACTTTAGAAAGTTGTTATGTATAATGTAAAAGTAGCTTCCGTTAGATGGCGTTATATCCAAAATCGTTTCATTACGTGACACTACCTTGAAATTTCACTCTCAACACCGCCAAAGAAGGTTCATTTCAAAAGTATTTATGAGTATTTTTGTCCAGCGGTCAAACGTTACTGATTGATCTATCAATCAGCTAATATAACGGATTACGATGTTATTTGGCTCGCTGGTATTATGATTTAGGCAACGGCTAAACAAGCATTACCATTACCTCGATTTTATTAAATTATCTAAGATAATCATAAAATAATTTAATTATCCAAAATGGTGGCCACCCATCACGTCTCGTTCTCGCGGAGGCGAAAAGTGGCCCATGGAGAGCCGCTTCGCTATGTTGAATGTAAGAGGAGGAATGGATGGGAAGAATGAAAATGGACGAAGCGAAACAAGTAAAAATCGTAGCAAGTGGAAAGAAGTGGTCTCTGCCTACCCCTACGGAAAAGAGGCATCATGAAGAAGGTGAAACGGGGAACTAAAATTATGAAAAAAACGGTTGGTCTCGTTTACAAAAAAAAACGAATATTTAGGTAGGTACCTACTAATGTCCATCAAATTATCAAATCTTTTAATATTTTGACATTTATACATAATAATTGCTACTTAACTAGCTGTCAAGATACAAACCCACTAAGTAGTTTAAGTACTTAGTTAATTGACGGATTTGGAACACTTGTTAATTGCATGTATCTTCTAACCATTAGGTCTAGTTATCATAATATTATCAAAAAGATCGCATGGTAGAGCGGATTTGTTAGACGCTTACTAGCTATTACCCGGGGTTTTGTCCGAGATAAAATCTTTTTCTCTAAAATATTTTAGATGCATGTGTACATAGGAAGGTGCGGTACCGGAGCACGTAGAATTTCGTACATTGACCACTTGTCTCTTTCACTCGCGCAAGAATATATTGCTATAACCATACACGTATATAGGTATTATAGACGAGGCATGTTGAGGCAAACATTGTTTTCTATTAAATGGCCCCACTTTTAACATTTTTGGGGCCATTTTGACATGTGAAGTATGGTGAAAACCGAGATGGCGTAACTTTTATTGTATTTACAACCCTTACCTTAACCTTTAGGTTTGTTCTGTCAAATGTACGTAGTAGCCTGCCTATCTTGAGTATTGAAATTTTTGGCTAGTAACGTTTACACAGGTACCTACGTGAGGAGTCAATGTACAAAATTCTATGTGCTCGGCGACCGCACTTTAATACATATAATAAACAAATAGTCTCGAAGCCCTATTTATTGTTTAAAACCGCATTTAAACCCATTGCAAAATTTAAAATTTAAGTTAAATAATAATAATGACAAGATTGAGATCCAAAGTTAATATTATATTATTAATAGTATTGGGTATATCATATATGTATATGACAAAACCACATAATCGATAAATAAAGACATACACTAAGGCATAAAATGGCAGTTTAAATGCATGGAACATTAATAAATTAACACGTCTCGGGAACGCAACCAAAAACGAAAAGATTTATTACCTAGACAACTTAAATTAGTAAGTAATACAGAAATATCTGAAAATAATTCACCAAGATTTATAATAATCTTTTAAGATCTTTTCTAAAAATGTGTTAATGTGATGCATGTGTAACATAAAAGTGACAATTAAGATGGTTAAATCCGAGCATTATTAATAAACCGCGGTTAAAAGTGACGTTAAAATGATATACAAAACCGAAAGAACACATTAAATAACTTTAATGGTGTATTATATCATCGATGTAATTTTTTACATTATTAATGTGTTCAGAATTTTTATGTGCGCCTAATTGAGGTTATGTTTTGTTGCATCATTTTATTAATCATTGTTATAATTCTTATATTTATAATTTAACAATGTGTTTTACTGTATAAAAACTGTATGGACTATAGACTGGAATTTACATAAGTTGAAAATAATCTTACTAGAGCATGTCAGGAGTCAGTACATGTATATATTACTACCTGTTCCTCGCGGGAACACTGTACTTTTTCGGGATAAAAAGTAGCCTATGTTTTAATTCAGAGTCTAAACTAGTACCGTACTGAATTTCATCAAAATCCGTTTGGTAGTTATTACGTGAAAGAGGACCAAACATCCATCTTTCCATCCATCCATCCATACATCCTCACAAACTTTCACATTTATAATATTAGTAAGATAGGATATTTAAGCTCACAACAATAGGACAATAGTTAATAATAGGCTTTTTTTAAATTACTTCAAAAGTTATTGTCCGATTTCGCTCAAATTAAAAATAATTATAGGTAGAGCTTTTAGCATGACCTATGGCATAGAAACTTACAAGTTTCTATCTCTTATAGCTTAGAAATGCCAGGATGGGGTTAACTTATAAACTTTGGAGGTCGATTACTCGAAAATGGTTGACTTTGTATGTATCTTTGTATATATTTATATGTAAGAAAAATCATGTGTGAAACTTCGACTTTGTTTAAAAACAACTATTTGACGATAATGCTGGGGAAGAATGAAATAATATTTTTCATCCCCACTTCACAATATGTAAATAACCTACCCCTAAAATGTAAGAATATTATTATTATATGATGCCAAAACCGAAATCAATACACAATCTAAAACTCTACCAAATTTCATTAATTCACATAAATATTTATAATTAAAGAAGCCAGACAGACGGACAGAGCGAAACTATGAGGGTTTCTTAAATACTACGGAACCCTAATGAATTCAAAAACATAATTTCAAAACTATAGGACATCAAGTTAACAAGTAACTTCTTTAACTGAAGATAACATTTAAATCTCATATCTCATTTATACAAAATTGCATTTCAGTGCGACGCAGAACCATAACCACAAAAATCTTAATCTCAAGAAAATGTTTGAACATGACCATAAATGGCAAGCAAATGACAAGGTATACAATAAAACAAGATGTGACAAAATATACGAGACATATTTACTATTTAGTACTCGCAAAAAGAGCTGTCCGGCTTCATAACCGCACGATAACTTTTTAAGGACAAACACTTTACAATTCACTCCTTTTTGAGATGTTTTATATACAACAACGCAGCGGTGATAAGTATGTTTCATATGGAATCACGGGATTAACATTCATTTTAGGGTTCCGTGGCATAGTAGTTTTGGAGCTTATTTATAAATATTATTTTGAGTTTCTTTTGATTGGTTCAATTTATCAAATTCGGTAGAGTTGATACGAACTGTTTTGTGTTATTAATAAAATCTATTACTTAATGTACCTATTGAAAACTTCTTAAATGCTTATAAGTCCCTACATAAATAATATCTGTAAATAATGACTTTATTTTTTATTTTGTTTGTTCAAAAGAACCAGTTCACGGGAAAAATATGGAACAATATTGCTGTAACAGTGCAACCCAAAATCTCTGTAACAACGTGTATGTTATCACCCAACCAACAAGGGTCAGACCCAAAAAACTATACCCTCATCCTCAATTCGGGTTTACTTATAATGAAAAATGTCTTAATAATGACACAGATGTTTATTTTTTCGCAACAAACCCTCATGATCATCATCATCGTTACATATTTTATTCCTTATAAGATAATAATGATTTTATTAATAATAATAATAATATGGTACTATCGAATATGTTGTCGCTCGATCAGGCTTGAGATGAAAATCGCTTAACGGCGCTGTTGAATCGTGACCACGCACACATTTACACGTGAGTATCACGTGTAAATACATAGTTCAACCACGTCTGCAGTCGTTGCGGTCACTTCCTTTGTGTTGAAATTTGCTGAGTCGTCCTAGTACAAAGGAGGTACAAAGGAAAATGTTTAGAAACTGGTCGAGCACGAACTTTGTCCATATAGTACCTACGGAACCTTGTATTATGTGGATCCGATGCAGGCTTGGCGGTTCAAGTGATTTTAAGTGAATGTCTGAAGAATGTCTGTTATTACAAGTTATGTGAAAAGAAAGGTACTGTACAATGTTTTTACATTTTATTATACCTACTGACTTATTAGTAGAGTAACAGAATTTATTACTTATAAATTTATCAGCTAAAAAAGCATGATGTGTATTATAGAGTACCTACATGTTGTGGTAGATATAAAACTTCATTCATCATTCATTAATGCGTGATACGACCTCTAAAAATATATGATTTAAAAAAAGTTAAGTTTGAATTAAACACACATTAAGGATATTAATTAAATGCAAATAAAAATACATTCATTATGTCTAATTTAAAATAAATCCTCTCAAATCTCATTAGTGTATTTGAGACGTGATCAGAGTGAAGTGAGTCGAAGATGATAAATTACCAGATACAAGGTACGTATCGTCGTATCAAATGGCGTCTAATTCCGTTTAACATTAAGAACACGGTATTTTAAGCTGAGATGATGTTACAAATTGATTTACCTATGAGGTTTTAAAACTTTTAATATTAGTAGCAGTAGCAGCAGTTCGTATCTTAGATTGATGTCTATCGATAGATTGATCTGGTAAATCCTAGGTTGTTGTTACTTCCCAAAATATACTGAAATTTAAAGCATAAATAACTAAAATTGAATCAAGCTCGGTTGATAATATGGATGTTTTATTTCAAGCGATTATGTGCCGTGTACTTCTTATTGACAAAATTTTCTCATATTTAAATCAGTGCTCTATCTTGAAGAATAAATTTGGTACCTACATAAATAACTTCTAGTTTCGACTGAGTAGACCAAAGTGTCTGATCAGATAACTTCACTGGGTAGTATATCATGATTTTAGAACCATTACAATCTGCTTACCCATACAGTTCTGTCTAACCTGAGCCACTAAAACATTCTGAAATATCTGCTCTTTGAACCGAAAATAGTTTTATTGCTGCACTATTTTATGCTAAAGTAATAACTACTTTCTTTTTAAAAAATTGGTCCTTTTTGACTTGTCTGCAAAAGGCAAAAGACAGCTTCTGTCCCAAACATTTAGGCTTTATGCACCGTATTCCGGAAGGCCGTAGAAAATTCTGAGCATTAGAAATATAACTCTGCGTCAATACAATAAAGTTGTAAAAAAAATCTAATGTCGAGCTGACATTGACATTTGACGCGACGCTCATGCGTTTGGTTTTCATGGGTTTTCAACTCTATTGTTATTTTCAGTACTCTGAATTGTCACCGGCGTTCCGGATTTCGGAGCATATTATAGTCCCAGCCTTAAAGAGATCGTCGGTCTTACCTACGTAGTAATTTTTTTATGCTAACTTTTCGTATTGTTTCCACGGATTCCTCACCTTTTCAAAGCAAATTGGTAGCTTTTATACAAACCTCTTTTTTTCGCTGAAAATGATTAATGTTAGTCATAGAAGTAGCTTGATTAATAAGATTCAAAGTTGCGAAGAAACTTTTCATGACTTTTTAAAGCTATATTACAATGGCAACCTCAAGTTAGTGTGTATTGTATAATAAATATTAGGTCCTTAGCCCTTACATATGAAATTGGCGTTTTGTCGTACTGGTCACTTTGATCTCAAATATATCTTCTTTGGTTAGGAATTCCAATTTCAAATTTATACCGCTATTTACTCATGCATTTGTGTTTCGAAAACCGTAATTCATTTGTTTGCTAAACAACCGAGGTTGGTCATTCGCTCTAGGCCACAGCAGCTGCTTCAGGACAACGCTAGACCATACACTTCACAACAGACGGCTACCAAATTAGAGGAGCTTCAATTGGAATGTCTAAGACATCCACCGTACTGGAGCACCTTGCTCCAACAGATAACCATTTGTTTCGAAATTTGGATAACTTCTTGCAAGGGAAAAAATTCAACTCCGATGGCTCAGTCTAAAGCGCCTTCAAAGATTTTATTGATTCCTGTCCGAATGGTTTTTTTAGTAAAGAAATCAATGAGCTACCTACGATAAAGCAAAAGTGCATAGATAGCAATGGTATATACTGTGATTAAATAAATATATATTATGTTTAAAAAAATCGAATTTATGTTCCTCCTTTACAAAACGCCAATTTCACGTGTAATATTTGTTGGCACTTGGTAGGAAATAAACTAGTCGCAAACTTAGAAACACTGTTTATTCGGGCAGAGTGACACCCTCTCAACAACCGTTATAATAATGGCCCCAATAATAGATCTGCGCGGCCTTTTTATACTAAAAGTAATCAGTTGACATCCTCTTAATTACAATTTACAATAATTCATAATTAAATTATAGTAATGTATATTTTACACATTAAATAGAACTAAATCAAGAATAATATATTTAAATAATTATCCAAATTAAATCAGCAGTTATATCAGTAGCAATAATTATAAGTGTAGTCAATAATGTCCATCTCAGATCCGCTTAGTATTTCCGGAAGTTGGTAACACTCGGCCATCCTGCAAAGGTCGTGTCCCACGGTCCTTATTGAAGTCACCTGAACTCTGAAAAAGAAGAAAAAGAAAAGCAGTATCATTTTAATTTAATCACAAAGTTTTGTAATGCCTTTTTTTATTGTGTAGAAGGCAACTAATAAATAACTATTTACGGACTTGATCACACAGCTGTCCTTATTACTCGATTTTGATTCAAGGATTTGATCACACAGCTATCCTTTAGATATGGAATTACGAAATTGATCACATAGCCATCCTCTAGACATGGAATTACGGAATTGATCACACAGCCATCCTCTATACATGGAATTATTACGGACTTGATCACACAGCCATCCTCTATATATACACAATTACGGAATTGATCACACAGCCTTCCTTTATTTTCGGGACTTGATCACAAAGCTGTCCTTAAATTTTAATAAATTATTAAGTTTTGTTCTGTAGTTATAATATTGTCAGTCACCATTTCTTATTACTGCACATAATTAATATCTAATATATAAAATTTCCATGTCACAATGTTAGTAACTGTACTCCTCCGAAACGGCTTTACCGATTTTTACCAAATTTTATATGCGTATTCAGTAGGTCTGAGAATCGGCTACTATCTATTTTCCATACCTCTAAATGATAAGGCTTGTTCACCCTTATAATTTATAAGGCAAAACAACGTTTACCGGGTCAGCTAGTACACTATAAATTTGTATAGCAATTTATTCCTATTACAAATAATTTATTGAAATACAAAAGAAAACTATATTTTGTTCCTTAATTTAAGTACATAATAATATTCTTAAATATAATATAAATGGATATTCTACCGAGTAATTAAATGCTTAAACCTATGTAATAGTAGCTATTTTTCTGTTTTATACTATACTGTCAAAAAAAAAAAAGAAAATAATAGGTTTTAACAAAATAATACTAATACCTAATACAATTATTACCTACCCAGAACATTGCTTTGTAATCAAGTATAAAACCAATTAAGAAAATTAACTTTCAAGAAGATCAATTAAATCATCTCGATCTATATCTCTGTCAGTACCTGAACTATCGTCCTCAGAAATAGTAGTTTTATATGGTCGCAACGTTTCACCTCTCACTACTGCACTAAACTTTCTATAGCCTTTCATACCCTTGATACTTGTAATTGTATAACGATCTAACGATTGCTCTGCTTTAGTGACTTTATAGGGACCTGTATATAACCCATTAAGTTTTCTCGTGACGCCCGCGTTTGCGTCTCTGGCTACCCCGCCTCTCCAAAGAACAAGTTGACCGACTCTATATTTAATGCATTTTTTACGTTTATTATCGAATCTTCTTTTCATTACAGTCATATTCCTATCAATGCGAAGTTTAGCCGTGTCTCTACTAGCCTGCAATTCATGTTGCTGTGTATCAGAGGTTGAGGGTGCATCAGTAGGGAATGCCGGGAAACGAGAGTTCTTGTGGCCAAACATGAGATTAAAGGGGGAAAATCCAGTAGTTGCATTTGGTGTGTTATTGATGCCCCAAACAACATCAGCTAATATATCGTCCCAAGTGCTCTCGCTTTCAGACATTGTATTTAGGCCATTCAATATTGTACGATTTACTCTTTCGACCTGTCCATTGGAACGGGGGCTCGCTATAGCGTTTAAAATATGTTTGAACTGGTTTTCTTGAGAAAACTGTTTGAAATATCTACTGGTGAATGCTTTACCTCTATCCGTGATAACTTTAACTGGATACCCGAATTCCATAATAATTAATTTGAGTAATCTAATTGTTTCTATTGAACTACAGTTTTTGGCTGATCGCGCAAACACGTACTTAGTAAAAGCATCGATAACTGTTAGAATATATATATTGCCCTTACGCGTTTTTACAAAGGGACCTAAATGGTCCACATGAATCGTATGCATAGGTATCGCTGGCTTATCAATAGGATAAAGCTCACCTTCTAATTTTCCAGAATTGCCTTTATTATAGGCGCATTGTAAACAAGAATTTATATACTTTCTTATGAACCTAGTCATACCTTCAAACCAAAACTGGGCCTTTATAGCTTGCTCACATTTTTCAAAACCGGGGTGACCAATCTGATCATGAAGTTTCTGCAATAAACCGTATTTAGCTAGTTTTGGAATTACGAAACGTTCCCCTCCTACAGTTTTCCTAAAAAGAATCCCGTCTTTAACTATATAATTTGCAGCTAAATTAACATCTGAATTATCATGAAGTCTAGTTATAATGTTTTGAATTTTATCATCCTGAATCTGAAGAGTCAATAACCAATTAGTATTATCAATTATAAGTATTGAATGATCTATAGGGTTTCTACTCAAAGCGTCTGCATGTTTCATGCGTTCGCCTGGTCTATATTCAATTTCTAAATTGAAATCTTGAATTGTAAGCCACCATCTAGCTATACGCGGAATTAATTCTTTCTTAATAAGTGTAGTCCTTAATGCCGAACAATCAGTTACAACCTTAACGGGAATACCTATTAAATAAATGCGAAATCGTTTAAGTGAATCTACTACAGCGAGAGTTTCAAGTTCGTGGCTGTGATAATATTGTTCCTCTTTACTAGTGACCCTGCTAAAGTATGCTATAGGCTTTAAAACATTATCTTTTTGATATTGCAATAATATACCTCCTAACCCTATCTTACATGCATCTGTATGTAGCTCAGTTTTAGCTTCTGAATCGTAAATGGCCAAAACTGGCCTATCTGCTAGTCGTTGCTTGAGATTCTGAAAAGCTTCCTCCTGATCATGACCCCATTGCCAACTAACATTTTTCCGAGTTAACTCTGTTAGTGGACGTGCTATTAGTGCGAAATTTTTAATAAATTTTCTAAAATATGACGTCAAGCCTATAAACTGCCTTATTTCATGCACATTTTTTGGTCTTTTATATTCTGAAACGCATTTAACTTTAGCTAAACCCGGTTGTATTGTCCCTGCCGAAATCTCGTGACCCAAGTAAGTGGTGTAACTTTTTAGAAATGAACATTTGTTCAAATTTAATTTTAAGTTTGCTTTTGCTAATAAATCTAAAACTTTACCAAGTAATTTTAAACCATCCTGTACAGATACAGTCGGCAATAAAATGTCATCTAAATACAGTGCAATACTTTGATCTACTCTACCTAGCGTCATTTGAATCAAGCGAGAAAATATGGCTGGAGCGTTGGCCAAGCCAAAAGGCATTTTCAGGAATTCATATTGCCCAGCTGGAGTAACAAAAGCGGTCTTATGTATTGAGTCATCATCTAATGCTACTTGATAATAACCTTGAGCAAGGTCAAGCGTTGTAAAATAAAATTTACCCGAAAGCTTATTTACTTGATCCTCTATATGAGGCAATGGATAACGATCCTTAATAGTAACAGAGTTTAAAGCCCTATAGTCGACACAGAGCCTATAGTCCCCTCCTTTCTTTTTAACTAATACTACTGGGCTCGCGTAATCGGACATTGACTCCCTTATTATTCCAGCCTCTAACAAATCCTTCACTTTATCGTTAACTATTTCGCTTTCCTTAATTGACAATCTATATGGCTTACAAAACACAGGTTTATTATTTATAGTATTTATATGCATTTTTATAAGGTCAGTGCACCCTAAATCTCCTGTACAACTAGCAAACGAGTGAGAGTATTTATTTAAAAGTTCTAGCAATTGACTGTTTTCTCTATCACTAAGATGGCCTACACTAACATCTGAAAGATTAATTCGTGTTTGTTCAGTTTTATTTTGTTGAATACTCAGGACTCTAGCCTTGCTCTCATGAGTATCTGGTATAGTAACTAACTCTGCTCTAGCTATTAGTTTATTAGCAGACCATACCAGGTCAGCGTTGCCCATATTAAGAATTTTTAGATAAGATCTATAAGGCTTAATAACTGCTGAAGGTATAAAATATGTGACGTTACCTAATTGCACCCATACTGTATGCGTCAAAAATATGGGTTCATCGTTCAACTCATAATTAATATAAACTTCCGTAAAAATTTGGCTTTGTTTTGGTATAGTAATAGAGTTTTTCAGATAAACTGAATATTTAAAAACAAAATCGGACGAAATTAATTCAATATTAGTAAGCAAGTTCTGTATTTTATGACTTTGAACAAAATAAACTTTAGATGATGACGTAACTAAGCTAATATTTTTACTGTCTATCATTGATTGTCCTATAATTAATTCAATATCAGATGGAAGGCAATTGACTATTTCAGCTTCTCCTTTTAATTCTATACTGTCTATTTGTACTAAAAGTTGACACACACCAAGAGAGTTTACACAACTACCGCCAAATCCTTTCATAATTGTAGTGCTAGGTTTTATTTCAAGTCTTAAATCTTTTACACGCAAAACAGAAAGTATATTAAGTTTACTACCCGTATCTATGTAAGCTATAATTTGGTGTCCATTTATCAGCACAGTTCTTTTATAATTATCAACATATACATCAAAGGTAATATGCATCATACGACTAACCTTTTGTTGCTGTGAATTTCTCGCTCCAAACCAGCATGTTGCAGACGTATGACCGTTGCGTCGACAAAACTCGCAGTGTAGTGGTTGTCTGCAATCTTTGGCTTCATGACCTGGCTGTCGACAGGAGTAGCAATTCTTGGGCTGCAGCTGAGGTGTCGAGGTAGTCCTTGGTGTACTGTTGCCTCTTCTCCATGTAAATTTTTGGGAAATGCTTTGATTTACCTTCTTAACGTCACCGAGCGCGGATAAGTAGCCATAGTACAATTGCTCTGGAGTTTCACAATTGTACGCCTTGGCGTTGGCTCTAAGCTCAATTGGCAATCCGCGTATAATACACGAGATCGCATTTTGACCTTCAATGTTACATTTCTTTAGAAGGGACAGCTTGTCATGATAGTATTTAGTCATAGTGTCAGCGTCTTCTTTTGTCCTGGCTAGCATTCGCTCTAATTTATCAACGTAATCGGTCGATCGAGGAAATGCTATTTGTAAGGTATGCTTCCATGTTTCCCATGACATATCATAATTTTCTAAGTCGTCATACCAATCTCTTGCAGATCCACGTAATCGGAGTTGCATAATAAATATTCGATCAGTGTCGTCCCATCCATAAATATCTCCCAATTGGTCAATTTTATGAAGCCATCCAATAACATTGCTATCGATGTCCTCAGGGAGATATTTCGGTATAATTTCGGCATCAGTAGGTGTAACATGTCTCCTTCTCACTTTCCTCGGTTGATTGTGGCCAGAGAAAAAAAAATCAGTATTTTCGTCTGACGAATTCACAGAATCACAGTAGTCAGTTTTTCTCTTACCCAAACCGGCAGCGTAAGGTCCGGACATAATTCAATCCCACTTCTGAAGTGTTGGCACTTGGTAGGAAATAAACTAGTCGCAAACTTAGAAACACTGTTTATTCGGGCAGAGTGACACCCTCTCAACAACCGTTATAATAATGGCCCCAATAATAGATCTGCGCGGCCTTTTTATACTAAAAGTAATCAGTTGACATCCTCTTAATTACAATTTACAATAATTCATAATTAAATTATAGTAATGTATATTTTACACATTAAATAGAACTAAATCAAGAATAATATATTTAAATAATTATCCAAATTAAATCAGCAGTTATATCAGTAGCAATAATTATAAGTGTAGTCAATAATGTCCATCTCAGATCCGCTTAGTATTTCCGGAAGTTGGTAACATATTTCATAATTTGGATTCCATAGACTATTTAAATTCATACCAAGTACTATTTTTTGCATAGCCCAACCCAGTAAACATTTTATTACCAGGCTGATCGATCAATAAAGAACCACGAAACAAGTTTATAGGCTTTAATTGCATTTTAACTGGTTAATAAAGAAATCAATTAATGCTTGCGAATTTAATGAGTCAATTTAAAAAAAATACCAACTTTCCAAAGTAAGAAATATGTTTATGCTGATACATATAACATTAAGTATTGGTAGTTAAGAAATAATAAACGTGATTAAATAAGGAATAATTTATTGGAATTCTTTTAAAGGTTTATGATGTTTTAATTGTCAATAAACAATGCTGTTAAGAAATTCGACGACCTGCGTAGTGCGTACAGAATCTGAATATGTATAAAAAGTGATTGCTTCATTAATAATAATTGGAATTGAAAATAATTAATAACCTAACCAAGAGCATACGAGGACAAGTCTAACGAGGGTTCCGTACGTGATAGTTACGGAACTAGATTCAAAGAAAATCTATTTAGGGAACCTATTTAGGTTCCATAAATAGATTTTCTTTGAATTACTTCAAAAGTTATGGTCCGATTTCGTTTAAAATAATTTTCCTAGAGATTTTTTAGCATGGTCTATCAGCGTCGAAACTTACAAATTATTATCTCTTATAGTTTAAAAATGCCAGGAGGTCCAATATATATACCACTTTGGAGGCTGATTACTCGAAAATGGTCGACTTTGTTAAAAAATTATGTATGAAACCCTGTCTATATTTTAAACTATTCAACGATACCCCACACGATGAGGTAAGATAAAAAAAATATATTTCTTATTCCCACTTCACATGTATGGTGCCACTTCTAAAATATTTAAAAATTATATTTTTTTATGATGCCAAAATCGAGATTTACAGTTAGTCCAAAGCGCGGACAGACAGACAAACAGATAGACAGAGCGAAACTATAAGGGTTCCTTGAGTATAACGGAACCCTAAAATGTTGATTTTATGATTTTTTTTTTATTTCAAAGGTAAGTAAAAATACATATTAAGTATGTTTACTTTGTGATTTTAATTTAGGTTTGATTTTTTCGTGTCTCATTTATTAATTATGCTTATTTAGTGTTATTCGCTATATAGGTGCTATAATGCAATTGCATAGCCGTGAGCAATTTAGCGCATATCTTCGTAAAGAAAATAACAGTTGAAATCTAAATACAGTAGGAAAACCTTAGGAAACAGTGAACACTATGTACGCAGTACGAGTAATTTGTTTTTATTTACATAAGACATGCCTACTTCACATTCCTACTATGAGTACTCTGACAGATTTTGATACGGCCAAATAGAAAAACAAAAACATAACTCGCAAACTTCCCCGATGTATCAAATGTCCCGTGACTGTTTATCTCAGAAAACACTTGTAAATAGTGAGTGATCAAATCTAAAATGATGTCAACTTCGGTGCTTAGATAACTTGGCATTGTAGGTTTTATAAGTTAAATCACATATTATGAGTATTCAATTATAAGAAAATATAAGTTTGTTACCCTTACTAGTAAAAATATTTACACAACCGATAACTAATACAATGTTTCAGTATATGTCTGTCAAATGGCTTTTCAAACGTAATATTTTTATTAGTAAGGGGGTTAATGTACAATTATTAGACTATACAATTTACGCACAGTTTTCCAATACTAATAGTAATAAGGAACTAGTTAAGTACCTATGTTTACTCTAAGCGCTTTCTGAAAAAAAATGAGGGTGAAAGATTTTTCTAAAATAGAGAATATTGGATCAGGATTAATAAACATAATTATACATAATATGTTTGTGTCACATTGAAAAGTCTCCAAAATAAATAAATTTGTTTACAAAAATACTCGGTATATAAATTAAATATAAGTAAAGTAGGTACCACATATTCAATTTCCACGAACTTTTAACAAACGCATAAAGTATGTCCCCCTTATGTTTATGAGATAGTAAACCCGTTTTCCTTATACTGTGTATGGCGCCCTCCAAAATTATCCCAAGTAAAGCCTATCTGCCATCTTTCCACGATTTCCACGCAATTGACCGCCGCGCCGCCGTATCTAACACATGAACCTACGGACTGAGAACATTTAACGACTTGTGAAACGCACTCGGAATTATTAAATCTTAGATTATCTGGTAAGGGATAATCGCGGCTGTATGATCCGGAATCCGGAAGGCCGGAGAAATTTCAGAGCGCTGAAAATAGAACTCTGCGCTAATACAATAAAGTTGAAAATCGTAGTTTCGAGTGTCGATTGTCGATTATATAATAGTGATATTTGTCGACACTTGTGTGTTCAATTTTCAGCTCTATTGTATGAGCGCAGAGTTTTATTTGCAGCGCTCTGAATTTTCTCCGGCCTTTCGGATTCCGGATCATATAGTACCAGCCTAAAGCTATTTATTGTTAAATATCTTATTATAATCGCAATAACTTGCATGTGGTCGCGAAAATTATAAAAAGGAAATAGTGCGCATTGAAACGACAGAATATTTTAATTTGGTTTGAAAAAAAAGTACCTACGTTATATATATTTAAAAAGTACATACGTGTTCAACCCCTAGATTATTATCAATCCTCGTCCTTATAACGACGTTACACAGGACGATGTTAAAGAATCTAGGGGTCGAACACGGAATAAATCATTTTTTCGACAAATTATTTATTCTTCACTCAACCAAATTTACACATAGTAGAACTACTACTATGTATGTATATTTTACTATCACGATTCTTTGCACTAGAACAATTAATTTATTATTTTGCAATAAAATATCAGCTCCTTAACAGACCAGCAATTTTTCATACTTCACCATTAAGTATCTTTTGAATAACAATTTAGAAAGTGTTATTCAAAATCCTACCGGAGAAGAAGTTCCAAACTTGAACCCGAGATGTTGGTCCAAAGTTTTATCGTCTTGCTTAGACGTGAACCTCAGCTTGCTAAATCTCGATATATTGCTGTACTGCCGTGCTTATATTGCTGGTGCTTCTCAGCAAAGTAATTACTTGGAGTAAACCGTGCTTGTTCATTTAAGTATTTACGCTTTAAGCGACAAATGAAGCTTTAAAGTACTTATTTTTAGCGAAATTTAAGCTATGTATTTAATTTTTTTACGTACCTTAGAATTTAGTTGTTATTAAAATTATAGTATAGGGGACGTAAAACTATAATTTCTTGTAATCACCGACAGATCCGATGTACCATATGGCGATCTTATTACCATAGAAATAAAACCCAAAAGTGATGCACCTGATTTGTCAGCCACCTGCTGCAAAAATTAAAGTTTTTGGAACTGCATCTAATTTAGCTCCTTAAAAAAAACTAAGTACATATTCATATATTTAACTCGGCTGATGGTTTAGATTTTTATACAATTTGGACGATAAATAAATCAGACCGCTGAGCTAACATGTGATACATCAAGATCAGATTTAAAAGGATGGCACGCGCTCATAAAGTTTAGAACCACATAAAAGACGCGGATCATCGTTTTGATCTATGAATTTTTATACTAATTTGTTTATTTGTAATAGTTTTGAAATACTGTGAAAGAATATTAATTTCTTTTTGAAATTTTCATATGTATGATAGACTTAGGTAAATGATTAGGATTATTAGTTTTTTTTTTACATAAACTTGCATATAGGTGTATATTCCAATTCGCGTTTTGTAATCTCTTCTACGCGCATACACGGTTCACTGTAGGCTGTAGCCTACGAAAAGTTTTGATAAAAATTTTTCATATAGGTATTATGGAAAACGAGAAATAAACATTGGAAGCTGTAATTAATCAGACATCAGACTTGTTTATTTAGCGCAAACCAACAGGGCTTTAAAAGTGTCTCCTAGACAGTTCTATCTCTCCTACCTACTTTATTTGTTTCGCAGATGTTGATACTAACTTAATTTCGACAGTTCTCTCGATATCCAATTGATGAAAATGTATTTATAACCAAAGCTAGACGACTTTATCGAAAATTGTTATCACGACAACAGACGTAGAGCGAAATAAATACAGACAAATACTTTATTAAACAAACAATCGTCTTATAATTGAGTTTAACTTTCCAATGCCATATAATTCTATTTTTCGTACCAAGAGCTTCTATAAATTATCTCCTCTTATAAAGCTTTCAAAAACTTTTTGACATTATCTATCAATGGCGTGAGGTTCTTATAACTCCTATTGGCTTTACTTACCACTTATATTTTGAAGACCTTCATCTAAATCCCTACCTACAATAATACTGGCTAAGGCTTCCCTGTGAAGGAGAACCAGCCTTCGCCACTGGTTCCTATGTGATTTTGTGACGCAAAGTGGGCCTTCATAGCGACTATAGAGTTCTGACTGTCGAATTATCTAGGAAACTATAGTGATCATTACACTTACAAAATTGTAATAGTGTAAACGCAAATATCGAACTTGAACTTCTAACATAGTCTAGCTTTAGATCAAATGTTACAAACTGGACGGGGAGTAACTAAAATGTGTGAACGGACATGAGAGTGGGCTAGCGTTCGCGGCGATGCGTATAACAGCGCACGATGCGCGCGCGCATTGATGGAAGATTCCTGGTCGTCGGGCGGCGCCCCGCTGCTGCGCACCAGATCCCTGCCTCTTGTTCTGGAAGCGAGCGTCCCGACGCGACAGACCAAGCTAGACCCGCGACAGCTGCTCACGCTAACACGCCACTACTACCCGGAGGGGGGTTGGGGATGGGGGGTGGCGGCTGCGGCCACTATCGCTCAGCTCCTGGCACATGGCCTGCACCAGGCGTCCGCGGTGCTGGCTATAGAGATGGTCAGGCGCTTCGGACCAGAGACCAGGATGCAAGCAGGTACAGTTTTCAACAGATGCACTCACAAAATATCTATTGTCATGAAGCATAGATTTAAGTATCAGAATTTATATTTTATGGTTACAGAACTTACAGATAATAATCTTAGTTAGGCAATTAATACCTAAGTGGTATTGGTGAACACAGTGGTCATTGATTTGAGAGAATAGATCATAACTAGATTTTATGATCCTTTTTATTAATAACGTCTTGCTGCCCAGTCCACTTAATATTAAATATTTTATCGACTTACATTCCTTTGTTTACTGCAAATTAATGAAATGTAATATCATATAAAAGCGCATTTGGAAGTCTTCCAAATAAAGTCAAACAAAGTTTTGAAAAATGGACACTATGGGCAGACATGGATTTAACAAAATCCACGACACTATCTACTTGAGACGCCCTGAGCTGTACCTTCAATAACTCAAGAGAACTCATTTAATTCTATTTAAGTAAGAAATCCAATAAATAACATCTTATCTCTGTTTACTTTCAACGTCATGTCACGAACTTGCTATTTATAAAGTTAGCCCCTAAGTTTGGTTTAGCGTAGGCCAATATTTATTCGCCCTGTGTACCTACGCATTTGCTCCGTGAGTCAGTCTAGTCTATATTGAAACTGTCACATTTCAGAAATACCTCTGAAGTCTGAACGTACCTCATTTTTAGGGCAGAAAGTATAAATAAAAATAAAGATAATATTATTATAGTAAGATGGATAAGATACATCAAGTGCAAACATTTCCTATAATGGGACTTTCTCCATGGAAAACTTCATAATGTAAAACTTCTAGTTCATCAATAAGGTGATCAGATCGTAAATGAAGGGCTCAATGAAGGGCTCAACCCAAAAGCACTTTCAGATTCGAGAACTTTTCCGTAACTTGTTTTATACTTTATAATTTAGATTGTCAAAATATAACCATTGAAAATCAAATTTTTGATTACATCCATTGAAATATGAATACAGTTATAATTATGTATGTCGCGCGTTGTAAAGTTCATAACTGCCCTAAAATCATTATGGTGTTATTCAACTTTAAAGCCATAACTGAAGTAAAACAAAACATCCATAAAGTATTGTAATAAAATACCTACTTACACTTGTAGTTTAGGATATAAATATATTTGATTAAGTTTGTCGTGAATAAAAAAAAGTGTGACTAATGTATAACAAAAATACTTGCTCTTACATTTTATACGTTTATAGGATTCCGTATTTCCGTAGTAACAACAAGGAACCCTTGTAGTTTTGCTCTGTCCGTCCGTTCGTCTGTCCTCCCTTGATAACTTCGGTATTTATGAATATATTATATAGACAATATTTTGTAGAATTAAAGATTGCATATCAACTTTATTTTTGCCATCACATAATAATTATAATTTTGTATATTAGGGGTAGCTCCCCATACATGTGAAGTGGGGATGAATAATTTTTTTTCATTCCATCCTCTAATGTGGGTATTTTTAAATAAAGGCATACATGATTTTATTATAATGTACTACCCTATAGGTATGTAAAAAGAAGCCTATGTTTTAATCCAGAGCATAAACTAGGTACTACTACTACCATACCAAATTTCGTCGAAACCCGTTCAATAGTTTTTGCGTGAAAGAGTAACAAACAAACATCCATCCATCCTCACAAACTTTTGCATTTATAATATTATTAGTAGGAAAACTTTTTCAAGTAATCGACCTCCAAAGTGGTTTACAAGTTGCAACCACCCCAATAATTACATGTATCAAGAGCTACCCTTAAAATATATAAATATTATTATTTATGATGCCAAAAACGAAACAAAAAAAGCGAAACTAAAAGGGTTATTTATAGTAGGTACTACGAAAACAATGATTTTAACCAATTTTCTCTATTTACAGGCGCAGTAGGAATAAGATTTTCTTAACTAAAAAGCCGTATTGGATATAGCTTTTAGTTTAGAATTCTTTTTCTTAATATGATAGGGCGTATATAGAAGGAAATGGCTTGGGCTAGATAAACAACATTTTTATGAGACCATAAATAAACCACAATATATATTAAATGGTTCAAGCAGTCCGTTATTATCTTAAACAAAGCCGTTATGTTCAGTTCGCGATATGAACAAATGGGAAACCGAATGCCTTTGGACCGAATATTCTCCGAGCCTTTGAAATTTGAGCTATTTGAAATGCTAGGCTAGCTTGTATGAAAAAAACGTGCAAAATAAGTTAATAAAAAGTTAAATTGAACCGGCAAAAATGATGGATTATGGTCGAAGTTTGAGAAATCGCTAGACTGGCAAAGGCTAGGCCACGGTTCGCCGCTCTGTCAATCATGAAATCTTTCTGTCGTTTATTAGCTTCGGGGTTTCGACGCGTGGGGTCGTCTCTACCCCACATTCATCATTACGTTTAATATGTTTCGGCTAGGTGACAGCAGTGATAAAAGGATGACAGATGCGATAAGAGAGATGTATGTAATTTGAGAATTTTCGGCATTAGGTACCTACGTATGATTTGTGAGGCCTAATCGTCTAACAGATTAACGTTGATTAATGTCCACACGTTTAATTAAAGGGTTAAATTGTTTTTGGACATTTCGCGTCCCGTGGAGATTGGGGGGTATTAATATATATTTTTAAATATATTATGATATTTTGCTTTGATAAGTCCAACAACGTTGTTCAAAGCATGTCGGGTATTTTTTTTATATTTTTTTTTTACATATTGACGTTAAATTTTTTGCAAGCACGGACAAAGCGCAGTGTTACAAAAATTTGTATTTTTGAATTCAAGATTCGTAATTGGAACCATCATAACAAGTTGAGCTCTACAAACGAGACGGGAGAATTTATTAAAAGCACCATTAATTATGATGCAAGTCCTAATAAATATCAAATATAATTGGTATGTTGTTAATCAAAGTGAGGTCATCCTCAAGGTCGGTAACTTTGATCTCACTTTTACGATTCACTACTCAAGTACCTACTCCATCAGACGGCAATTGCTAATTAAATTTCGCCAATTTATGGCATTCGAAACTGGCACTTTATTAAGTTTAGTGTGGTTATAAAGTATCTTATTATATTATCATTATTTATAATGTGGGAGGTGGTGCTGTTCAAGAAGCGATTCACCCAGTTGCCACTTTCGACCAATTGTTATGACGTTAAAACTGACCGTGTTACATGCATGTGAATTGGTATGACAGTTTATACCTACTGTTTGAATGTCAATATTGGCGAACTGCAGATTGAATCAAGCCTGCAGCGCCAAGCCGATTAGCGTATGCCTATTGCCTACTGGTACACTATTGTTGAATAGACGCGAAATATAATATACCACAGAGTTGACAAAACTATCTCGCGCCAAACTATCTCTCTGCGCGAAACAGCTTTGTCTGTAGCAGATAGCTAACAGAACTTCTGCATTGCTTAGTGTTGCAGTGGAAGCGTGCTGGGGTCATAACCTGTTGAAAGTAAATAAATCACCGGGACTCTATTAACACAATTTACATGTTTACACAATTTATATTAAACACAGAATGTCAGAGCGAAAAGAGGTTACATAATATTTAAAGTATCTGCTTTATTACTAATAAGGCCGCTGGTCGCGTTCAAACTCCAATACACATCATAATATTGTAACAATATTGTCTATAAAGAGATAGAGTGATGTTTATAATATATACAGAGAGACTAACATAAATTAACAAATGGTGTCTTTCCCCATTAATACAACAGGTATCTATTTTAGAAAAAAAAGCAAGAGAATTGTGATAAGTAAACTTCGTTCTACGCGATATATAAACAGATAGTATTTTATATTGCTAACAAATAACAGTTGTTATTATTGGCACAAAAATACCTGGAACGGCTGTTCACTTCCCAGATACAACATCAATATTGTATTAGGATATTTCGGAAAACACCTTATTGTTGGCGATAACAAGCTACATAAATCAACTTTATAAGGTTCCTTTTACGCCTAGGCACAAGATATATTCTGTTGTTATTGATTGCTTATGGTGTGAATTTGCATGACCTATGTCTGCTATACAACAAGAATATCTTGGAAGTTTTTCTTGTCTACAAACTTATACTGTGTAGTAATTTATATTGAAAACTCTAATTAATCAGTAGATAGCGAAGGCTTTAGGTACTTCCGATGAAGGCATAGTCATGTCTGTAGACGATAAATCTACAGGCTATGCCTTGATTTTAACTCGAAGTTCTAGACTGACGACGACAACGACGAACTGATTCTAATTCGAGATAGAGCTAAAGAAGAAAGAGTACCAAACCATAAAAAAGTTACAAAATAACGATAAAAATGTGATGGTGAAATGAATTAAAAACACCGCACGAGAATATAATTTAATAGTACCTAATTGAACCTTTTAGTGGTCTAATAAGGAATAAATGAAGGTTATATCAACGTTTTTAAAAGTTTTTTAAGTTTAATAGTACCTAGTATAGAGCCTCGGGGGGTCAAGTGTCCAATAAATTATATGTATAGTAAGTACCTGCACAATTTCATGTCTTAGTAAATAAATTAGTATTTTTTGCACTGATATTCTATAGTTATTACAGATATTCTTTTCGCCAGATAAACACGTATTCCAGCACCGCTTTTTTTTTAAATTAGAACCTATATGAAGGAAATTAGGGATAAAAAAACTAAATCAATATCCCCAGTTTTCTCTTAGTTCATATACATTTAACGTAACGTATGGCATTTACATTTTGTCTTTTATATTTTGTGTAAAACATACCTTATCTTTTTAATTTCTTGCTATATTCATAACAAACAGGTACTTTTCAGCAGGATATTAAATCGAATAGCCTAACTGGCACACAACAGCATCTGTTTTGTCAGTGCACGCTGTCAGTTATAAACTTGTACAAATAATAAAAACAAAACAAAAGATAAACAGGAGTTTGAAATTACAGATGAAATCTGTAATTTGTTGCTGTCCACGCCATGTGTGTTCTTTGTCAGAACGTTGTAAATCGCTAGGTTAATTTTCTAGCATTTCCTACGTTTTTTTTTCTGGAAAGTTGCATTTGCTTCTTCTACGCTGTCATTTTTCAAATGAAATTATTTAAATTTTCTTTTGGTAAAATTTACGAGATAAAATTTACGATTTTCACTCTAACGCAAATAAACATAAAACACCTAGACGGTAAGGAATTAATATTTAAAACTACAAAGTACTTCAAGCACTTAAAACCAGGGTTTAGTATTCAAGTAAAAAAGGATACACAAGACATATCAGAGCCCGAATAGGGTATTTTCCAAGTTTTTGAAAAGTACTTATGTCAAATTGTTCCTAATACCAAAATACATTAGCAGTTTGAACCATTCTTTGTGAATTTCTTTCTTTTCCTTGCAAATTAGCCTAAAAGTTTAAATTAATAATATGGGCGCGAAAACGCTATAATGAGTTGTCATGACGTCACATTCTTGTAGCATTGTAACTGTCAAGTGTTAAGTGTCAAATTACACTGAAAATGCCAATTATTAAAAGCCCAGCCCAGAATACCTACTATTTACGTTTTTAAATAAATGTTTTAAGCCTCTTAAAAATGCCTTATTAATGGTGCGTAGTGCCAAAATGCACTAATACGTCTATTAAAACACCGGGGAAAATCTTTGTGACCATACCAAAGAACACTGAAATGCGGAAAAAGTGGCTATTACTCGCTGACGCATGACGTTAATGATTCTGATGCTGGCTATTCTTTATGGAAATCGGGAGGCTATTAATAAAAAAAGAAGAAGTACAAGAATATGACGTCACATTCCAATCTCGTGCGTTTTTAGTCACGTGGTCAAACGTGAAAAATTCATAATTTTATTTTTGAGATTTTATAAAAATCATACATATTTTTGTGTAAAAAGTTGGTTAAATTGGTTTAAATCAATGTTTAGCGATAAAATATCAACAATCTGATGTATATTTTCATCATAGGATAATACCCTATTGTACGCAAACTTGGTCTTTATTTATTAAGTTATATTATTTCCCTTTAACTGCAGCTCTTTTAAAAACATCTATATTATAATCCTGAAAAGTTTAAAAAGTCTGAGTTCATTGACCTGGGGCCGTATTATGATCTTTTAAAAAACCTGGCAGTTTCCAGGCAATTCAATATAGTGGCTGGTTCTTTTTTCGTATTACAATGACATTTCATTCTGACTGGATTCATCCTAGTTTGATTCTCGCTGGCTGGTATACAAATCAAAATACAAATGTTGGTACCTATACAAAGCATGAAGGTGACGTACCTACCTACGGAAACGTCAAATTCGACTCAAATTTGACAGTCTGTTTTTTTATGGCATGTACTTAGTAGGCACAGAGTTAATAACGAACGGAAAACTTGTACTGTCGGAAATAATGAGATATTTGGATGATGTATTTAATGCGATATGGGGCAATATTTGGAACGGCACTTTAAAAGTAATATATTTTTAACTATAAATAGAATATTTACAGTTGTATTTTGTATTTACCGATAGGTTAAACGGCAAGTGCCCGGCGCTGCCATATTTGTTTGTTTTTTTCATAATATTTATAACGATTATTTTATCGCACATTATTAATTTTATATTATCACACATGATTACTTTCTACTAGCTGTTGCTCACGGCTACGTCCGCGTATATACAGTATCCCTCGGGGGTACTATATTTTTCGGGATAAAAAGTAGCGTATGTTTTAATCCAGAGCCTTAACTAGGTACTACGATACTAAATTTCATCAAAATGCGTTCAGTAGTTATTGTGTGAAAGAGTAACAAACATCCATCCATACATTCTCACAAACTTTCACATTTAAAATATTATTAATTAATTAATTAGATAGTTAATTAATTATATTAATTATTTTCTATTATATGAATAAAAATTATATTATAAGAATAAAATCTTTATCTTAAAAACGATAGATAGATTTTAGCGATATTTTACGTTACTAAAATACCCAATATAATGTTAAAAGAGAACACTATTAAATAAACCAGTCAGTATAAGTTAATATTTTGTGGCGTAAACTGAACCGCTTTGTTTGACGTAAAGACAAGCCAGCTAATGTCAGATAATATATTGTCGTAATACGAAAATACCATTCAAGTTTCAATGCAGAAGCAAGTCAAGTGTCACGTGACTGCTCACTGGCTGGCAATAGGTGGTCATAATACGAAAATGCAAGCCAGTTTGTTTTATGACGTAAACTGGCTGGAATTAAGAGCTTGTAAATTGTAATACGCCTTGTTAGACCATAACTTATTTGAAACAACTTTTTACGACCATTGTATTCTTAATCGTATAAGGAGTTTCTTTTGTTTACTTGTTATCTTTAGGTACTACATCTTCTTTAAAGAATATCTATGCTTAGTAATACGAAATCTATTCGTCAGCTGTTGAAGAACACTAAAATTGTTGCGAATTTTTAATGGACATTATTCGGTCCCACACTTTTTCAGTTACAAGTTACAAATATGTATGTTATTTAATAAATGTCTGACTTTGTTTTACTTCACATACAGCGTGATGGTGTACCTAGATAACATATTTAATAATCTAGCAAAGAGAACTCGTCACTCTGACTAAATTTACCATTGTCTTGCAAATTTATTCATCTGACGTGTGAAATTCGTCAATATCGTGCAGCAAACTCACTCTTAAAAACGGTACCTATATCAGATGGTAAATACAAAACTATTTTTATCTTTCTTCTCTACATATAGGTAAAGCTAAGCTAAAAGCTAAGCTAAAAAAACCTAAGCTAAGAATAACTTTAAGTAACCTTTGCTTCTTAAATTATTTTAAATTTAATTTTGCTTCTTATTTTACAATGTGAAAATAAAGGCGGAGATGTCCATCTGATCTTTGTTTTAAGTCAAAAAAAAAAAATTCAAGGATTCTGAAGAACTCGGTACGTCAAATTATTGGTAATTTGAGAATTTAGAAATACCTATCTAGTATCGATTCAGTATTTCTAAGATTTTAAAACTAAGGAAGGGCTTTTAAGTACATTTGACATAAAAATCTTCATGAAGATTTCTTCATGAATACAAGAAAAAGTTACGCCATCTTGATTTCAGAAGATTGTGTCAAATGTGGACTTTAAATGAATTATGAAACCAATATGAAACTGTGGAAAGCTAATGTTAAAAAGTCAAGATGATGTCAAACTTCGACAACCTCAAAAGTTTAAGTGTGGGCACTCGTGTGCCTCGATAAGCCTTAATAATTATAGACGATAAGATATAGGTCTATGAACTAGTCATAAAAGTCACACAAAACTTTCAGTTTCATCTTAGCAGTTAGCTGTTCATTTTATTCCCCTTTGTGTTCTTAATAAATCTTATCCCCATAGAGAGACTTCTTAGGTCTCTCAATTTCTTTCTCCAATCCTCCACTGGCATTTACATTTCTTGAATGGCATCCATTGAACGGCATTTACTCGCCCTACTCTGCCAATTGGTTTGTAAAGATTTTCTCGAATTGATCTATTTTGATACGGGCATATGAAATTTTATTGCTAACAGATTCTTAAGCCAAACCAGCTTTACCCGCGACTTCGTCGGCCGTCCCTTTGATAATAACATTTTATGGAATGCAAATTTGTCATTCACTTATTTAGTCTATATCATTATCCACAGCCCTTGTGTTTATATTCTAACAAATTAGAAGATATTATAATCTATTATAAGAAAGGAATTAGAAGAAGAATTTTATATTTCCGTGTTATTTTATTTCCCTATTACATAACGTTGTTAAAACAATTGTTAATGTTGGTCATAATATGATCTACTGATTATATCAATATAAGCATTATGTCTTTATAAAAATACTAGCTATTGCCCGCGGCTCCGCCCGCGAGAAATCAGGTTTTTTGGCCACTCCCGACTGTACTCTAAGTTAAATCTGTATCTTCCTTATCTTACGTTCTCTATTTAATTACTAATTGTTTGTCCGAAGCACTATCATACCATATTTCATTTAAATGGTTTAAACTCTTAAGCTGTGAAAGACATTAAAAGAATATACACAATAGTACATTATCCCTCGGGAACACTATTATATATCTTTTTGGGATAAAAAGTAGACTGCACGTTTGTCCAAAGCATAAACAACTACCATAAAAAATTTCATTCAAATCAATTTAACCTTTTAGCAGTAAAAGACAGTCAAAGTACACACAATAATAATACATTATCCCTCGGGAACACCGCAAATTTTTGGGACAAAAAGTATCCTATGTCCTTTCCCAGGACTCAAAGTATCTCTGTACCAAATTTCATCAAAATCGGTTCAGCGGTTAAAGCGTGAAGGGGTAACAGACAGACAGACAGACACACTTTCGCATTTATAATATTAAAGTATGGATGTACACAAATTAAAACATTATCCCTCGGGCACACTGTATATTTTTGGGATAAAAAGTAGACTGCGCGTTTGTCCAAAGCATAAACCACTGCCATACCAAATTTCATTCAAATCAATTCAACCGTTTAGCAGTAAAAGACAGTCAAAGTACACACAATAATAATACATTATCCCTCGGGAATACCGCAAATTTTTGGGACAAAAAGTATCTTATGTCCCATCTCAGGACTCAAAGTATTTCTGTACCAAATTTCATCAAAATCGGTTCAGCGGTTAAAGCGTGAAGAGGTAACAGACAAACAGACAGACAGACACACTTTCGCATTTATAATACTAACTATAGTATCCAAGCAGTAAAAGACAGTCAAAGTACACACAATAATAATACATTATCCCTCGGGAACACCGCAAATTTTTGGGACAAAAAGTATCTTATGTCCTTTCCCAGGACTCAAAGTATCTCTGTACCAAATTTCATCAAAATCGGTTCAGCGGTTAAAGCGTGAAGAGGTAACAGACAGACAGACAGACACACTTTCGCATTTATAATATTAGTATGGATAGTATGGATATGGAAGTATGGATGTACACAAATTAAAACATTATCCCTCGGGCACACTGTATATTTTTTAGATAAAAAGTAGACTGCGCGTTTGTCCAAAGCATAAACCACTGCCATACCAAATTTCATTCAAATCAATTCAACCGTTTAGCAGTAAAAGACAGTCAAAATACACACAATAATAATACATTATCCCTCGGGAACACCGCACATTTTTGGGACAAAAAGTATCCTATGTCCTTTCCCAGGACTCAAAGTATCTCTGTACCAAATTTCATCAAAATCGGTTCAGCGGTTAAAGCGTGAAGAGGTAGCAGACAGACAGACAGACACACTTTCGCATTTATAATATTATAGTAAGTATGGAAGTATGGATTAAGGTAGAAAATTAAAAATAATTTAATTCTAAATAAATGTTCTCGGAGGCGCTGAAACAGCTGATTAAGATGGTAAGAGGGGAAGCAAATACTATCTCTAAATAACATCAATATAATCTGTGTAAAGGTAAATGACCTTAACAGTGCAGCGCCGTAAAGAGCGTAATGTTATTTTATTTAGTATAATTATTTTTCTGCCTTCTTTACTTACTTCTTTACCTAAGCAGTAGATCATGTGCCCAAAATATCCATAGAATTTGATTTTGAACAACAATGACCTTCTAATACATAGAAGGTCATTGTTGAACAACGTTTAAATAAAGTTTATTGATAAATTAAGAGCACAAAAGGAAAAGCCTTAAAACGTTGCAAATATATAGAGCACAGACAGACAAATTAATTTAGACATCAGTTGTAGTAGGTAAGGATTTCACAGCGACCCAATTGCTCGGCTGCAGAAGCGTTGATTGCATTAATAATATTTAGACTTGTTGAATGGAACTAAATCTGTTGGCAGCTTAGGTATACGTTACCCTAATTGAGTATTTAGCGACTGTGAAATTACTCAATAGGATTTAACGAGCAGATAACGTATGTATGGTGATTAAAGGCATTTATTTGTACGATCGTTTTTCATTTGCGAAAATAGCTACCAAAAATTCTTTGAATTTACTTACATTCATTTTATGTGGAGTTATATTATACTTTAATAGTTAAAGTATGATCTTTTATTGCTTGCTATTTAAATCTCCATGAATTAATTTTAGGTTTCAAGTCAGCGAATAATATTGCTTAAAGATTAAGGCACTTCTAATTATTGTAGGTCGCTTATCTTTCCTAGCAATTTACCTTTCAGATATTATGCTTGTAGTGGACGTAAAGTAATAAGAAACGATCGTAAAAATTTCTACGCAATATTCTAATTTTCAGTGGTAATCCTTCCTACTAATATTATAAGTGTGAAAGTTATTTTCAGTATTCCCGCGGGATAAACGATAGTAGGTATATTTACGCGAGCAGAGCCGGGGAAACAGCTAGTATTTAATAAACCGAAGTGTTAAAAAATTAGCTGAAGAGGACACTGAAAATAATCTAGTTTCAGTGTTCTCTTCAGCATATACTGCATCTAGGGATTTTACTTGGTTCTGCAATTCTGTCGTTCAGATCTTGCAGTAAATAATAAGTATTTATTATTTAAGTATCACAAGATTTTAAATAAAGTTGAAAGAAGAAAAAAAAAATTTAAATACATTAAACTGATTTCAGAATACTATACCCAGGTAATGAGATACATTAGAATTTATAATTTATTAGCTAGGGTTATCGACAACTTTACGGCGCACTCTCCTTCCGTCTAACACAGGTGTTGACCGGGCACGGCTGCTTTGGTCGGTACCTGTGTGAGATTGTGAGAAGAGAAAGTGACACAAGGTGTCACCATTGTGGAGAAGACAGGGACACAGCCGAGCACACTATAACGGCATGTCCCGCCTGGATCGGACAACGCGCGGCCCTAATAACCGCAATCGGAGCAGACCTCTCCCTGCCAGCAATAATTCAGGCTATGCTAAGCAGCGAGAACGCGTGGCAAGCAGTGGAAGACTTCACGCAAGAAGTTATGTCTGCAAAGGAGGAGGCCGAGCGCGAAAGGGAACGGATGGCGCTCGACCCCTCAAGACGGCCGAGACGAAGACGTGCGGTACAACATGTCCGTAACGTCCCGCCTTAACCGGGGAACTCGGGGTGGTGGTGTGGGGACGCCACCGCCCATTGCACCGAGTCCCCGAGAGAGCCGTGATGCGCAACGTACTCCTGCGCATCGCGGCATACGTGGTGGAAGGTCTACACAAGCCCCGATGGGGCCTCTGTTCGGTCTGAGGGGTACTTAAACGCCCCCAACGGGATGGGCCTGCAAATCCCACAACGCAGGCGCCCGTCGTCGGAGTCGCGGTTGTTTTGTAGTTCCCGTGGCTCCGGCAAGGGCGGTACTGTCGGAGTACCGCCGAGTTTTAGTGGGTAGGGCTGTGGTCAATTCCATCTTTACGGCCGCAGCGAGTCCCACATATCCGCGGATATAATGGTATCCCCAATCCCCCGCGGAATGCGGAACGGCATTTCTCGGCGAAAAAAAAAAAAAAAAAAAAAAAAAGGGTTATCGACAACTGTCATATTATTTAGAATGTTTTAAATATCGTTTAGGACAAGTTGCATATTAAGGTTATATTAATTGAAGTCATTAAAATGATGGATGATGATGATATTCAACTACAACATTATTTAGGCTAATCTACAAATCATTCGACTGCACTTTCTATAGCTTATAAATAACCGACCTTCTATAGTCTGTACCTACTCTGTACGAGTATAAATTACTCTGGGATTTTATAAAATAACGTTTATTTGACATGTACCTACTCTAATATAAACTTTGTTTAAGGTTTTTAGAATTGTCAAGAGATTCTATATTTTCGAATTCAACAAGTAACATTTTAATATGAACATAAATACTACGTTATATAAAATTAAACATTAGAATTTAAGAACGAACAGGTAATTCATTTTTGAAATTCTAGACCCCGACCTTCACACCATGTCTGTCGTAAATCATAATTAAACGTATCAACTATCACCAGTTTAAAAGGCACTTAATTTGGAATGTTGAATTTGTACTACAGATAATACTCGTATATTGCCTTGTGTGTAATAAATCTCAAACGTATCCTTGCTTCGAGCGTAAATAAATTACACAGATTAAAATGTGTGCCGAGAAAATTGAATTATGCTGTGCTGTGCAATGTTGTCATGGTGTTTGAAGAAACACATTTTGAAAAAATAATCCCACTTTAATAGACCCTTGGGCTAAAAATATGATAGGTATACCTAAGAGTTCTAACATATCTACTATTTTAGTTAGTATGTATTTAATAGTTATCCTGTAGTAGAGACCACTGGATAACTGCTAAATACTAATACTTAATCAGATACTCCTCCACTCCAAATTCTGAATTTCATCATCAGTTCTTAGAGAACTGATGATGAATTTCATCAATCACACTTAAGTAATAAGTATGTAGGTACATTGTACATACTGTAATCTGTAATTAATACCGTTATTTAGCAAATGAGTTAGTCAGGCTAGTAGATATCTAATCGGCCATGTCAATCTAGGGTTCGGCCAGTTCGGCCGACTAGGAACCCTGCACCAAATCTTCTGTCACAATAAATTATGGAACGCCCTGTTTTACAAGGATTAAGTCGAGATAATTTTATCGCTCATTACAAGAAATGAACGATAAAATCGTTGAAATTAAGCGAAATTTTAAGAAACCAAGCAGTCGCGGATGTTTATTAGAATAGTCACTGATCCCATACTCTGCTTATTACTTCTCATCAGATCCAGATAAAAATATAATTTGTTATATTTTTGTAAACAACCCAATTAAATTATTATATCTGAACCAGTGATAACTATTATAATCATAAAATCTAGAATACCTACATAAAATGTTATAACAAATATTTCACACCAAATCAAACTTTCAATTTGTACACTGGCGACTTGCCGATTTCCTTATGAGTGCAAGAGAAATATAATGCATTAAGTAAAACGAGACTAAATCGATCTTTCTCTATTCCAGGCTGTCTCGGAGCACTCTCTACGGGGGTAGCGCTGGCGTTGTCGCCGGTGACGGTGGCGCTGTGTGTGCGCAAGTCGACGCGCGTGACGGCCGTCGTGGGCGGGCTGGTGGCCGCACTTGGCTGCCTCTTCACATCCTTCGCTACGCAATTTCATCAGCTGTTCTTCAGCTACGGTGAGTGTATTAGCCTTCAAACATCCGATACGGCCTTTAAACCGTCAGAAAACAGTGTAATAGCACTTTCGAGTTTTTTCTAAGTCTACTGTCTAGTGTAATTTAGCCTTACAATGCGATAGGCTCCACTCACATTGGAGTAGAGTCGAAGTGACGCGACCCATGTTTTTCTCCTATTTGTCCATTATTAAGATTTGTGCTATAGATATTTTCACGTTTGTCACTATATTTGCATGATACAAATTTGTACCTTAATAATTGAAAAATAAAGACGAATATTATCCTATATGTGAAAAACATGAAGTTGAGCATTACTTCGACACTGCGCCAGTGTGACTTGCAGTGGCGTGGGGTTTCTGTAACTCCATTTCTATTGGCTTCCCTTACCACTTACCTTTTGAAGACCCTCGTCCAAATCCCTACCTATAATACAGGCTAAGGATTCCCTATGAAGGAGAACCAGCCTTCGCCACTGCTGAGTTGAGCCACAACATACAAGCGTCCACAATTTTATTTAAATTCGATGCAAGACTATTAATATTTTTTCATACCACCTGCTCGACAATGTCCGATTATATACTAGATATGACTAGATATGATATATATCACGCAATCTCAACGTAAAGCATGTCATTGACTCCCAAGGGAGATAATATTGTATGAAACTCCCAAGGGATTAAAGTGATTTGAATTTGGAACGTTAAAATTCGTATGAAAACTTCTAATAGATGTAACGTATCTATCATAGAATTCAATAATAATAATATGGTATTGCTGAGAGTTTATTCGAAAATCGAACTGGCCACCTACAATTTTAACACTCTCACGTGTCAAAATCGTCAGTCACAAGCAAGGAATTTGTAAGTAAGTATTATATTATACAAATTCCTTGGTCACAAGTTCCTGAATCTTTAAGTACTGCTCAAATAAACTCCACCACAACTTCCATAAATGTTTCTAATAAAAATATTACTCTGTCCCTCCATAACTTTTTTTTTTGTTTCCTGGGGGGAAAATGCATTACGCATACCACTCAGGCGCAGGGGGCACCCGAGTGGTGATGTGGGACTCCCGTACAGGCTAATGAGACCCACGGTATACCCACTAAAAACCACCCCCCACCTTCCTCCTCGCCGCCCTGTGACGGGGCCACGGCAACGATAAACACATCCGCGACCCCGCCGACGGCAGCCGCCTACAAGCGGCTCCATCTAAGGCCCGAAGGCCCCAGGCGCACCAGATGGTAAGGTGCGCCTCCCTCCTCGGCCTCCACTAGTACTGTAGCAGACTCCCCCCGAGTCTGCTACTAGGAGGCCACGGATACCAGCCTCATCACCGGTACCCGGTGGCAGATCAGGTCTGTGGTTCTGCCACCGATCACACCTCGGTCGCAGAGGATAGGGCAAGCGGCGCACCGCAATACCGTCATGCCTCTTCCTCTGCGGCCCCACCAACGCCGTTTTGACGGAACGGCCCCGCCAGCTCGCAGGGGGTAGGGAGAGTGGCGTACCGTAATACCATCACGCCTCTCCCCCTGCGATCCCTCCACGGCCACAGAAGATAGGGAGAACAGCGCACCGTAATACCGGCACTCCTCTTCTTCTGCGGTCCCACCTCCACGCGCGTCCTCAGCGGACATGTTCAGCCCGCTGGGAGCGCCCTCCTCGGGCCAGCCGGCGGCAAACAGGCCGGCCCCGGTTGCCTCTTAGCTTCACCGTGGGTGACCAGTCCACGGTTACTAAGCCCCACCGCCACGACAAGGCGTGCAACCATCGGGGGGTGTCCCTCCATAACTGGACAAATGTGTCCAACATCAATATTAATTTTTAACAAAATAAATGTTATATTTTTGTAGCCCTGGGTTTTTATTGCCTCGCAGTAGGTATGAAAAGTAGAGTATGCACCTCTGGGATAAAGCCTGTCTTCGTCTTGGGCAGCTTGAACCCCTCGCTTTGCTCCTGAGCAAAGCAAGTCCTGACTCTACATAACTCCCTCGCTTCACTCGGGACCGGGAGTTAAGTTTTAACACCCTCGCTGCGCTCGGGAGTTAACTCTAGAGTCCCTCGTTACGCTCAGGGTCCAATATGCTGCCCGTGACGTAAGACACTGCTTTATCCCCTTGGTGCATAATCTACTAACATGTGTCACCGTGAAATTGTAAATACTGTTAGATTGTAATATTACTAGAGATATTATAAAATGTCGACAGATTGTCAAATAAAAATTTCTTCTTACAATTTACACGTTATTTTTCGTTATATTGTAATATTTACCGTACCGATTGGTTTAACGGCAAGTGCCCTGCGCCACCATATTTGTTTGCTTTATCATAACAATAATTATAATGAAAAATAATGTGTTCAATTGTATGGAAAAATTTGTATTTGACAATCTGTCTGCATATTATAATATCTCTAGTAATATTACAATCTAACGGGTTTTACAACTTTACGGTGACATATGCACATAAGTTTTTTCTGAAAATCGCACTTTTCAAGTGATATTTGACAGAAAAATGTCATTAACTTTTCTATTCTCATTTAAAACGCGTTATAATTTCAGAAACTTAATTAAACAAGTTGATGTTACTTTTCCAATGTATTTATTTGCTTAGCTTATAGCACTGACTCGTTTATTTCTCTCAAACCGACAATGTATAAGTAGGTAGTAGGAACTATCGAACAAGTTGCCGTTTGACCAGGCATAAGACGAAAATTACTCGCCGTGTGTAACTATATCTACGTAGTTCAAAAATATCTGCAGTCGTTCGGCCACTTTCTTTGTTGTTTTAATATTTTGGTGGGAACTATGTCGATAGTATACTAACATTATATGATACTCGTAATAACAGTTATGTCTGTCGTTCCATCTTCAAACAACACACGATTTAGCGACGCTCCTTTCCACACTTTTGCTACAAACGGATTTATGTAATGTTCCGATTCCTTCTAGAATGTGTCAAATAAACACTCGCTCTGGTCAAGCGAGCTTCTCGTGCATTGCTATCTAAATGCTAATATCTGAGCAATATCATTGAAGATGGTCTAGGCGTGGCATATTATGTTGCATTATTCTAGTCTTAGTATGGAATCCCAATGAGTACCTTCCCCGACAATTCAATTAAGGCTCGCATGCGATGTGGTAATTGTCTATTGATTTAACTTTTGAAATTTTAACTTTTAAGCTATGTACCTACAACTATTTCAATTAATTTTTTAACTTAGTTAGGACTAAGTAAGATAAGACTTCACTGTCCGTCAGTCTGCCTGTCACCAGTGAGTAAGTCGATTCTGCTAAATAATCCTTACAATAATACAATTAAGATGCAGTCTCGATTTATAACAGCAAAATGGTATTCTCTTAAACGTCAAACCAACTCAAACGCGTTTTGATTGGTCCAAGCTCCAAAATCAGTATAAGATGTCAAGATGATTCATTTACAATTAATTTAAAATAAATTGAAAGTTGAAAGTTTAAGTTAAATAAGTACGAGAATTGGGCTTCTGGCTATATCTCAAGAACGTGATGTAAATTTCACAGATCATGTAGTTTTTGTAGCCGCTATAACAAGAAATACATACTAAAATATAATAAAATAAATATTTCAGTGGGGCTACCATTCAACAAACGTGATTTTTTGCGTTCTCTACGAAATTTTTCGTGTGTGTGTTAGACTCGTACTTGGCCGGTTTTTAATGTTTAATAGGTACTTACCTAATATTTTAAAAAATATACGAAATTAAAAATATTATAGCAAAATACCAACACTAAAATATTTTTTACTTCTTTAATCTTTTTGATATACATCTATGCGTTTACCAGAATATTTTAACTGATAGAAAGTGTTTTTTTGCCATCAGTACTGATTGATTTTATATTCCCATATATCAACCTCGGTGATGCACAATTACATAGCGATTCATCAAACGCATACTAAATCCACGGAGCCAATTACACACCTTTGATCTCTTGAATCGGTGCGATGCGCAAATAAATTAGCCTGTCAGTACAGATCTCATGCGAATGGCCGGCAAATTGTTTATACGAAGTTTGTTTAGCTCATTAACTTTATAATCAGCTGTAAAATATTACCGAACATAACCGAAATTCTAAGATTCTTTGGGTCTTTAATGGTTCTGCAATCATGCATATAATGTTTATTATTCATTAATAGTATTTATTTACCTTTACTTTAGTCTGGTATTCGATTCTGAAAATGAAAGAATCCCTTTGTTTGATTTTTTTTCTTTGCTCTACAAAAGGCTCTACGTTCGTTAAACGTCGCGTCGTACAACGACATCTAGCGATAAAGAAACAAGTTAGTTCGTAATACTGGAAATGTTTTTTCGGAAGGTACAATTGGCTTACCTAAAATGCCACGTCTTCACTAATAATTTCACATTGAATTTCTCTATTTTGGAATAAATAAAGGAAAACCTTACTAAATAAGTATTATGTACTCAAAATTATACAATTACGTTTACATAATATATTTAATGCGATGGAATTACATATAGGTATTTGATACAAACTCTACTAAAAATGTACATCGTAACTAGTGCCATCTAGAAATGATTGGTTAATATAGGCTTTCAAGTTTCATGCTGTTGGCGAGTGCGATTTTTAAGCTTTTTTAAGCATTTGGATTTTTATGCTCGGTTTTAATAATAATATTGTAATAATAAAAAATTAAACTGATAAGATATCAGATTAAAAAATTAATAGTAACCGGTTTAATTTTATTAAAAAATACAACAACATTATATCAACTCTAAATTGGTCTACTAACTCTACTACCTAGGTCCTAGTCTGAGTTAAGTAAGTACCTACAGCGCAAAGAAAAACTATTTCTATGTAGTACAAAAGCCGTCCCATTCAATAAGAACAAAGAACAGAAAATCAATCACTTTGTCGCCAACACACATGGTGCAATTAAAAAAAATCCCAACGCTTCTTGTAAAAGTAAGAAATTAATGAGGAATCAGGAATAATTTTTGAGTGTTGGTAAATATTATATCAACAGTGTTTCGATTCTTCTTATACCTATACTTTAATTTTATTTTACTTCAAATTGGAATATATTGGATTAATTTTAATTAAGTAGATAAGATAGTAAGTAACTGTTGAGTACAGATAAAAGCTAACAATTTTTCGGTAACAGAAATTAAATAAGAATCCGAGTTCTGTACAAAGCAAAATAAATAAACCTGAAGCACGAATTTATAGAGACAAAGCAATTTCACTGGGACAAGGAAACAACATTAGAAATTAGAGTAAACTCTACATTGTAAGTGGGTCGGTAACCTTAGTCTTAAGTTTGCCTTATAATACAATGTTGTTCAATATATTTTTCTATAAACTACATATTCAATATTGTAATACAACAAAAAATAATGTTATATTGTTTTCCTAATAATGTACCAGAAATAAAAAGCAAAAGCATTCACTAATCAAAGTAAAGATTTAGAATTGGTAATTTCGTCAAACAAAGCTTTCGTATCTCAAGTCTCAACGTACAGCCTACGCGCACAAAAACCTCTGCAATACCAAAAGTAATTTGAATTCGTATTCACAAATAAATCATTCTTGTGGCTGTAATTTTTCCGCTTATTTTCTTTGTTGACAGAATATTAATATTAAGCCCCGTAAACATGCTCCGACTGCGGAAAACGCGCATAATTTAACATCAAGTTTTCCCGATAAGTCCTAAATCTTAGCCGATTGGATGCCCACAACTCTTTTATTGCTCAGTTTTGAAGTTAAATGCACAGTTCGATTCACAATGAGTTTATGAGTCGAGAGAAAACCGACGTATCAGTTTTTTAAGAATCGTATCCGCTGATATAAAACTCCATGGCGCAGACGTAGAAAACTTGGCGTAGCTGGTTGTAAAAAAATTCACTGAAGTTTTCTGCATTTTCTTTTATGTAGTTTTTTTTTTTCAAAGAAAACTTTCCTTTTTTGTAGTCTCTTCTGTATGTAATTTTTTGTATGTACCTACTTATTACCTTCTATTCTTCTAAACCGACAAAACAGGCTGGGCTGGCGAAATGTTTGTCATAAAAAAAGTACTTAGTCGGATATTGTATGTTTCAAAGATTTAAGAGATATTTTATAAATAAAAAGTTTATCGCGAGAAATTACCCTTTCTCATTTATCTAAGTGATTGACAGGTTTCCAGATAGCTTTATCTCAGCCAAAATTCATCAATAATGTCTCGTCGGCGCGACTTCGGTTTACGAGAGGTATCGAAGTATCGTTAAATTTCGCTGACGCCCTTGATGTTAAATAACTTTATTCGATCCTAACATATTCTGATAGGTTCTTATATTTTTAATATGAAGGTTGTCTGTGGTACAGTATGGTACCGCAATACATATTTCTACACATAGGGACGTATACCTACGCCACAATGCATCAATAATAATAATAGTACCTGGATAGATTTCTGATAAATTAAAAAATAAGAAGAATCACAAAAATACCACATCCCAAATTTTCCATTCCGGACTAATGACACCCCCGAAAGATACCCTGATATTAAAGTACTAAGGTTTGTACTCGTGGCACCCCCAGATGTCAAATTCATACAAATATGTACCAGTGGTATCATAAGTACTATTTACTAGTTCTAATGACACCACCAATAGAATAGTGATAGGCGACAGCTATAAAAATTGCAAATAGGTACAAATACAAATATCATTTGGACCTACTTATGCAAACAGGAACCAATCCACACTAATGCCAAAATCGAGATAAGGACACAGTATTTTTTAAAAATGAGCATTCTATAGACCCTATAAAGATCAGAACGATCTGACAATTATAACAGAACAAAACATTACAATGACAAAGTTATCAACCAACATAGCTGCATTTGTTCATTAAACTAACAAGAACCAAGCCCCATGGTCACCCAACAATTCTATAAAAGAATTGAAATTGTTTTATTTTTGTCTGTCTGGCTTTCCGATATCTGTCTGTCTTTCTGTTCATGCTAATTTCTGCAATGATAGGACCGATTTTGACTAGACTTTCACTGGCAGATAGCGATGTTTTAAGGAGTAACTTTAGCTACTTTTATCTTAGGGTTCCGTTTAAAAAAATGGTTCCGTTTTCCACTTATCCTGTAGTTCCACGCACACAAAGTACCCACCGGCTAGAAATCAACAAATATATTTCAAAGATATATGTTTCTTCTTATTTTTCCCCATCACATCATAAATTAACAAGGAATCAAACAACATACTGATAGTTTTGCAAAAAGGAACCAGCTAGTTTTTCTTCAAAATTATTAAAAAGTGTTAATTACTTTCATTTAAGTAATATTTGTATACATATAACAAATTATTAGGAATTATATTGTAGGTATACAAGTTTTATTCAAAGTTACACATAATTTTCAGAATAATTAAATTAAACATAATTTAACAAAAATGGCTTTTTCTCAAAACTGTCATTGTGTGGGTTGGTTCTGTTTTGCATAAGTAGGTCCATTTACTTCCTCAAAATTATGATCAAATGATTAAGGAATACTGTAACGTATATTGCGATCCACAATTTCGTACTGCCTAAAAATCGAAAACGAGTGGACATCAGTAATGATGTTTTATTGAATAGTATTGCATTTTCTTTACAATTAAATTACATAATTTAACGCAATTTCTCTAATGCATTTCCTAATGTCATGTGACATGTCATTGTTCAGAAATTGCTAAAGAATGTGCCTTTGAGTATCCAAAGGAATGTGCACTATTAAACTATTAAAGCATCTTTATTGATGTACCTATGCTTCTTTCCGGTTTTTGGGCACTACATTTAAATTGTGAATATTTTGCAATATGTTTAATAATCATAGTGCTTTCAACAAGAAGATTAAATAACTAACTAAGTATGATAATAATAATTATTAGGTCAACGTGACCTGAGCTTTGAATTAAAAATAAAATCATCATCATTACTATGTAGTAGATATAATAAATTTATATCAATTATGTTAATATAATTCAACTTCACAAGTGAAGGGGTGCCACGAGTACTAATTCAAGTACTCGTGACATCCCCTACTAAAGTCTTATGGCCCCAGTACACAATGGCCCATGTTGGCCCACTACACGCAATCGCCTTTGTGTATTTGGATAATGGTATTTGGGTAATGGTACATAGTGATGAATAATTGCCTATCATGGTGCGCAATCGGAAAGTTGTCGGTTTTTTGGGAACACTTCATGACTTCAAAGGAATCGTGGCGTAGTGTGGCCTGTGGTGTTTACGCAATCGCCCATTATTTGACTGGCGATACTTTTTGCAAAATATATTCGAAATCACTAGATGACATAATATGCGAACAAAGTAATTAAATTCCCCTGATGGTTCTGCAACAGCTGGGTCGTATAGTTTCATGTAATACTCATAAGCAGTATTTAAATAAATAGCCGCAGCAGTAATTTCGCCAGACAGCAATGAGTCATGCGACATTGTGTGAACACCATGTAATCGTGGCCTACAGCTATGCACTTCAAATCATGGTCCATAAGCCATTGTGTATTAGAGCCATAAGATTGAACGAGTGGAGAGGAGAAGAGGGGAAAACTTACAGTACAGTTTACTAAAAGTTATAATAGATATATAATACAATAATAATTTAAAGTCCAAGACTGTTGTGACGATGAACAAAGTTCGTTTGTTTATCGTTCAAACAGACAATTTAAAGAATTTATAGTAAATTCATTAATTTATATAAGCAATTCGGTATATAAGTACGACTGCTTTCTACGTCTAGTTAGGTTAGACTTGAGAAAAAAATCTCCAAATTATTTTTAATCTTTTATTAGAGGAGGGGGTGGTAATATGGCCCCTGGATGTATTTTGCTCCCTTCTAAATGTTTGTATTTAAACAGCGTCATCTAGTTACAATGTAGGTTAACTAACAGATAACACGCCAACATGTTTATTAATACCCATAGTCACCGCTAGATGGTATTTCATATTTCTCCTATATACTTTTTATCTCGCTGAAATTACCTACCTAGTACATTATTAGGTACTGTGGGAAAGGTTTTTAAAATCAACAGTTCGAGTTTTCTTAAAGTTGTTTTCGAGTAACTCAGTGTAATCGAGTTATTTCATAATTTCTGTTAATTGTTCTTTAATAAAATAATAATAATAATAATATATAATAATAATCTATGGACGCTTCACACCACGTTGATCTGGCCCCGTGCTAAGTATCCGAAGAACTTGTGTTACAGATACCAGACAACGGGAATAATATTTAATACTTTTATACTATACATATATTTAAGATTTTTATTATATTATACATATATTTAATACACATCCATGACCCAGGAACACAGAAAAACTTTTTGTTCCATCGGCAGGATTCGAACCTGTGACCCCCGGCTTGAGCACCAAAGCGTTGAACCACTGAGCCACAGAGGTCGTCTAAATAATTACCTCCTGTCTGAGACAGTCAACTTGTATAAATTAATAGAGAAAAATTAATGATTAGACTAGATTTTTGGGAAACACAAATAACAAATAGACTAAAAAATCATTGTATATTCAGATACACATATTCCACGATTTACTTAGAGCTGGTATACTTGGTGACAGCCTTCGTGCCTTCGCTCACGGCGTGTTTGGCCAACTCTCCCGGTAGCAACAGTCTCACAGACGTCTGAACCTCCCTTGAAGTTATAGTCGACCGCTTGTTGTAGTGCGCCAGACGGGAGGCCTCCGCAGCAATGCGCTCGAATATGTCGTTCACAAACGAATTCATGATAGACATAGCCTTACTCGATATCCCCGTGTCGGGGTGCACTTGTTTCAACACTTTGTAAATATAAATAGCGTAACTCTCCTTTCTCTTATGCTTCTTCTTCTTTTTATCCGATTTGGAAATGTTCTTTTGAGCTTTTCCAGACTTTTTTATGGATTTCACACTCGCTTTGGGCGGCATGGCGACACCGGTATGTTTATACACAAACCACTAATAATCACAACAGTTAGTTTTGAAGTAGTATAAAAAATTGAAGCCCGTGCTTATATACTGGCAATCTGCCGACAACTGGCAGTGGCCCCACGAAGTCGATTTAATATTTTCGCCAATCGCAGACAGTTATGCTACGCGACGAGTGAAATAGCTATAGCAAAATGTATTGCTCTCCTTTTCTTGCGATCGATAGAATACTACCACGTCGCTACTCTACGGTCTCTACATATTCGGAGCACATTTTTGTTTTGATATGGCTGAATTAATTAAACTTTAACTAGGTACTTTTTTTGAATAGGTTCCTATAAATAGCTATGATAAACTTTAATGTAAGAAAGATTACAAAAAGACTCATTATAGTTAGATACGTTTATTGCAGTAATTTTTCATAACCGTACCTACTACTTTTGGAAATTTTAAAAAAGCTTTTTTAATAAATATTTAGGCAGTTTAATAAAAGTCGACTTTGTTTAAAAAGAGTTTGTTATCTAAGAATTGTATGGAATTCTTAGGAATTTCTCACGGAAGTTTCGGCTGAAGCCATTATTAAAACGATCTCCAAAAAATATTACGTAGAGGAACTTTTGCCTGAAAATAATCAAAAGTTAAAAACTAAAACCCGACTATGCAAATTATATTGTCTATGTTACCCGGGCCATTATTACGAATCCGTTGACACCTCTATCATTAAAATCGGATCCGTAGTTTAGGCGCTACGGTGGGACAAACATATTTACATACAAACATACATAGACTGCCAAAATCATTACCCTTCCTTTTGGCTTCGCTGTAGTCGGTTAAAAATAGGTTCTTATTAGGCTTTTACATAAATAGAGTAATGGGCAACAATACATTTTATAAAGGACTAGCTGTTGTCCGCGGCTACGCCTGCGTAAATATAGTTTTTTCGCGGTCGCGGATAAAAAATAGATAAAAACAATCCTTGATGCGGATTATATATCATGCTAAAATTTCAGCTCGATCGGTGCAGAACTTTTTGAGTTTTTGAAGCGTACACAAACCAACATAACATTTTTATATATAAAATAGATACAAAAATATAGGTACATTTTCATAAATAAAAAAAATTAAGTAACCCCTGAATCGTCAAGCAGTGGGGAGCTGATGATGATGAATTATAGCTAAAAACACTCTCGATCATGTCAGCTTCCAAACAAAAACACGCATCTTAATTGGACCTTTCGTTTAGGATCTACGATGCCATGATATGTCATGTCTGTATATGACAAACAGATATACAGACAGACGCGTCAAACTTATAACACCCCTCTTTTTACGTCGGGGATTAAAAATTGGGCGCTTTTTTATAAACTGTACTAATGACTTCCCAGTTAGAAACATTCTTGCTTTCTTAGTTATTTAAATTGTGCACAAATTATAAATGAAGGAAGCATAGGACACAATAGCTCTATTGTAACTCTCTACAGCAGATGTGTAGAGTTGGGTCTTGTAACTTCTTGTGTGTTGGGGGAAAGGTCCCCCTTTGTAAACGGTAGTTTCTTGTATTATTATTAGGTGGAGTCACAATAGATCCACTTGGATCGCAGTGACGTCAGATTCGGATTAGGTACTATTACTGCTAAGTTTGAGTCATATGATAAAGAGCTCGCCTTTGTAATTGATCCAGTTAAGGGTTGTTAAGTTTTGCACCAAAACCGTTGTTTGTTGACTAAAATATTTTCCTCGCTCTACTTTGCCTTATTAGCCTACACAAAAATTGAGAAATGTTCGCAAATTACTTTCATAATTTGCGAACATTTCTCAATTTTCGTTTTTGAAGTAAATTATACTGCGGAATAAAGAACAATCAATCATAATTTACTGAGCTACGTTTTCTGGTATTTCGGCAATAAATAACTCCGCTAAGCTGCTTAGGTTTAGGTCATAAGCCCAGCGGTTGCTTACGATAAATGTATTTCAATTTTTAGTACGTAACGTTTTTACAAAATTGAAACTTGGCATTGCAGTTACGAACGAGATAACGATGGGGGGTCTCAAAATGAAACTATACTGCAGTAACAATGTACCTACCTATACATACATACTTAATGGCTACACATACTTTAACTTAAAACCATCGCTGTCATTGCAGTCAAAAGAAACGCTCGTCAATAATTATACTATTTAACTTTAACTTTATTTTAGTCTAATTGGGGTAAAGAGTAATAAGATTTAGTACCTACCTATAAACTCTATTTAACAAATATAATATTATCTTTTTACTGAAAGTTTATTGACTTATGTAATAATGTTTGACAATAACTTGAGCACGATAAAGCCGGGAAATACTTCGAGAAAACATGGTACGACCGCTTAAAGACTTGGTAAGGGCGCAACCACGCTCTCGGATTACGTATTGTACCTACCGGCTACCTAATAGGTATCCCCAAAATTTCTAAACCTTTTTCTTACATTTTCAGGGACTGTGGTGGGCGTGGGCGTGGGCCTAACCCGAGACTGCTCGACGCTGATGGTGGCGCAGTACTTCAAGAGGCGACGGGAGCTGGTCGAGATCTTCATTGTAAGCGGCAGCGGGCTAGGCATAGCTGTAATGTCCACGTTTATCAAAAGCGCCATAAGGTACGTTCAGCGAGATTTTCAATACGGAAGAATAAGATTATTTTAGAGAAATTGAATTGAGTTGTTATAATAAAAACCAATAAGCGGTCGCTATACGCCTTCAACATGCAAAACATCTAAGTTACTTTTGTACATTCGTATGGCACCAAAATTTTATGAAGGAAATAATACTATTACTCCACACAATTTTTCGGTGACAGTGGCCGGATTAATGGAAAACAGGCCAGTTATGCAGAAGTAATTTTATAGTGCCCAAGTGAGTGCGCAGTACACAAGAGCACTCTCTCCTAATTTACTCTCATAATCCAGTGGGACGGATAACCGACACGGGTGACGAGAGATCAAGCGCAAGTCCGACTTATACATGCCCATCCAATCTTCCTTTTTAGACAATCAGGTGATCAGCCTGCATTGTCCTAAGTCCTAACCAAACTTGGAAACAACATTTTTTGTTGTTCCAATACGGGAATTTAACCCACGACCTGCGAGTCGACAGCCAAGCACTAACCACGCTCTAACCACTAGACCACAGAGGCAGTCAAGGAAATAAACACTGCACTGGCAAAATTTATTTGGTCGCATAATATTCCTTCCATTTCTTAATATTTTAATAACGTCTCCCTTTCCATATTTCAGGGCAATAGGCTGGCGACTGGGCTTGCAGGCTGTAACCGGCGTGGTTTTCGTAACGTTCATACTCGGCACTTTCTACCGATCGGCCTCTCTCTACCATCCACAAAGACGGGCGATACTGCATCTCAAAAACCAAAATAAGATAAAAAGGAAAATGAAGGACAAAAACAAGTCTGACGACAGACAACCTTTCTTCGATTTCTCCACCCTGAGGTCCAAAACTGTAAGGATCCTTTTAATGTCAACTGGAATATCAGCTTTCGGAATCAACACACCAATATTTTATTTGGCGTATCACGCTGAAGAAGAAGGTGAGTTAGGTACTCGTAAAAACGCCCCATACAAAAATTGCTGTAAACTGTGATGTCACGCTTTCGTAAAGTTGTAAATATGTTATCTATTCATATTAAATTTGTTTGTCGACTAGATGTTGCCCGCGACTTCGTGCGCGCAAAAGTTAATTTCCCATTTTTCCGTCTGTCGTTCGCCTGTCCTTCCCCGTGGACTACTCTACATCTGTGCCAAATTTCATCAAAATCGGTCCAGTAGTTTCGGAGCCTATTCGATGCAAACAAACAAACAAACTTTTCCTCTTTATTATATTAAGTAAGTAGTATAGAAAAAACATAATTGTTAATGTATGATGCCAAAATGATGCCGATTTTTACATATTATATAGCAAAATATATTTTGTAAATTTAACATGAAAGTAAGTACTTAGGTAGATATCTAATTAGTTATTACACAACTACATAATATGATAACATGTTATATTTTTTAGTTTACCGTAAATACCTCAATAATTCTAAAAATATAATTAAAACTAAATGTTTTACGTGTACCTTAGACATATCTACACAATTTCTACACTGTTGTCTTAATTTATATCTTCACTAAGTACTCTGAAAAATCCTCATACTAAAACTAAACCTATACCAAACTACTATCCTCGTTCACATCATCCACTCTCTACGTTTCAGGTTTAGGCGACACTGCAGCGTTACTCCAAGCTTACCTCGGTCTAGCATGGGCGGTGGGCTGCGCGGCGTTCGGTCTGCTGGTCCGGCAGAACTCTGCGGAATGTCGTATAGCGCGGCAGTACCTCACACAAGCGGCGGTATTCGTGTGTGGACTGGCCACCATGGCGCTGACGGCTGTCGAAGGATCATATCGAGGATACGTCATGTTCGCTTGGGTTTACGGTATGTTTAGATCATGGAATGCTTCGGAACGGATTATGCGACTCGCGCGATGGGGATCTTACAGACAATCAGCGTAAAATAATTGCTTTTTCGTCAAGTAAGAGTAATTTAGCCACTATGGCACTGACGGCTGTCGGAGGATCCTATCGAGGATACGTCATGTTCGCTTGGGTTTACGGTAAGTTATATTATTATATGTTTTAGATCATGGAAAGCTTCGGAACGGATTATGCAACTACTGACTACTGACAATCAGCGTAAAATAACTCCTTTTTCGTCAAGTATAAGGGTACCGATGCCCAAGTGCGATTCAACTTCAACATATTCCAGTAGGTAAATAGGACGATAGTGCTGTAAATCAACAAAAACAAAACCTAAGGCTGGGACTATATGATGGAGAATCCGGCGGGCCCGGGCAAAATTCAGAGCACTGAAATTAGAACTGTGTGCTAACACAATAGAGCTGAAAATCGAACACACAAGTGTCGAGTCAAATGTCAATGTCAGATATGACAGCTCCACACTTGACACTTAGATTTTCAACTATACAGCCTCCGTGGTCTAGTGGTTAAAACATTGGCTCTCGACTCGGAGATCGTGGGTTCGATTCCCGCATTGGAACTGTTAGGACAATGCAGGCTGATCACCTAATTGTCTGACAAGAAAGATGATCCATGCGTCGGAAGGGCATGTAAAAAGTCAGACCTGCGCCTAATCTCTCGTCAGTCATGTCGGTTATCCGTCCCACTGGATTATGAGAGTAAAAGAAGAAAGAGTGCTCTTGTGTACTGCGCACACACTTGGGCACTATAAAATTACTCCTGCGTAACTGGCCTGGCTTCAATGAAACCGGCCACCAAGATCGGTGTGGGTAGTTATGATTATTATTGATTTAGCGCAAAGTTCTATTTCCAGTGCTCTGAATTTCCCGGGCCCGTCGCATTCCGGATCATATAGTCCCGGTGTAACCTATTTACTAATTGCAGGTATATTCTGTGGCGGCTACCACTACTCCCTGAAGATGTACACCTACGAACGCGTGAGATCTCGCAACTTCGCTCGCACGTGGGGCTTCGTGCAGTGCTCGCAGGCCGTGCCCATCGCTATTGGCGTTCCTTTGTCTGGTAAGACCACTTTCAGCTAAACAAGTACTACCCGTGCGAATTAACTAGGCACCTGTCTCCCCTGCTCTCGCCCGCTTCCCCGCGCGGGCCCCGCTCCCGCCATGGGAGTCCAGTAGCGTTAGCACATCTTATCGCCTACCGGTGCACGTATCCTTCAGTTTGCATTTCAAATTCATTTACTAGCTATTATTTGTTAATATTTTTGGATTTTGTTATCTTTGTATATATATGTGTATTTTTGATAGCTGGAAGTGCACAGTTACAAAAATTGAGTATTTCGTAAATATTGATATTCTTTATTTATTGAAAAAAAAATATATTTTTTGCACTCAGTACTTTATGCAAACGTCAGTCGAACCAGGTGTCAAGTTAACTCGCGCGAGTATTATTTTTTGTAGCGGTTTGTACAAATTATATGCCGCAGTGCTATTCTCTAAGAACATTTTCATATCTCGAGAGCTGAATCCGCGGTAAGGTGTCAAATTCGTATACTGATTTGACACCTCACCGCGGATTCAGCCATCGAGATATGAAAATGTTCTTAGAGAATAGCACTGCTGTACTGATCAGCCGATAGGCAACTACGTATTGTAGGTATCTATACTATTAGTAAAAGAAATTGAAAACTTAAGTTGGGAGTTGGGACTGCACTAGGCGTAACTACTAGGGAATGGAAGAACCGGTCTGATTTTGAGAACCGGGAATTTCGGGACTGGGCAATTTCGGAACCGGGATTTCCCGGGAAATTCGGGAATTTCGGGACTGGTGTGAAGGCATGAAATACAAGTTTAATTACTGTCTAAAAAGTAATTCAAAATATAATAATAACATTTTATAGTACAATTACAAATTAAATAAGGTTTTAATGGCAACTCGACACATCAGCCAACATGTCACCGCCAATATGACAATACTACTGGCGATAGTAAAGAGCCGTAGGTCATTTTAGTTTATTAGCATTTATTAGTGGTTTTTAAATATGTTACTTCGAGATATATGATTTTTGCAAAATAAGTAGTTGGGGTGCCCAGAATGATATTAGTGTACATGCTCGAATGTCTAGGTAACCTATTAGAAGTGACAAATTAGATAATTAAAAGATTTAGTCTTTTAATTATCTAACCAGACACATACTGACAATAGCTGACACACTATAGGAATAGTGTGTCAGCTTTTAGCAGTCGTCGTCCTGCATGGTTAAAAAGTTGTAAAAATTACCATGACATGGATATGCTGAACGCGTCAGATTATAATTAGTGTTGTTCATGCGCAAATAAGTCTCTGATATGAAGTATATATTAATCTGACGATTTGCGTGAAAGGTGGGAAGGGTTAAAAAAAAATACTCGAGCGTCAGAAGTTCAATGGGGGTATTCAGTGAATCCTACAGATGCTCCAATTTGAAATTAATATAATGCGTAACTATTTTTAAGGACAATAAAGAGTATTTAAAGGACAATAGGTAATATCCATCTAAACTGCTCACCAACCCCAAAAGCAACCAATATGCATATATTTATATATTTATCAAAAATATATCATATTTATATATTTATCAAAAAATAAAACAGACGCCACACAGACCTTGTAGGCTAAGTCCCAAGATGTTCTATTTAATCGTCAATACCATTAGCTCCAGTATTGGCTACTATGTCAGTCGATGTGTGGTACTATCATACTACATATTAATATTAAATACGGCATAATATTATGGTTATTATTTCCTCGCACCGTTAACTTTTATGTACAGAATAATAGATAACTAATATGAACTACTCATTCTATCCTTTTATATATTTTTCATTTTTGTCTTTACTTCGCTTTCGGAAATAATTAATTAAAAAATATTTTTTTGCTAATATTTACAATTACCGATGATAGTTTACTTATACTTGTAAATTTTAATACAATTTGTTCGGTACCGAAAGTACCGAAATTCCCGGTTCTCAATTTTTGATGCCCGGTTCTCAGAGCAATTCAAAATTTCGGGAATTCCCGGGAATTTCGGGACCGGGATATCCCGGTTCCATACCCTAGTAACTACGCGACGCGATACGGCCAAATATTCTTTGTATGAATTTGCATGAGATGTAACTCACTACGCGGCAGCGGAAATACACACACTACACTACATGCACTATTAACAGTAGGGAAGTGTCGCGTCGCCTCTTAATTTTCTTATAAACTACCCGTAAGGAATTAGACAGTGAAATTAGTTACTACGTCACTATATCGTTTATCTGTGGGAATATTCGTGGAAGCCCCAAAGGGAGATCTCCGACCGAGCGAGGTGGTATGCTCGGTCAGGCCGAAGCCGAGAATTTCAGCTGTAGTATATAATATAGTTCCGAGCTGTGAAACTTCGATAGCGCGATTCAGGACTGTGCGCTGATTGGTCCGCCACATATCTCAGACTTCCTGTAAAGTATTATTTTTTATATTTATATCCTTGACTCACTTAAATCATAATAAAAGGATTCTTGATTTCCTTTCACGCTGAAAACTTTCTTCGTACCGTTCCGTACCCAAAGGGATAACGTTACTAAGACTCCGCTGTCCGTCGGTCTGTCTGTCCGTCGGTCACCAGGCTGTATCTAATAAATATTTAAGGGAGCTCCCATGCATCAAACGTGGTTATTTTAGCGTTTGGTATGGGACCCTCCGTGTGCGAGTCCTATTCTCACTACGATTTTTTACGTTTTGTCATATTTGTTTCAGGCTACATAAACGACGGGTGCGGCGGCAAGGCGGGATACTACTTCAGTTCGACCTGCTCGCTGATCGGCTCCCTCTCGCTGTTCTGCATAGACCTGCACCGCCGTAGCGCGCACAAACACACCAAGTAAGTTATGTTTCCTTGATTCACTGCCTGCAAATTAAGTTCGAGAATGAAGAACACTTTTGAAGGTAGTTTTCAGACAGCCGCAATAAAAATTACAAAAATAGATCCTTGTGGATAATGAAACAAAAAATTGAAGTGATTTTAGCAAGACCTAAACCTAACACAAACCAGCAGTACTTAATAACTAGTATAATGTGTGGAAATAGTGGAAGCCCCAAAGGGAGAGCGAGCCGACGTAGCGAGGTGATATGCTCGGTCAAGCCGAACCACACTGTAGTGCAGGGGCGAAGGGTTCCTATAACTCCATTCCTATCGGCTTCCCTTGTCACTTACCTTTTGCGAACTTTCATAGATATCCCTACCTATTATACAGGCTCCGGCTTACCTATGAAGGAGTAGCAGTCTTCGCCACTGCTGTAGTGGTTTTCAGATATTGTGTATGTAGCGCTGATCTTAGAAAACTTTAATAGCGCGACTCAGGATTGTGGCGCTAATTGGTCCGCCCCAAATGTATGTATATCATTAAAGAGGTTACTAAGTAGGTAGTGACATCATATTTTCGTGTTCCAGAGAAAACGGCGCCAACGGGAACTGCGAGCCGGCGTGCGGGCCCACGCGCGGCCGGAGCGCCAGAGACAGGGAACCGCGTATCACCACCAGCGCCACTACACTTGGTAAACTCTTAGGCTGACCCCACATTAGACGTGCGCGTTCCTCGGGCGTGTGAATGGTGCGAACAGCGCCCGCGTCGCTGACACGCCCAGGGAACGCGCACGCCTAATGTGGAGGAGCCCTTATGTATTTGGTAGCGCTTTAGGCTTTTGACAACGGCCTTATCTTCCTCACATTAAAAGACCCGAGGCCTAGCCTAGGCAGGCCTAGAAATGGCGACATATTTTGTGGTCCGAGATGAATGCATATTGCACAGCTGCAAGACTCGGTAGCGAGTACGCAATAATATACGTCAAAATGACGACGTTCATGATAAGTCCACTTACACAGAAGGTACATGATAAGTCACAACTTTCACTGAAATTCATTCAGATTTATAACAATGCTATAATTGAATTTTATAAATGCAGCTTCAACACCAAACTGTAACCAACTTTATTATTATTCTTTTTAGGGTTTCGTACCTCAAATAGAAAAAACGGAACCCTTTTAATCACTTTGTTGTCCGACCGTCCGTTTGTGTTGTCTGTCTGTCTGTCTGTTTGTCGAGACCCTTCATTACGGGAACGCCTAGAGGTATCAAATTGAAATTTTCAGGCTCGACAAAAGCTGCGGGACTCGATTCCTGAACTATTTATGATGTTTCTACTTTTTACAGTGCCCTCGGTTGGAAGGTCAGACTCGATCTTGTTCGGTTTTTGACTCAGCAATTTTAAAGACGTAAATTTCACCGTAAAATTGTAAAAACCGTTAGATTGTAATATTACTAGAGATATTATAAAATGTCGACAGATTGTCAAATACATAAAAATTTATCCTTACAATTGTACGCATCACTTTTCGTTATAATTAATTATTAAATATATTATGAAAAAGCAAACAAATATGGCGGGGCACTTGCCGTTTAACCAATCGGCACAATAATATTACAATATAACGAAAAATGACGTAAAATTGTAAGGGGAAATTTTCATTTGACAATCTGTCGACATTTTATAATATCTCTAGTAATATTACAATCTAACGGTTTTTACAATTTTACGGTGACATATACACGCTAAGTCATCTCAATCTATGCTTTAGATCTAGCCGCTGGTCGCTGCGGGGGTCGCGAGCTTCTACTAGACGGCATTGGCGCCGGTAGTTTAGGCTCACCTGCCGCGCACGCGCCTCCAGAGCTCACCTGCATCAGCGAGGAGGGAGGTCTAGACCTGGACCTAGACCTGCATCTTCCCGAGCATCTGTTGGATGACCTGGACTGCGGGCCTGACTGTATCACTAGCTGCAATAAGGTAACACTAAAAAGGGCGATTTGTAATATCTATATATAATACTTTCGGGCAAAATATAAACGGTAGAAATCCTGCGGGAACCGTACATTTTGCCGCGATAAAAAGTAGCCTAAGACAGTCTAACATACCCTCATAAATACAGCATACAACGGAACACTGTACTTTATCATGCTATCATCAGTATGTGTCACCGTAAAATTGTAAAAACGTTAGATTGTAAAATAACTAACGAGATTGTAAAAATATGTCGAAAGATTAAAAACTATATATTTATAATCTAACGAAGAATAATGTGTGAAATCGTGGGCTGCATATTCGCGTCGGAAGTCTATAAACATTTTACAATTTCACTAGTATTATTACAATCTTATGATTTTTACAATTTTACGGTGACATATGCATATCATCAGTATACAACAAAAAACTGCATCAACCAACACAAAAATAATCATAAAAAATATTTATCAAACATTCAAGAATCCCTCAACTTCAGTAATGTCTTTGTTCTCAGGTGGAAAACTATTTAATGCTCAGCGAGTACGAGAACAATTTGATCGCTGAGCTGCCCAACTTGAACGAACGTCGCAACAGGCGGTGGTCGATCGTGCTAGCGAACAACTCCCCGCAATCGTCCAACGTCAACCCGAACAACTTGAGCCCGGAACACAGAACCGCCGTCAAATGGGAGAAAAAGTGCCATAACCCCAACAACAAAATTACAGTGATCAATGAGGCGTCGTTATAAGTAGTAGTGATAATGTTGAGACAATAAATAGTTACGTTAGTGTACTGTGACCTATTTAACCTCATAATTTATTTGTTGTGTGTAATGTAGTTGCATTTGTGTATTGTTCGGTATTATTTATTAAAATGATTATTGTATGTTGTAGTTTTATTTCTGTTTTTAGACTCTAGTTTGTGTTATCATGAAGCTGAATTCTCATTCTTCTAAAGTGATTATAGAGACTAGATATTTGCTTTAAACTCAATCAGGTTGCCAATAAAACATAAATTAAAAGAGGGTAATGAAATATATTGACATTTGTAATTGATAGTATACTGGCGAATACAATGTTAATTGCACAAAAATAAATCCGAAACAATATTATAACCTATGTGGAGCGACGATGTCCTCTAAGAATTGGGCAAAACAACGCATCGCCTGCAGCAGCGCGGCGAGTAGGATAGAAAGAGATAGACTCACCAGTTTCTGGCTCTCTCTTTGCACGAGTTCGTTGTTTGCAACAGGAACTAAACTTTGGCTCGTTTCTACACTATTATTATCACAATAAGCATTTGTACCGACAAATTCGTTTGTCGAATCACATTCGTCTTCACCCCTCACGTTTATCACAATGAAATCATCAACTAAAGACTTATCTACGTCTACTAAGCTTCTGGACGATTCAACATCGTTCGAACAACTCGGAATTTCATTCCACACAGCACACTGGCTTACGTTTAGGCACTTTGATTTCTCCTTAGCGTCTCTACTTAGTTTAACTATGCTATTAAGAATGTACTTCAGGGATTCGTCGTTTTCGCCGGATGACATGCCGCTGTCGTTGTCAGCGGAGGAAGAATCCGGCGAGATATGTCCCATGTCCCTGTTGGAATTCGTTTGGCCCAGGCTTCCATAGTTTTTCCCGGGGGTTACCGTGCCCGTACCAACGGGCACGGCCTCTGGTCAGGACACTTTCCCGTGACTGATGTTCCCTTTTATTAGTATCGCACTGGAGAGCATGTCTTGAGTGCCGAATATGCTACTATCGACGTCTGATAGGGACGCGCTTAAGGAACAAGCGTCGTCCAGTAACATTTCTGATCGGAGGCCCTGAAAAATAAATAATAGTAAATAAATTTACTGTGTTGCTATTTAGAGATCCCCCCACACTAGCGCTTATCGAGCGTCGTCGTCGTGCCAGCGTCCGCACAGCATCAACGCCGCGGCGACGCGACGCTGTCGTTAGGCAGCTACTGAACGCATTGTTGGCGCCGCGTAAACCCGGGGCGTTCGGCAGTCGGCTAGTACTGGCGTCGCGACGCCGCGGCGCCTATACTGTGCGCAGACGCTGACACGACGACGACGCGACGCTCGAAAGACGCTAGTGTGGGGTGTACCTTACTGGATACATAATATTTTAAATGTTATGTACTTATAATGCCCAAATTTAATGAAAAATGTTTTATTATTACTATTATATTATTATTATTTTAGTAAAAAGTAAAGAGTATCAAAACGAGGGCCTTACAAAACTTGAAAGGATTCAGACAAAGATTTTTGAATTAAATAAAATACTATAATATATCAAGTTATCTTACAAATGTGAATGAACTTTACTATGGGAGAGCCACGCTTCGGCACGAATGGACCAGCTCGACCGGATAAATACCACAAGCTCACAGAAAACCGACGTGAAATAACGCTTGCGTTGTGTTTCGCCGAGTGAGTGAGGTTACCGGAAGCCTAAGGGTGATTGGAGATTTTAAGGACCAGGAACGCAAGTCGCAACACCGCTGGTGTTGCGAGTGTCAATGGGCGGCGGTAATCGCTTCCTATCAGGCGATACGTCTGATCGTTTCCTGGTGCATTTCATAAAAAATGAGCACTTCCAGGATATCACGAGACATGAATCAAATAAACTTTTGCAACCCACACGCTATAGATTTCTACACCTAAGATTGTTTCAACCTGGCCACAGACGTGCCGAATTCCTTCTTGAATTTAAGAATCTTAATCCATAGATAATATTCAGATACCATGACACACACACGCTGAGCCTGGCCACAGACGTGCTGAATTCCTTCCTGAATTAAAGAATCTTAATCCATAAACATATTGTCTATGCCTCTATGGATTAAGATTCTTTAATTCAGGAAGGAAAAGATACCATGCCACACACACGCTGAGCTTGGCCACAGACGATCTTAATTTGACATTCTTAAAGTTCGAACTGAAATTTAAGAATCTGAAAGATGCACGTGTGTGGGCTATGCGTGTTTTGTATTGAAACTTTGCCTTCGACCTGAATTTTTTTTTTTTTTTTTTTTTTTTATAAAATAAGGGGGCAAACGAGCAAACGGGTCACCTGATGGAAAGCAACTACCGTCGCCCATGGACACTCGCAACATCAGAAGAGCTGCAGGTGCGTTGCCGGCCTTTTAAGAGGTAATACGCTCTCTTCTTGAAGGTTTGTAGGTCGTATAGGTCCGGAAATACTGCTGGTGACAGTTCGTTCCAGAGTTTTATAGTGCGCGGCAGAAAGTTACGCGAGAAACGCACGGTGGAAGACTGCCACTCATCAAGGTGATGAGGATGGAATATTTTTCGCGTGGGACGATGGCGAAAAGTTGCAGGTGGTATGATTCCGAACAATTCCTCAGAGCACTCCCCGTGATACAACCGATAGAGGATGCAGAGTGAAGCTACATCTCGGCGTAATTCCAAGGGGTCCAAGCTGTTTGAAACACTATGACAGTCAACAATTCGAGCGGCCCTTCGTTGGATACGATCCAGAGGGAGCAGTTGGTATTTTGGTGCTCCTGCCCAGAGATGAGAACAATATTCCATATGAGGCCGAACCTGCGCCTTGTAGAGTTGTAGGCGTTGGTCCGGACCGAAGTACTGTCTCGCTCTGTTGAGAACACCAAGCTTCTTCGAGGCTAACTTGGCCTTACCCTCTAGATGATATCGGAATTGGACTTCGCTCGATATGCTAACGCCAAGTATTTCAATGCTAGGGGAGATGGTTAAAGATGTGCCCTCAAAACGAGGATGTACGACCATAGGTGACTTTTTAGCGGTGAACGCGCAGACTTGTGTCTTGGCGGGGTTAAATTGGACTAAGTTACGTCTACCCCATTCAGAGACTTTTTCCAATGAATTCTCTATTTTTAACACAAGTTCGTTTCGACTCTCGATGACATTTAGCCGAGAAATATTAGGGGAGCCGGTATATACAGCATCACCTGTACTATCATCCGCATAGCAATGAATGCCGTTGGTCTGTAACATGTCATTGATATGCAGTATGAATAGGGTAGGCGATAGCACACAGCCCTGAGGGACACCAGCATCAACTGACTGAGTTTCCGAGCATTCGCCGTCAACTACGACCTTTATGCTTCTGTCTGCTAAGAAACTTGTGACCCACTTGCATAATTTCTCGGGCAGCCCGTATGATGGAAGCTTTGAAAGCAGCGCTTTATGCCAAACCCGATCAAAGGCCTTCGCAATGTCCAAACTAACAGCCAATGCTTCTCCCTTCGACTCAATTGCCTGAGCCCAACGATGAGTTAGGTACGCCAAGAGATCACCAGCCGAGCGACCCTTACGGAACCCGTATTGTTTGTCGCTTAGTAATCCCTGGCCGTCCAAGTATCGAAGAAGCTGGCCATTGATAATGGATTCCATTATCTTTGAGAAGAGAGAGGTTATGGCGATTGGTCTGTAGTTGGAAGGATTTGAGCGGTCACCTTTTTTGGGGATCGGGTGCACCAAGGCTGTCTTCCAAGAAGCCGGGACGATGCCAGAGGAATAGGAGAGCCGAAAAAGGCGCGTCAAGACCGGAGCCAACTCTGGAGCACACTTTCTCAACACAATAGGAGGGATTCCGTCAGGCCCACTCGACTTTTGGATATCAAGGGAACGGAGGGCTTTTCGCACTGAGCGCTGATGAAACCGAATATCCGACATGAAGCTCGTGCATCGCGGTATGGTCGGCGGTTTCTGCCCCCCGTCATCTAGGGTCGAGTTAGACGCAAAGAGCTTGCCCAGAAGATCGGCTTTGTCTTTTGCGTCCTGGGCTAACGATCCATTTCCTACGTGTAGGGATGGTAGGGTTGGCTTGCAGAAATTTCCCTCAATAGCTTTGGCCAGAGACCAGAATGCACGGGTTCCCGAGGGGAGGCGCTCGAGTCTCTTGCCAATTCTATTGACGTGCTGTTTCTTTGCCCAAGTGATCTCTTTCTTGAGGGACCTAGAGGCATGGTTGTACTCCATTTTATATGTGCTGGTATTTAAATCCCGAGTAGACACTGCATTGGCCCAGGATTGGTAAGCCTCCTGCTTCCGGCGAGAAGCTTTTTTGGAGGATGAACCAAACCAGGGACGAAATCTGCCGCCAGTTGGCACTACAGAGGACGGAATGAAAAGTTCCATCCCCTGCACTACCACATCGGCAACAGAGTTGGCAGTGTTGTCGGGATCACCCGGCGAGAAGCACACGTGCCCCCAAGGATAGGATGCAAAAAACGACCGCATTCCATCCCAGTCTGCTAACTTGTAGTGCCACACACGACGGTATTTAAGAGCACGCTGTCGTAACACCGTCGTGAGTGGCACAGAACTCCTGACAAGGCAATGATCCGATGAACCAAGTGGAGCGGTTACGGATATTTGGTAGCCATCAGGATTTGAAGTCAGCAGAAGGTCCAACAAGGAAGGATTCTGACCGTCCACATCTGGGATTCGCGTAGGCGTAGTAACCAGTTGTGTTAGGTCGTTCGCAAGGGCAAAGTCGCATACAGATCTCCCCGCATGATCAGTTTTACTGGAATTGAGCCAGTCGGCGTGGTGGGCATTAAAGTCGCCAAGTATTATGATCTCTGCGGATGGGATCTGCCGCTGTACAAAATCTGAAGCAGCTTGCAGGTGTTCCAAGAGTCGGTCCGTCTCGGTGTCACCACTATGGGACCTATATAAGCACGCATAGACGCGAGGGTGGTCGTCGCAATCTATGCGGAGCCATAATGTTGACAGGTCCCTGTCCTCAAGATTGCTGAGGCGGCGAGAGCTGATATCATCTCTGATATACACACACACTCCAGCTTTGGGCAGAAAGGAGTGCTCGAGATAATACCCTGGGTGGGAAAGGTATGATGTGTCACTCGGAGATGATATCTGCGTCTCGGTTAAAAAGAGCAAAGCCGGCTTTGCCGTCTCAAGGTGGTAATGGACGGCATTAAGGTTGGAGTGTAATCCCCTGATATTACAGAAGTCCATGCCTAATATCGAGGGGGGTGCCTTTGTGTGTTTGCTCTTGCCCCGAGCAGATTGTAGCGCAGTTTTGCCCTCCCCAGAATACGAGGGGCAGCCTGGACGTCCACGCTCAGTTCCAGGGGTCCCTGAGCATGGACGTCCAGAGAGGGATTCTCCAACGCAGTTGGTACCCTCCTGGGGTAACAAATTGTTTTTCAACTGCGGCATTTCTAGGGGGGTAGGGGATTGGGCCTCCGGTAAACTCACTCACTCGACGGAACACAGCGCAAGCGCTGTTTCACGCCGGTTTTCTGTGAGCCCGTGGTATTTCTCCGGTCGAGCCGGCCCATTCGTGCCGAAGCATGGCTCTCCCACGTAAAGTGAATTTGAGTTTCTTAAAGAATCAAAGTTAAATTAAGAACGTCTGTGGCCAACAGTGGCGAACGCTGCTTCTCCTTCATAGGGAAGCCAGAGCCTGTAGCCTGTAGAGCGTAGGGATTTCTATGAAGTTTTGCAAAAGATAAGTGACAAGGGAAGCCGATAGGAATGGAGTTATAGGAACCCTACACCACTGGTGGCCAGGCTAAAGATCCATAACCATCGATTTTCAGACTGGTCAACTTAGTTGAGTAGACAAAAAATCTATTTTGAAATAGCTTACCTCAGCAAAATACTCGTAGTCTTTCTTGAACGACAATATGAATACAATGAATATTGCCGACAGAGAGTAGCTACATAAGGAAATGGCGATTCGACACACGTGCATTCCATTGGAAGAATCTGGAAATGACAACAATAACATGTCAAATAAACATTAATTTGTGACACAAGTTCTTAATTTATTTCTGTAAAGGATGTGTACATCATTAGTAGGTACATAATAGGTTGGGGAAAAAGTCTTTTCGCATTATAGTATGTATGAACTTGTCATAAAATATCTTAGGCTATACCAATTGTATCTGGCTGATTTTGGTATCATTAAAAAGTTTTAATTTTACAGAAGACAATTCCAAATTCAAATTAGGTAAATTTGAGATTTTCATTTGTTTTTCTTATTGTTAAAATGAGTGATTCTTATGAAGAATTTCGATACATTTTAAAATTTTATTACAAAAAAGGTAAAAATGCAACACAAGCCGCAAAAAAAATTTGTGATGTTTATGGACCTAATGCAGTATCTGTGAGAGTAGCGCAAATTTGGTTTAAGCGTTTTCAATCCGGAAATTTTGATATCAAAGATGCACGTCGCTCTGGTCGCCCTGTTACGGACAAAACTGTTGCCATTTTTGAAAAAGTGGAGCAAGATCGGCATATTAGTAGTTACGATGTAGCTGAAGAACTGGGGATTGACCACAAAACGGTTTTGGCGCATTTGAGAAAAGCTGGGTACACAAAAAAGCTCGATATTTGGGTGCCTCATGAGCTCACTGAAATAAACCTAATGAACCGTGTACTCATTTGTGATTCTTTATTACGACGTAATGAAACCGAACCATTTTTGAAGAAGCTGATAACTGGTGATGAAAAGTGGATCACGTACGACAAGAACGTGCAAAAAAGATCGTGGTCAAAGGCCGGTCAGGCTTCACAGACTGTGGCGAAACCCGGGTTAACTCGCAACAAGGTGATGCTGTGTGTGTGGTGGGATTGGAAGGGCATTATTCATTATGAACTGTTACCGCCAGGCAGGACCATCAATTCTGAACTGTACTGCGAACAACTGATGAGATTAAAGCAAGAAGTTGAGAGAAAGCGGCCGGAATTAATCAACAGAAGGGGTATGATTTTTCACCATGATATCGCTAGACCTCACACATCTTTAGCCACTCAGAAAAAATTACGGGAGTTTGGCTGGGAGGTGTTAATGCATCCGCCGTATAGTCCTGACCTTGCACCTTCAGATTTCCACCTGTTTCGGTCGCTGCAGAATTCCTTAGGCAGTGTCAGGTTGACATCACAAGAGGACTGCCAAAACCACTTGTCGCAGTTTTTTCATCAGAAGCCCCAAAAATTTTATAGCAATGGGATCATGTACCTTCCAACAAGATGGCAAAAAGTTATCGAACAAAATGGCACCTATATACTTTAGTCACTTGTAAATAAACTTTATAAAAAAACCTTTTGAATTTTTATATAAAATGCGAAGAAACTTTTTCCCCAACCTAATAATAATAATTATAGCTTTCTACTACTGCACCGGTATTTCGAAACGCTCACGGATAAATTCGTGAAATACCTAAGTATTTAATTTTCCACCACCTTTAGTGGAAAAAAAGAGCTCCGTGGCCTAGTGGGTAGACCGTTTGGTTCGCACTCGAGAGAGTGCAGGTTCAAATCCCAGGTTGTGGCGTGTACCAATGAGACTTTTTCAGATCTCAAGTACATTATACGGACGCTCGAACGGTGAAGGAAAACATCGTGAGGAAACCCGCACATAGTTGGCCCCAGACGTATTGACCAGTTCATTCCTCTGGACTAGGCTGACTATGTTGTGAGAATGTCGTATGTGCTTGGGCAACCATACGACATTTAAACAACAACTGTCCCAGGCACTACAGTATTTCAAGAGTGGTTACTTCGCTCGGAAAAATACTGTATAAATCATCCATTAGCGGATGTAAAGGCCTAACTTTAGTGGAAAATAAAATACTTACATATTTCACTTTCCTTAAAACAGAATTACTTATGTTCACTCAAAACTACACTTTAGATAATGTAAAATATAATGAAAATTTGATTTGAATCGTATTGTAATCGAGATGCCACATGCTGTGCAGGCCACAGCCCACAGCGCGACACAGTCCTTTCATATAATACTTGCGCGCAAAAGGAAATCTCGCAGTAACCGTACATTTTGCCGCGATATAAAGTCTGTCCTTCCTCGTGGTCTAATCTATATTTGTACTAGGGATGCTCGATGATCATCGATGTTATACGATAAAACATCGATGTTTTAACATCGATATTGCATTATTCAAAACATCGTAACATCGATGTCACGGACGGACCCACGGCAACCTTATATTATTATGTCCCGCGATAAAAAGTAGCATATGTCTTTCCCCATGTGCTACGTTATATCTGTGCCAAATTTCATGATAATCGGTTTAGTAATTTTTACACGAAATCGTAAATAAAGTATCCCATGGGAACCGTACATTTCCTGGCGATAAAAAGTAGACACTTACCTTATTTCCTTTCCCGTGGTCCACTTTATATGTTATATCTGTGCCAAATTTAATGATAATTGGCTTAGCAGTTTTTACGTCAAACTGTAAATAACTTATCCCACAGGAACCGTACAATTCCCTGCGATAAAAAGTAGCCTATGTCCTTTGTACCTCATTTAAATCGGTTCAGTAGTTTTGGCGTGAAAGACGGACAAACACACACTTTCCCATTTATAATAATAGTAGTATAGATGTATTGATGACGGACGGCCGTGAAGAGTTGAAGACGTTTGCAAAAAAACATCTATGTTGCCTGACATCGATGTTTAGAGCTCGATAAACATCGAACATCGATGATAAGCTATCGATGTCATTATCGATGCCAACATCGATGTTTTTGCAACATCGAGCATTCCTAATTTGTACCAAATTTCATCAGAATCGGTCCAGTAGTTTCGGGGCTTATTCAATGCAAACTAACTAACAAACAAACTTTTCATTTTATAATTAGTATAAATTGAATACTGAAGCAATCCTGAAAGAACCCTATTCTTTTAAGAAAACTTTAAGAAAAAATAGCCTAACGGCCACACGGCGGCACTCAAATGCTTACTTTATAGAGTAACTTTATTAGAGGTTTTGACATAAAGTCCAAATAAAATTTCTGTCAAAATCTCTTTATGTGACACCCTAAGTAAGCATTAAATGTCATGATTGCGCCCGTGTGTTACTTTTTACTTTTTTAATTATTTCTCTCTTCGTCGACGTCGTCGACAATAATCATTCTCATTGTTCAAACTCATTCGCACTGTAGATTGAGTTTAACTACGTAGTAACAATTTAGTTAGGTGTCGTTTAACTCTCTACCAACATCCCCCCAACCGTTCTTCAAAATACTTTCTCGAGTTTGTTCTAGGTTTTAAAATTTATATTGATATTATAACATCCTACCACTTTCGATTCATTTAGCATTTAACAGAAGATAAGTTTTCAGCCAGCTCATCGTTTGCAGTAATTAAATTATCCCACATCGCGTGCTGCTAGTTGCTACACATTCCCTGATGCGTCACACGATACGAGTACGTGTCATTATCTCAACTCGAGATGTTACCAATGTTCACATTAGGTATTTGCTTTTATTTCATCACACGCCTTGACGGACAGACAGACGGAATTTGTGACTAGCGGACAGGGTTAAAAATCTATTGCCTGCTCTTTATATTATGAGCTTAAGTTATTTTGAAGGTCATACGAAATTAGGGTTGCCATCTGTCCGGGTTTCCCCGATTTGTCCTAGTTTGGAGGGCGTCCGGGGTGCGTCCGAGCCGGATTTAATTTGCTGTCCGAGTTTTTGGTAGGCAGATTTAAGAAGGCGTCATTTTGTTTTGATTCGCAGTAATAATAATAAATCATTATCCTTCTATTACATTGGTTTCGCCGTTGTCGGGCAAAAACTGCTGTACCTATGTCCGGGTTTCGGGCTCCAAAATCCGGGGATTTCACGCGTCTTGTCCGGGTTGTCATATGTAAGAGATGGCAACCCTATACGAAATGAACGTTAACATAATATCGATTTGATTATGTATCATGATACTCAATATCTTCTGTATTAGAGGGTTTCTAATCTTACTGCTGGTCTCTACCAAAAAACAATGCACAATGCTGGGACACTGTTTGCTGACCCTACTTGTCTGGATTCCAAAATATACATTACCTTTAAAATACACGTAGGTACTAGATACATACATTGGTACCAGGCATGGGGTTAGCCAGGGGGGTGGTTTAGGGGGTTCAAACCCCACCCGAAATGGGCCGGCTGGTATATATAATACAGAGATCTGACCAATATACAAAGGCGTATTTAGAAATTTTGGGCCCGAGGCCAATTAACATATTTTGCCGCCCCATTAACCCTATCTGAAAGATGATTTTTGAAGTTATTTTAGAAAAATAATCAACAGCCAAAATCAGAACTTTGATACTACCCCCTCCTCCCAATGTATTCGTTTTATTTTCTTGAACCCCCCCCCCCCCCCCCCCCAACCAAAACCTGGCTACGCCCGTGGTACCAGGTACATACATAATAATATGCTCACGCCGTCTCAGAGGTAGATAGAGACCACAGACCTGCATTTGACGCAATCCTGACAAACTTTAATTTAGGTAACTAAGTAGGTACATAATATTGTTTTAAAAATACTTTCTTACCTTCAGGTAAAATCGAAGACACCGTCCCGAATGTTGCCATAACCGTAAGTATAAGGAAGCTCACGTTTGCGAGACATTGTCTTAGTACCGACAACCGCTTATCGTAGAACAATGTACAAATATATCTTGTGAGGATGCACTGAAAAATAAAATATAAAACATGTTACAGTATCAAGTATGTGTAAATCTTTAAAGTATAGATGTTAATTAAAACCCGGCGTATAATATCTGTAGTTAACACTCAGAACTATTATCATAGAATAATTTCAGTGGTGGTTGCATTTGACTAACTAGTGACTAAGTAGTGATTAGAAACATCTAGTATTTTTTTTTATGTAATGAACCAGGAAACGAGCAGACGGATCGCCTGATGGTAAGCGATTACCGCCGCCCATGGACACTCGCAACACCAGAGGAGTTACACTTGTAACTCCTCTGGTGTTGCGACTTGCGTTCCTGGTCCTTAAGATCCCCAATCCCCCCCTTGGGCAATTAGATGAGTGATGACTTAAAATGTGCTTAATGTATGTAGGATACATACCTGCACCCATAGGTATAAACTACCAAATCCGCATATAAAAATATTAACAGCTCTCAAACAATGTTCATTTACCTGAAAAATATTACATAATTAATATGTATAATATATATCCGATTCGAAATCCTAATATTATTAATGTGAAAGTTTGTGAATCCTCACATCCATCCGAAATCCGGATGGATGTATGGATGGATGTTTGTCACTCATGCAAAAACTAAGAAACTGGTTTCGATGAAATTTGGTATGGAAGTAGTTAAGGCTTTGGATTAAAACATAGGCTACATTATCCCGAAAAACTAGTATTCCCGTGGCATACCAGATACTATATAATAGAAATAGAAATAGAAAAAGTGAGTACATTTAATAAATTAGAACCGCTCATATAATATCATGTTTTAGTTTTAAAATGCATTCAAGAGCGCTTTACGTCACGCCACTTGATCAGCGGAGAGTAGAGACCTTGACTTCGTATGTTATTTGATGCAACGAAACGAGTAATGCAATTTGTGCGAAATACACGCGGCCATTTGACGCAACTACGAAACTTAATTGATAACGCAATGCACAAAAAAGTTATATTATAAGTCATAACTAGCTGACCCGGCAAACGTTGTTTTGCCTTATAAATTAGGTATGGAAAATAGATAGTAGCCGATTCTCAGACCTACTGAATACGCATATAAAATTTGGTAAAAATCGGTAAAGCCGTTTCGGAGGAGTACGGTAACTAACATTATGACATGGAAATTTTATATATTAGATAGATAAATAATTCTCAACTGCGCTATTTTGAGAATGTTCCCATATGGATTATACCACATTAGGTATACGATAAGTATATGCAACAGCGGCGGATCATCCTTAAGGCAAACTTGGCATGTGCCTAGGGGCGCGAGGGTACAAAGGGACGTGCAAGCGGAATTATAAAAAAAGAAAAAATATAATATAGCATAAAATTATATCGGTATATCTATTATATCGCGCCCTTATATTAAAAATATCGTACTATAAAACGATAGTACGATATTTTTAATATAGGGGCGCCGAAGAGCTGATGCTTGCCTATGGCGCTATCAACGTTTAATCCGCCTATGATATGCAACTAGCTTTATGTGAAAGGTATTACCATTAATAATTATAAAGCTGTTTTAGGGTTCCATAGGATTCACGTCGCGGAGCACTTATGGTTTCGTCATGTCCGTCCGTCCGTCCGTTCGTCTGTCTTCGGTTTACCGTCCAAACGGTTAGTGCTAGAAAGACGGAACTTTGCATGGATATTGGATAATTAGTGTTATTTACCACATCCGTCGACAAAGAGCTTAAATAAAATATCGATTTTTTTTTACACAAAAATAACACGATTAACATTATCTGACAACTCTAACTACGCATGGCCACCCTCGTACTGCCGTACAACACCGGCTTTGAAGGTCACGCGCCCGCCGCACTGTATAGGTTGCGCGGTTATGAATAGAATTTAAGTATTTTATAGGATAATCTAGACAACATTTAAGGCCACTTTAATATATTTTTGAAACGAGAATCGAATACTTGAATATCTATTTTTGTTTTATAAACATCCTGTAATAATAAAGAAATCTAATAAAAGCTTAGGTACTATTCCCTAAATAAAAATGTTGACAATGGCTTTGTTGCATTTTAGAAAGTTCAAGCTACTAAAGCGATTACAAATAACTCCAGTTTGGTAACAACAATCATCTGAAGTTATATTAAAAAGTGCTATGCATCAGTGACCATATAATATTGTCAATGACGACATAGCTTTTATAATATTTTTTAATGATGTAAAATGTTGTAAAGAAATGCACAGAAACAATGTTTTGTAATCTATTATTAAAAATAAAATTACAATTGAAAAGCAGAATTTAAGAAAGACAAAAAACCTTACTAGCATATTAAAAGTAAATGTAAGTGTGAGTAAATGACCTTGCTAATATATAAATATTAAATATAATGTATGAATGTTAGTTACTTTTCCGCGCAAAAACTGCTGTACGGATTCTGATAAAATTTGGTATTGTAGTAATTTAAGTAGGTTACTTTTTATCGCAGCAAAATGTATGATTCTCACGAGGTTTCCTTTTGCACGCAGCGCGTATGAATTGGCAGGCAACCTCATACATAAAACAACATTATACTGCCTGAAATAAACGGTATTTAATTTAATTTATACTATTTCTTCACTAAGACTAAGAAGATTTTGCAGCAATAAAATGCAGCATATGTCCTTCCTCATGGTCTACTCTATGTGCCAAATTTCATCAAAATCGGTCCAGTAGCATCGGAGCCAATAGGCTCAATAAAGTGCAAACATACAAACAAATATTATATTAGTACAGTTAAAGAAGTATAAATAAACTAAGAGTAACGGCTGCACTCAAAGACATTTAATGCTTACTTAGAGGGTTACTTAGTAAAGGTTTTGACATAAAGTCTATATATTTTCTGTCAAAATCTCTAATTAGTGTCACCTTAAGTAAGCATTAAATGTCTCTGAGTGAGGCCGTAAGAGTTTCAAAGTAGAGACTGACATTTTTATTTATATAAAATTAAAAAGAATTATGTTTTTTAGAAACAAATCATTCCAGATTATAAACAATATACACATAATGTTATTATAAGCTATATACTATATATGCTTACCTTAAATGACAATAATAATATGTAAACCAGGAAGCCCAATGACAAGAAAGAGGCTGAAAAGGAAGCGATCCGGTTGGCAAAGGAAGTCACATTTGGGTTTTGGGTTAGAGAGCCTAGTATGTGGATTTGCTGGTATCTGTCATAGATGATTTTCCCAGCTGCAAAAAAGTTAGTATAATGACATCTGCATATTAGTATGAATATAGTTCATGATGGTTAAAACTTAAAACATGTTAGGGTTAAAAGTAATTTCTCAAATGTGGTCATTAGAATATTGGTTTTACAAACATATTCAAACTTTCCAATTAAATTTAATTGTAAGTTTGAATGGAATCTTGTGTGGAATAAAATAAAATTCATAATGTACATTAATATTAAGAGAGTTACAATTTGTACCTACATTGTTTTCTTGAGTTCTGTTTGAAATATTTAAAGAAATATTTCTTACAAATATTGTCACTACAAACAGTAATTATATTTGAGACTAATTATTGACGAGAGGTCCAAAAACTTACAATACACTCGCATGCAAAAGATCAAAAACTTATTAATCTATTCTATGTTTAATTTATTGGACGAATATGTACTTACCAAATATTCCACTAACACTATACAAGATTATAAGTACACAATTTAAAAAAGTTGTTTCTGTATTAAACTGTAACGAAATTCTGAAAATAAACATAATTAATTTAAGAAAGTGAAAGGAGTCAATCTAAGCAAAAAGAAATATTAAGCCTTATGTAGTGATGCCACGAAACGCTAATATTAAACTTTGTTTTCATGTTTATTATCTTTAAATTCATTAAAATTAATTATTTTTCATTTTGATGAATTATTTTGCGCTATTCTTCTTACTCTTTTTCCGGGTGAGTATGTGTCTTAAAATAAAAATTACTTACGAATAAATATATGTTGCGATGAAAACAACTAGCCCACATCGAAAAATTAACATATTAAGCTAAAAATAAATCGAATATTATTTAATTACAAAAATAATACAAACAACAGCATCATCAACCGCCACCTGCAGTTCTGAAAATTGAAATTGAAATTATGACATTTGTAAATTGTGACGTGAATGTGACTTTGACTTGACCTTTTTTTTATTATTTATTTATGGTGTCGGCTTATAACTATTTGCCAGTGTCAAGTATATTTTCATCACCGTATTTCTAAATCGTTTAGTCCAAAGTCTAGTCAAAGCCCAAATAAATAGTCACGGTAGTCAATCAGTCAAGTCAGTCATTTCAGTAAAGTGGTAGACGCTTTACCGAAACTTCCTAGGAAGTTTTGGCGGGAAACCCAATTTAGCACGCATTTTGTAGTTGCTAATATCACTCCTCCACACTATAGGCCTTACTAATAAAAAAATCTTAAATTGACGTATAACGTTAGAATCTTTGAGTATGTCTTTGGTTAGAATAGTTAAACTCGCTGTATTTATGTTAAACGTTCGATATAAAGCGCTAAGTGCACGTCAACGAATAATTAATAATTGTCATGGACCTAGGAATAATAACAGGACCGAGTACTGTGAGCAAAAAAAACGAGCCAAGCGAGAGGTTGGAAGAGAGGCCGTGTGTCCCTTTCTAGTAGGGTGACAATAATATTTTCTGCTATGTGGACAAACTGCAAAGCTGTGTGAGACAAATTGTGAAACACTGAATGACATACAGCTGAGGCTTTTAAAAGTCGACGAAATAGAATGGGTCCTGATTGGCTCAGTGATGCTTCACCTCCGCTCCTCCGGGTTGTGTGTATAACCACGGGGTTTTAGCAATATTGCCTAACTAGGGTGGACCCCTTCCCGCGCTACCCACAACCTTTCATCGGAGTTTATGATTTTTTTATTTTCGTAAAATCTATGGTATATGAAACTTTGCTCTTAAAAATAGGTCAGGGGCTAATTAAAAATAAAATAATGCTTATTTCTCCCGTTCCTAGTTTGATTGGCAATAGAAAAAAATCCTGTATAAATAAACTATGACAAAGTATAGTTTAGTACAAAAAACAATTGCGGAAACAACTTAGTATCGAAGAAAAAAAATAAAGTTTGAAAGGAAAAAAAATAAAATATCTTTAAAAGTTCTCAAGTGGCAGAAACGTAATAAAGTATATTATTTGTTCCGTCTTCGATATCCGGAATCCATCTTGAGTCAAGCACCCGTCTTTCTGTCGATTTCCGGCTACTTACCTCCCTCCACGTACGGCAGATGGCGTTAGTGTCGTAGGTTTGAGACGGTTGCGCGCCTAACTGACTTTCTTCATTATGGCGTCGTTTTTCTTGTCGTGAATATCGGCAAAAAAAAAAAATATTTTTTGTTACGTAAATTTTGCTAATTGCTACAGTTTAATATAATTTAATTTGAAAGAAATGTTAAATAATAAAAAGTGTGAAATCATATTTAGTATTTAACAGTTAACAATAAATTTTCGCGATTAAAGATTTTCTTTTCCGAACACGTGTTCGTAATTTTACTTCGCGATAAATGTAGCATCTCCTTCCACTGGAAGACGAAATCATGAGCGAGTCAAAGGATTTCACTCCGCGTAAGAGGAAGTCTTCCCGTTCGAGAGAATCTACGGACAATTCATCGTCATCGTCGTCTTTGGAGCATAGGGTCGATTCGGACCCACGCGGAAACAAACGTTTCCGCGCCGTAAGTAAACGTTCCCGCCATGTGAGTAATGAACAATTTAAACATTTATCGCAACAAGTTTCGTATCTGACTAACTTAATTGCGTGTAGTTATAGTGATACGCGATTGCATGCGTCGGACATAAACGTAATGGGCGGTAGTTCGATAAACATTCCCGCCGCGGTTTCGAACAATACTCTCGAGTTGCAGCCGCCGCAAAAGCCTGCGCAAGTGTTAAATTTGTCTGATCTATCCACTACAGTGAAAGATCCTGTGTTTCCAAAATCGAATGACGAACATTATAAGAACATTTTTGATTTACAAAAATTTAAGAGTAGTGACTGGAATTGTATTCGTTTTTCGGACGCTCAAAAGAAATATGCTACTGTTCCGGGCTTTATCGAGATGAACGTTAACGACGAACTTAGGCGTTTCGCCCCATCGGCTACGGACGAAAGGTCATTGCGCCTCTATTTAACCGAACGTAGTTTTGCTTCGATTTAAAATGCTATTTTAAAGCAAAAGGACGAGTTGCGTAGTAATTTACAGTCGTTGATAAATTGGGCCACGGATAGTGATAAAAATTTAACTCCTACATCTTTGTTTGATAAAATTGAACAATAGGGTATTATCCTATGATGAAAATATACATCAGATGTTGATATTTTATCGCTAAACATTAATTTAAACCAATTTAACCAACTTTTTACACAAAAATATGTATGATTTTTATAAAATATCAAAAATAAAATTATGAATTTTTCACGTTTGACCACGTGACTAAAAACGCACGAGATTGGAATGTGACGTCATATTCTTACTTCTTATTCTTTTATTAATGGCCTCCCGATTTCCGTAAAGAATAGCCAGCATCAGAATCATTAACGTAATGCGTCAGCGAGTAATAGCCACTTTTTCTGCATTTCAGTGTTCTTTGGTATGGTCACAAAGATTTTCCCCTGTGTTTTAATAGACGTATTAGTGCATTTTGGCACTACGCACCATTTATAAGGCATTTTTAATAGGCTTAAAACATTTATTTATAAACGTAAATAGTAGGTATTCTGGGATTTTGTATTTTCAGTGTAATTTGACACTTGACACTTGACAGTTACAATGTTACAAGAATGTGACGTCATGACAACTCATTATAGCGTTTTCGCGCCTATAATATTAATTTAAACTTTTAGGCTAATTTGCAAGGAAAAGAAAGAAATTCACAAATAATGGTTCAAACTACTAGTGTATTTTGGTATTAGGAACAATTTAACATACTTTTCAAAAACTTGGAAAATACCCTATTGTTTAACAAGGATTCCGGTTACACAAAAGTTTCGGACGATATTTTACAAATTGTATGCGGCCGACGGGCCGATTATATTAACGCGCGTAGAGAAGCAGTGTTGAGACAAATACCTGAAGAATATCACAGCAGTGCGTTACAAAAAATTCCTCCAGATGGAGAATTTTTATTCGATAAAGACATTTTATCCTCGTACCTCCAAAAAATTGGGGGGCCCGATAAGCTCGCTCCCATGGCAGGTCCATCCACACATAACCGTTACACGGGACTCGCCGCACCTGTTCATTATTCTGCTACTAGCTTTGCTAATCATAAACAGTCCGACACGTTTTTTCGATCGTACAACAAATCAAAACCAAACAATCGAAAATCGGAACAACCATCTAATAAACGAGCTGTATATGCATCAAACTATAAAAACAAGCGCGATAGCAGAATTAAACCGCAAACAAAAGCAAGTTCACCAAGTAACCGATATCACTAATGACTGGCCGAAATTTCGAGGAGGCTGTCTCGTGAAATATCAGCGTGTTTGGGAAAGGTTAGGAGCACCGGATCACATTTGTCAACTTTTGAAAGGGGTTTTAATACCGTTCATTCGAAAACCACCTTTAATTTATCCGGGAAAGACGGTTTTGAAAGCATACGAGACCAAAAAGAGCTTCGATATGTCACAACAAATTCAGAGCATGCTGAAACAAGGAATCTTAGAGAGGGCCGAGGGCACTCCCAGCTATGTCTCGACCTTCTTTCTAGTGCCTAAACCGGACAACAGCTTTCAGCCGATTTTCAATCTGAAGACGCTCAACCAGTTTCTGGAAATAAAGCCCTTTCAACTTTTCAGCCACTTTAGAGTACCGAGTTTCTTGCAGAAAGGAGACTGGATGGCGAAGCTAGACCTAAGCCAAACGTACTTTCATCTGAGCATTGCCGAGAAGCACCGTCGGTTCCTGAGGATGAGCTACGAAGGCACACTGCTCTAAATGACCTGCCTACCCTTTGGTCTGGCGTCAGCACCACGAACGTTTGCTACCTTAACCAATTGGGTCGCCGAATACCTCAGGTCTCACGGCATCAGGTGTGTGGTCTATCTGGACGACTTCCTCCTAGCCCATCAGTCCGTCGACCATTTGACCGAGCAAGTAGCTTTTACCATCGCCACGATGAAGCTACTCGGTTGGATGGTGAACTGAGAGAAAAGTGTGCTGGCTCCGACGCAACGCCTAGAATTTCTGGGCGTCACTTAGGACACCACTCACAATACGAGGTCCTTGTCGGAGCCCAAGTGCCTAACGCTACGCAGGGCACTTCAGCACCAAATTTCGGTTGGCAGTTGGTTTCTCAGACAGGCCCAGTCCCTAATGGGAAGACTCAACTTCGCCACATTCGTCGTTCGCCGAGGTCGTCTACACTGTCGAACACTGCAGTATTACAGTCGACGTCTGTCCACCAAACATCCATACCGAAAATCTCCTATACCTGACCCTGCACTACAGGAGATGGTTTGGTGGATAAAGGAAGCATATGGGACATTACCGATACACTCGAACCCGATAACTCACTTCCTAACGACCGACGCGTCCAACATCGGTTGGGGTGCGCAGCTTGGAGAAAAGAAGATGGCAGGAAGGTGGAAGCAGAATCAAAAAGATTGGCACGTAAACCTGAAAGAGCTGTATGCCGTTCACGCAGCGGTAGCCCAAGAGAGCCATCAACTACAGAATGCACAAGTATTATTACAGACGGACAATCGCACTGTAGTTGCCTACATTAACAAGGAAGGTGGTACGAAATCCAAAAAGTTACTGCAACTGACACAACAACTTCTTTCGCTATTGGACGAGTTAAATGTATCTTTGACAGCACAGTACTTCCCGGGAAAATTTAACGGAGACGTAGACGCGCTGTCTCGAAGGAAGAAATGCCCAGAATGGCATTTGACAGAAGCAGCGACTTCGATGCTCTTTCATATGTGGGGGATGCCACAAATCGATCTCTTTGCGTCCGCGACAGCCCACGTAGTCCCGAGCTATGCGACACTAGATCTACGGGACCGCCGAGCACAGTTCTACAATGCCTTGAGTCACCAGTGGAGGTTTGATCTAGCGTGGCAGTTTCCACCACCAAACCTAATTCCGCAAGTATTAGTTCACTTGAACACGGCAATCAGTCGATACATTCTCATAGTACCCAAGTGGAACAAAGTTTTTTTTTTTTTTTGGCGCAGTGACTTACAAAGTCGAGCGTTACAGACACCACACTCAATCCCGAATCTACGCAATGTACTGATCGACACGGTCACAGGCAAGCGCCCTCCTGCAGTAGAATCAATCAACTTGGAGGCCTGGCTGATCTCGGGTGGATTGATGTAATCCAATATTGATCAATGCGAGAAAGGCTTTTTCTTTCTTATTTTTAATTGTTTTGGACCTAAGTAAAATTTTTGAATTGATGTGATTAAGTCTAATTAATATTAAATGATGTATTCAAATAACACATTATGGCATCATTTTCAAATTCTTTAAATTTGCAGTATGTGTACCAGGAGATAACAAACACATCACTCAAGATGGATTCCGGATATCGAAGACGGAACAAATAATAGAGAGTTTTACCTTACAATAAAACTTACCTATTATTTTTCCTGAGATATCCGGAATCCAGGTAATCCCTACCTGGTGCATCTCGAGCTCCATAATGAAGAAAGTCAGTTAGGCGCGCAACCGTCTCAAACCTACGACACTAACGCCATCTGCCGTACGTGGAGGGAGGTAAGTAGCCGGAAATCGACAGAAAGACGGGTGCTTGACTCAAGATGGATTCCGGATATCTCAGGAAAAATAATAGGTAAGTTTTATTGTAAGGTAAAACTCTCTATTAAATGCGCATCTAACTGGTGTATCGAACAAAGTATATAACAAGTTTACAACGCCTTGAAATTGAGGTAATAAATTAATTTTATGAATTGATGACTTGAAAAAATTACCATCTTCCAAATTATTTATCTCAAAAACTAAGGAGGATTGGCACACGGGAGTTCTACTCTTAAGTAATTTAGAATACAAGACGGCATCGACCTATGGGCTTAGTTTAGAAATGTCTGATTTTGAGGATTTCTAAAACACTGTGCAACGTCACGTAAACCTTCATGATTTTACACTATTCAATCTCGTCGACTTTTAAAAGCCTCAGCTATATGTCATTCAGTGTTTCACAATCTAGGCTTTACAGACTTTGTCTCACCAGCAGAAAATATTATTGTCACCCTACTAGAAAGGGACACACGGCCTCTCCTTCAACCTCTCGCTTGGCTCGTTTTTTGGCTCACAGTAATCGGTCCAGTTGTCATTCCTAGGTCTATGTTTTCCATACCTACATTTCGTGGCCCTCTTAAAAAAATTAAAAAAATAAAACTTCACAATTTTCGCGCTGAAATCCGAATTGTTTTTTTTTGATGGTTTTGTTTTGAGTTTTGACTTTTGAAAACATAAATTTGTAAATAATACGCAGGGTCGTGCCGACCCCCGGCAGCGCCTGTGTGCGAAACCTATGAAACGCCTCTTATTTTTACGAATCTTCTTGTTTTAGCCGCTCGCGGCGCCTCCATCGTCTTGGCGCCTGTGTGCGCCGCACACATCGCACATAGGGGCGGCTCGGCCCTGATAATACGAGTGATTGTTTTTACGAAAATAATATAAAATTGCTAGTTTAAATGTTCGTAGATGTATTTTGTTGCCCTTAAAATAAGCAAAAATACAAAATTCCAAATTTCAACCTCATTTACAAGAAATAATTTTTACGTGTGAGAATAATAGTTTTCAGATAAGATTGCTTATTATAACATAACATAACTAAACAATAAAAAATGTCAAGCTTACAACCAATTCACGCCTTGAATCTAAGTAAGTACTTGTTTATAAAAATTATACTTATAAAGAAAAGGTACAACAACAACAGTGCCTATCTCGTGTTGTGCCTACTTCGTATATGAACTAATTCGCTGTACATTTAAATCTTATATGGCCTAACTAGTGTTATGCCTATAATTTTGTACATAGATGTTGTAATTGTAACGTTTAACTACAATACGTAACTTGATATTCGTATCATGCTGGTTCGACCAGATAAATACGGCGTTACAGGAAACTGGCTTGAAATATTGCTTGCGTTGTATTCGACCAGGAATGGTAGCAACACACATGTGGAACAAGTCCTTTAGTGTTGAGTGTCCATGGGCGGCGGTAATCGCTTACTATCATGTGATCTGTCTGCTTGTTTTCTAGTTCATTTCACTATAAAAATCTAAGCCAGCCAGTAAACAAATAGACATCTATGTAAGTATATGTTAAATCTGAGTGGTGGACTTAATAATGACCTGTGACTCCTTATTGAAAGGGTAGATTCTGAGTCCCAACACGTTATAGGAAGTACTGAATCTCAGTAAAGTCTAATGTATCTTTTAGCCTATCTCGCAAGCGGCCTAAATGGCTTATGAGGTTAACTCTTGTTTTGCCTACTTTGTGATTTGATTTAGGCATAAGGCGAGTTAGTCGTTTTACAAATTAGGTATCGTAAAGGACCTATAAGATCATAATTTTAAGTATTTTCTTTGGTAACACGTTATAAAAACCCAAAAAAGTGGCATGTACTGACTTTTTATTACAAATTCATGAAAAAAAAACAAATTACTGGTGCATGTTAACAACCATTCAATACATTGACCAAGTCAAAACTTATTTTAACAAGTAAAAATTTGGCCTGATTTTGAAGATTTTTGAGGTAATAATTAAAATCTAAAAAGTAAATCTTAATAAAATAATATTATCACTGAATTACATGCTCCATTCCTGTGTCCATCATCTAAATGTAACCTATTCAGTGGTTATTATTTTATTAACATTCACCAGTAAATTTTAATGTTTTTATATTTTAAATATGTATATGTGTTTTCAGTACATACCTATATAGCTAGGAAATGAGTTTAGACACACTAGACCAGTGTTTTTCAACCTTTTTCATGATGCGACCCCCCTTGTATGAAAACACCCCCCGACCCTTTGCTTTTTTATCATGTATGTGTGTGTATGTTACAGTGTTACAAATATTCATTCCATACAATGTTTTTATCCATCTCCATAATTAGGATTCGGATATAAGTACAATAAATCAATCTTTTTAATCTGTATTGTTTTTTTACTAAAGTTCTCTCGACCTCCGGCGACCCCCCTACAGAAGCTTACCCCCCTAAAGAACCCCCTGGGGGGTCGCGACCCACAGGTTGAAAAACACTGCACTAGACAATTGGGAAGTCTACTCTCGCATTTATTTTGATCTAATCATTATGAAACTGTAATAAAAGTATGTGTCATTTTTTTTGGGTTTTTAAAACACTGTGTGCTCTACTGAATAAACTAAATGCATGTACCTAATTACTCTTGTCTGTATGTTATATGTACTTTCTTACAATTTCTGTTTTACTAAATATAAGTACTAGATAAAATGTACATTTTACCTACACTGAAAAGTCGAAAATATGCATTCACTGGAGAATGTGTTGTAGTCATTATAAAAATACCTATTGTGAAGCTCGTAAAATGTGAGCATTAATTATTAATTAATGTCTTGTCTAAGTCATTCAGAACACTGGTTATTGTAAACTTAAATTTGGATTTAATTAACACAATTTTTTTTTTATTAAAATGTAAAAGGAATAATCCTTATGATAAAAAAATTTGATTTTGCTGCTTTTTGTATTGTGAGCTTTTTATTTACTTAATCATGTACCTACTATTAGAATAGTTACAAAGATAATAATAATTGTCTTGTTATTATATTTATTAATTTATTTTTATTTTAGGCTTGACACTAATAGGTATAAGTATTGACTAAAATTTGCAAACATGAGCTATGTATAATAAAAAAAAACCTCATTTTTATAAAAATTTATTCATAAACACTTTTACCTTTTGTTGTTCATTACAAACAATTTATAAAATTATGTCAATTTCATGCATAATCATATTTAATACATTACAAAAATAAATAACATATTTTTACAATTAATAAAGTCATGCTTATCATTTCAGGTTCAGTGCAGCAACAGGCATTCATTAAGTATTTCAAGACCCTGCCAGAGGTAAATAAAATTTTGTTATTCACTTTATGTTCAAAATGTATAGATAATACTGCTTATTAAGTATTTATTTTTAGCCAGATAAACCATTGAATTAAATCTCATTAACTTCTGTTAAACCATCCAGCAACAGTGTTTTTGGCACCAGTGAACTTGTTTCCTACTGACTTCCAAAACCCTGGTTTTTCGGTTGTTATTACAGGTTCTGGAGGAATAGCTAACTCGAGTGATCTACCCTTTGGTTCTTCAAACGCTTGTAAATGTGATTGGGATCTACCTTCTGGAGACCAATTTTTTGGTTTTTGCCGATCATTATTTGGTACACCATGTGTGATTTGTTGTGTATTTTCAAAATCTTCAAATCCCTGTTTGTATTTGTGAACTTGACTCAGGTCGTCAAATTGCCCAAAACTTTCCAATTGTTGATCCTGCACTTCTTGCCCAAAGTCTTCTAGTTGTTCATCAGTTTTTTGTTGCTTAAAATCTTCAAGCTGTTGATCTGTATTTGATTGTTTGAAGTCTTCTAATTTTTGATTGTTGTTTTGTCGTTGTTCAAAGTCTTCTAACTGTTCATCAGTATTTGGCTGTTTAAAATCTTCAAGCTGTTGATCTATAAATGGTTGCTTAAAGTCTTCTAATTGTTGGTCCAAATTATGCTGTTCAAAATCTTTTGATTGTTGAGCCATTTTTAGCTGATTAATCCAATCTTCAACTTGCGGGTCTGTATTGGATTGCTTAAAGTCTTCTAATTTTTGATCAGTATTTGGTTGCTTGAAGTCTACTAATTGTTGATTGTTTTGTAGTTGTCCAAAGTCTTCTAACTGTTGATCAGTATTTGGTTGTTTAAAGTCTTCAAGATGTTGATCTGTATTTGGTTTCTTAAAGTCTTCTAATTGTTGGTCCAAATTATGCTGTTCAAAATCTTTTGATTGTTGAGCCATTTTAAACTGTCTTATCCAATCTTCAACTTGTGGGTCTGTATTGGGTTGCTGGAAGTCTTCTAATTTTTGATCAGTATTTGGTTGCTTGAAGTTTTCTAATTGTTGAGTGTTTTGTAGTTGTCCAAAGTCTTCTAACTGTTGATCAGTATTTAGTTGTTTAAAGTCTTCAAGCTGTTGATCTGTATTTGGTTTCTTAAAGTCTTCTAATTGTTGGTCTAGATTATGCTGTCCAAAATCTTTTGATTGTTCAGTCATTTTTAGCTGTCTAATCCAATCTTCAACTTGTGAGTCTGTATTGGATTGCTTAAAGTCTTTTAAGTGTTCATCGTTGTTCTGTTGCTGCCCAAAGTCTACTAACTGTTGATCAGTATTTTGTTGCTTAAAGTCTTCTTGATCAGTACTTGGATGTTGGAAATCTTCTAACTGTTGATCTAAATTATGCTGTCCAATATCTTCTGATTGTTGACCCGATGTTAGCCCCCTAAGCCAATCGTCAACTTGTTGGTCTGTTTTATTTTGCACGTAATCAGTATGTTGATTAATATTTTCAACATTTAATGGATTTGAACTATGCTGATCTGTTTTTTCAATTTCAGTATTAACTTTCGAATTTTTGTTATAACCATTTGTGTGATATTTGTTTTCGCTTGGCTCATTTTCAATACCTACAACACTCAAGTCTAAGGAATCTTCAGTAGTTGTTCTAGCATGGAATTCAGTTGTATGTGTGTTTCGTTGTAAATTATGGTATTCAGTTTCATTGTTTTTAATAACTGTTGAACTTGAAACACCATTATCTTTGTGCTGTTCAGTCGAAATCGATTCACTTGTTAAATCATCTGCACCAATATCACCACGGCCTACATCTAATGGTTGTACTACGTGTGTTTCTTCTTTATCTTCATCAATATTAACATTTGAATGAGATTCTGTATGTTCAATGGACTTAATTTTTTTATCAACATTATGTCGATACTGGTCACTATTTTGTGATTGTAAAGTGTTATCAATTTTATCTAACTTGTCCCAGAAGTTGTGAATTGAGAAGTCTTGTTTACTATTCTCTGAAGTAGTCTGCTTTGAAACCGTATGTGGTTCTAGTTGCATGGCAAATATATCTCCGTTGGAATTCTGGGTTTTCCAAAAGTCAGAGAAATGTTTATGGTGAACGTTTTCTTGAGCATAATATGTGTTCCATGAATTATGGTCGTTTGTATTGCTAATTGATGCGTCTTGTGAGTGATGACAATTATTATCATGTCTGTGTTCAAAGAAGTATCCACCTTGTTGAGGATTTATATTGGTGCCATATGAATTAAAATAATTTCGTCTCTGTTTGTTTTCCAAATCTTTAAATAAAATTTTTCAGTTATTATTTTATTTACGTAACTAAATGATATTATGATCCTATTTCGTTTTCATCTACAATTAGTAAGATTTATGTAATACATAATAGTTTGATTTAATTTTTAATTATTAATATAAATAATATTATAACATTTTATCGGGAGTAGTAAATAATAAAGGTTTAGAACATAAATTAAAAATTTTGTTAATGTGCTTGAATGTTTTATTTAGATTGAGTTCATGTTATGGTAGTTATTTTTTATCATTTTTATTTATTTTTTGTTGAGATATTATTAAGATATTACACTATATTGCTAAATTTCGTTATTAGAAGGGCAGTGATAAGTTAATGAACACTTGTTAATATTTTGTTAAGTTAGGTATATTTTACATAATTTTATAAATTTACTTACGTTGAGATATACTTTGCATAAGTTTCCAGTTTTCAAATTCTTGGTTATAGACATCATGCATGTTGTGATATTTGTAAGTTTGGTCTTCTTGTCCAATGTTTTGATGGTGATGACCATGATGTACACGGTGAGCGTAATTGCCATTATTCCCACTATTTTGATCTTGTCCAAAATTTTGGAATTCATGCCATGTAACGTATCGTGGGGTATCGCGAACATTTTCTTGGGTATTTGGTATTTCTTTGTGCAAATCAACGGGTTTTTCTAAATTCACATTTGGTTTTTGTTCTAAATCTTCATGCTTGCCCCATAAATTTTGTGGTTTATGTCCTACAGTTTGTTTGTCATCTTTATTATCTTTTTGTTGATCCAAGACTTCTATTTTGTCCCATTTTGTTTGTGATTGTTGGCTCAAATTCTCTAAGTTGTCCCAAACGTTTTGACTTTTCTGACCTAAGTCTTCTTGATTCTCCCATTTACTTTGCTGTTGCTGAGTTAAGTCACCTAGATGATCCCAATTTTCTTGTGTTTCTTGACCCAGATTTTCCCAATTATTCTGTGTTTGCTGGCCTAAATCAGTTAAATGGTCCCATTTTTCTTGAGTTTCTTGTCCTAGATCTTCTACATTTGCCCATTCAGTTTGGCTTTGTTGCTCTAAATTTTCTGCGTCGGTTTTATAAGATCGAGCAATTCGAATATGGCCATTAACACAGTCAATATTGCAACCACTGGAATAACCTTTTTGAGATTGACTGTACTGTGAACCATGGTGTGACGAGGAATGACCATAATTTTCTGACGCGGCGGTGAATTTTTGTGATGACTGAACCTCGCTTCCACCAGAACTGCTGTCAGGTACAATAACATAGGGGTCTCCTTGCCTCTCCCAAGCCTTGTGGTATGAATAGGATGAGTGGTAATGCTTAGGTCGAGAATGTATATCTTCAACCGTATTTACTGCGCCGATTCCCTCATGTAAATAATCTTTTGAATGCGATCCTGCCAAAGATGAATCCAAGTTTTGCGACTCAGCAGCTAAGCCAGAGTGGTATCCAGATTGATGAGACGATGACGACTTGCTACCAGTGCTGTATGCGTTTGATTGAGCACTGTTGAATTTGTTTAACTGAGAACTGCTGTGACTATTGACGTCAAAGTTGTCGTGGTGATGTGAGCCTTGTGATACTTGTAAGTTGTCGAAATGTTCGATATTTTGCGGGTAGGGATTCTCAGTAGGAGTTGCAAACGTTTGTGTGTCATGTTTTTCCCATTCCTTTTTATACTTGTACGAAGATTCGTAATGCTTAGTTATAGGCATAGTATTTACGACTCGACCGCTACTAATAACCTCGGCATCAGTATTTAAAGAGTTATGATCTTGCAAAAGTGCCTTAGAGTGAGAGGCGTCATACGTTTGAGACGAAATCGGTATTGTGACTGTCTGACCGGGTCTAATGTAAACTTTTGTGGGAACACTGCTAACGTATCTGCTGTTTGAGTTGTATCCATTGTTACCAGAATAATACTTATAATTATCGGCGGCCTGCTGGTCGTATTCGCTTTGAGTTAGACCGCTATGCAAGCTTTCTGCTTGGTGTCCTCCCATTACTAGATCAGATGCCGATTCAGCAGACGAGTGGTGATGGTATCGTGATCTTTCCATGGCACTCTGTGATTGGCTGCTGCTGTACCTCGAGTTACTTGAAGCGTGTTCGTGTCCGTAACCCAAACTTGAAGCGGCTCCGGAACTGGACGATAAAGATGAATGAGAGCCTCCGAAGGCATGTGATTCATCAAAGTTGCGTCCTTTAAGGTTACTCAAATCGTACATTCCTGATCCATATACTCCTCTGGAGTTGCCCGACGTAAATACACTGCCGGTGCGCTGGTTTGCTCCGCTTCCCAGCTCACCGTCTACTTGTCTAACCAGGGAGCTCATTTGATGTTGAGCCAACATGTCCATGTTATGAGCGTGCTCGTAATTTCCTCCCATGTTACCTCTTTGAGCACCGTAGTATCCCGATTTTGATCCATCGTCGGACGAGCTTCGAGAATATTCGAAGTCCTCTTTTTCCCTGTATTTTTCAGGTTTGGCGATAACTAAAGCCCCGATTGAGGCTAAGAGGATTAGGAACCTCATAATTATTAATATTGCAGCAATCTGAAATCGAAAACAATACAATATAGTACCTACTTAACTATTCGTTCTATAGTCGTTAATAAGTCAATATCAATCAAAATCAAATACATGTCTGAATAATTAATCAATAAATAAAGCCTAAAATGTTCTTAAAACTGTGATAATATAGTTTCAAGAATGACGAAAGTTATGTAAATAATTACACCCATATCATTAGTTGTTACCTCGAGATTTCCTCCACTCGACTCAACCTCAATCCACGAAAGTTGTATCATTAGTTCAACAAAATTCCCTCGACTTGAGGAATTTCCTTACGCGAGTCGAGGAATCAACTGTCAAACATAAGGAATCTCAGGACGTACCTTAAGGCTCCCTCGAGCGTCTATTTCCGACATTTATATCAATTCTTTTTACAAACTGAGTGGAATTATTTGAAGCAATTACGTAATTACAGAGGCATACTTATTTAAAGATAAGCATTGAAAATTTTTTGGATCTTTATTTTACGAAAATCCGCCACTGCCTTTACGAAATTCCGTAGAATTTATATAGCGCATAGATATTCATCATTCTGTAAAATTTGGATCGAGATTTAATGGTTACTGTTGGTGTTAACATAAAAAAATATATTTTTCCATGATGTCATATCTCCACTCAACCTTACTGGAGGAGAAAACAGCTGAGGTAGAAATTATGTTTAAGAATACCAAACTCGAGGAACTTCTCAAGGATACCTCATATGAGGTTGAGTCGAGGCGGATCTGAGGAAACAACTAATGATACGGCTGTTAATATCGTAATAAGCTAAGCAATCAACTTGACATTGCCGATATGATAAGTTGATGTTAACTTTACTTCGATAATGACTTTGTTATGAACTTGAGATATAATATTATGTTATAATAAATCAGTATACATCATATTTTACGTAATTTTCACTGGAAAATGGAAACCCTCTGGGGTTGAATTGTCAACACTGCTTTTACTATATTTTCTTGTCATAAAAGAATGTATTTTCAAATAATATTTGTTAGATTTTTTATGTAAAGATAAACTAGATTATGAGGATAGATTGTATATAAAATACTATTAACACACTCGTCTTAACTCTTTAAAAAAATTGATTCTAAAAATCATCACAGTACCTACTTATCACTCAGAAACTTGCCCTAAATGATGATAACATTATTACTTAATACTTGAAGTATTTAAACGTTTATTAATTAGGTACCTACCTTAATACTGTAAATGAACCATAACAATATTGACTTTTTTGTTAATTAAAAACTCTGTATTTTTTAACGAAACAAATTCAAATTTATTAAATAATAAAAATGTAACTTTGTTTATATTTTGAATTCGTTTGTATTTAAACAGAAAATATCAATTCATTTGTTAAAGTTTTAGTTAAAATAAAGTTTTCTTTAACTTACACTGTATGTATGCTGAATATGTTATGTTTTCTTGCTTCACAAAATAAGTGGTCGCCGTACTGTGATGGGTCGCGAATGAGTCGTATATTTATTGAGCTTTAGCTTATATCATTGTACGATAACCCGCCAGGTCATAGTCAATCGTATTCTGAGAATTTATGCGACAACAGTTCGCTAATTTAACCCACCAAATCATTTGTTTAATACTGTTACGAACACACAAAAGCGCCATCTAGCGTCAACCAATGACACCACTTGGTGTGAACAGGGACAGCGTGGGGCCCCCTACTCAGTACTAGATGGCGCTACTGTGCAAACGTTCCAGAATAAATCTAACACGGTCACGCGACTCGGGAACCTTCTGGAGTCGTCTGGGACTCGTATCGACCGGTATAAATACGTCGGAAGAATGCGAGCGAGTCGAGTTCTTTTTGAGCTTCCGTCGAAGCGATACGGGCGATACAAGCGAAAACTAGTGATCGGGAGTTCGATTTGAACAGCGAAACGGGCGATAACGATGTGAATACTAGTGATGTGATGATACCAGGAGTGATACCCACGACTTGGCTACGACTTAAGGACACCGTTAGTGCTTAGTGTTTGGACTTAGTGTTTAGTGTTTGGACCTAGTGCTTAATGTTGGAGTAAGTGCTAGTGAATAAAGTCTTCAAAAGAGTCAGCAGGTCTTTATCTCCAAATCCTCCGATATGGCCCAACACGTAACAACTGGTGTCAGAAGTGAGATTTGGAGATGCCATTGACTCTGAGAGAAGATTTCAAGAAGTGCGGCGGGAGGAGCAGCTCCCGGGTGGAGGAGCGACCCCCGGGTGGAGGAGCGACCCCCGGGTGGAGGAGCGACCCCCGGGTGGAGGAGCGACCCTCGGGCGAAGGAGCGACGCCCGGGCGGAGGAGCGACCCCCGGGCGGAGGAGCGACCCCCGGGCGGAGGAGCGACCCCCAGGCGGAGAGGTGCGACCCCCGGGCGGAGAGGTGCGACCCCCGGGCGGAGGAGCGACCCCCGGGCGGAGGAGCGACCCCCGGGCGGAGAGGTGCGGCGGGAGGAGCAGCCCCCGGGTGGAGGAGCGACCCCCGGGTGGAGGAGCGACCCCCGGGTGGAGGAGCGACCCCCGGGTGGAGGAGCGACCCTCGGGCGAAGGAGCGACCCTCGGGCGAAGGAGCGACGCCCGGGCGGAGGAGCGACCCCCAGGCGGAGAGGTGCGACCCCCGGGCGGAGAGGTGCGACCCTTGGCGGAAGAGTGCGACCCCTGGTGGTGGAGAGCGACCCCTGGCGGAAGACTGCGACCCCTGGTGGTGGAGAGCGACCCCTGGCGGAAGACTGCGACCCCTGGTGGTGGAGAGCGACCCCTGGCGGAAGACTACGACCCCTGGCGGTGGAGAGCGACCCCTGGCGGTGGAGAGCGACCCCTGGCGGTGGAGAGCGACCCCTGGCGGTGGAGAGCAACCCCTGGCGGAAGATTGCGACCCCTGGCGATGGAAAGCGACCCCTGGCGATGGAGAGCGACCCCTGGCGGCGGAGACGTGCGACCCCTGGCGGCGGAGACGTGCGACCCCTGGCGGCGGAGACGTGCGACCCCTGGCGGCGGAGACGTGCGACCCCTGGCGGCGGAGACGTGCGACCCCTGGCGGCGGAGACGTGCGACCCCTGGCGGCGGAGACGTGCGACCCCTGGCGGCGGAGACGTGCGACCCCTGGCGGCGGAGACGTGCGACCCCTGGCCGAGAGGTGCGACCCCTGGCCGAGAGGTGCGACCCCTGGCCGAGAGGTGCGGCCCCTGGCCGAGGGGTGCGGCCCCTGGCCGAGGGGTGCGGCCCCTGGCCGAGAGGTGCGGCCCCTGGCCGAGAGGTGCGGCCCCTGGCCGAGAGGTGCGGCCCCTGGCCGAGAGGTGCGACCCTGGCCGAGAGGTGCGGCCCCTGGCCGAGAGGTGCGGCCCCTGGCCGAGAGGTGCGACCCTGGCCGAGAGGTGCGGCCCCTGGCCGAGAGGTGCGGCCCCTGGCCGAGAGGTGCGGCCCCTGGCCGAGAGGTGCGACCCCTGGCGGAGACGTGCGACCCCTGGCGGAGAGGTGCGACCCTTGGCGGAGAGGTGCGACCCTTGGCGGAGAGGTGCGACCCCTGGCGGAGAGGAGCGACCCTTGGCGGAGGCCACACCCACTGGGGACCAAGCTCCGCCCACTGGCCCCGCCTACTATGCCCCGCCCACTGACCACGCCCCTCAGGCTCCGCCCACTGTGGGCCGAGCCCCGCCCACCGGGCCCCGCCTGCTCAACTCCTTTGGGTCTCTGGGAGGAATGATGCTATGAGGCAGGCTCAAGACAGAGATGACGACCTTCAACGCATCGTCACGTGCAAGAAACGGGGTGACGTAAAACTAATCTGGAGTGAGGTTGCACCCACTGGCGCTATCACTAAGGCGTACTGGGCGCAATGGGACAGTCTGATAAACGGAATACCCTACCAGAAATAACGGCAGAGAGTTCCATCTTCAGATAATCGTCCCAAGAACGAGAGTGCCAGATGTTCTCCGTGAAATGCATGATGGCGTATCAGAAGGTCATCTGGGTGTCAAGAGGGTCATTCAAAGTGGTGCACATAGATCGTCAGCGCGGTACCATGGCAGTGGCAACGATGCTCGGGACGAGCATCTCTAAGAGGGGAGTAGTGTTACGAACACACAAAAGCGCCATCTAGCGTCAACCAATGACACCACTTGGTGTGAACAGGGACAGCGTGGGGCCCCCTACTCAGTACTAGATGGCGCTACTGTGCAAACGTTCCAGAATAAATCTAACACGGTCACGCGACTCGGGAACCTTCTGGAGTCGTCTGGGACTCGTATCGACCGGTATAAATACGTCGGAAGAATGCGAGCGAGTCGAGTTCTTTTTGAGCTTCCGTCGAAGCGATACGGGCGATACAAGCGAAAACTAGTGATCGGGAGTTCGATTTGAACAGCGAAACGGGCGATAACGATGTGAATACTAGTGATGTGATGATACCAGGAGTGATACCCACGACTTGGCTACGACTTAAGGACACCGTTAGTGCTTAGTGTTTGGACTTAGTGTTTAGTGTTTGGACCTAGTGCTTAATGTTGGAGTAAGTGCTAGTGAATAAAGTCTTTAAAGGAGTCAGCAGGTCTTTCTCTCCAAATCTTCGAACCCCAACACGTAACAATACGAAGGTTGGCCTGCCTTCGTAAGGAAGATAGCTACGAGCTATGACTTATGTCTTACTAGCTGTTTCCTGCGGCTCGGCCCGCGTAAAATTACCATCGAGTATCCCTCGGGAATACTGTACTTTTCCGGGATAAAAAGTAGCCTACGTTTCAATCCAGAGCCTAAACAATACCATACCATTCATCAAAATCCGCTCAGTAGTTTTTGCGTGAAAGAGTAACAAACATCCATCCATACATCCTCACAAACTTTCACATTTATAATATTCGTAGGACTGGAATGGAAACTACAATATTCCAGGCACTAGTTAGGTACTTAGGTAGTACATCATCTGATACATTTTCAGATGAAATAATAACAATTGGCTCCATAAGTGGCCTATTTTTCGCAAAAAAGTATGAAAGATGTTGCCAGTGTCATCATCCAACATAGAGACACACAACTTTACTCACACACCGTCATCCATTCACCATCTCATCGTCACGTTTGCAGCGAAAAAAAAAACACAAAATATATAGCTCGCAAAACATGGTCATGTGGGGCATTCTTTTGCCAAGCTTTTGCCATCTCCTCATTTTTCTTTACTCCTAGTACTATTTATGTTCTGTTGAGGTTTAAAGGTCCCTTTCTTGAGTGGTAATACGGGCAAAAAGTTTGTGTGGTACATTTCTCGGTTCATACACTATCAATATAACATTTCTCTTGGAATCGAAATTAACAGACAGACATGAATTATATTGTATTGATTATTTGAGATAATATAAGTATGCGGTTGTAAAAACTTTAACAATGTTCTGCACGAACACCATATAGACAGGTGTTAGTTACAAATTATGAATCAAAACATGACTTCATAGTTCACTTATTTTTCACTAAACAGTCATTAGCGTGGGTGACCAATATCCAGTAGCAAGAAATTATTAGAAAAAAAAATACTTTCGATTGTGTATTAAAAAAACAAAGAATAATTTCTGCCTTTTTCTATTTAACTTAGGCATCAAAATGACTTACTTAACGAGATAAAAATATGCAACGAGGCTTATAAATTATTAGAACTTCTGATGATAGTTAATATTAATAGGTACAATAGGTAGAGCACCTACTGTACCTATTAATATTAACTATAATTTAGAGCAAAAATCTGGGTTTATCCAGCTTCTTTTTTAAAACAAAGTATAAAATATTTAGCGAATGAGACGAATTAAATTAAACCGTGATGATGCTCATAAATCTGAAGTGATAAAAATAATTCTCGGGAATGTTATTTTAAAGCATAATAATATCTTATTAATTGTGAATGACATCAATATCCCGACATTGCTCTCATTAAATGTAGGACAGGTTTCAAGGATCTTTCAAAGAAAATAAGGAAAAAATTATATTATATAGCAAATAGAAATAGTAAGAACCTTTATGGTCAAGTAAGGCAAAACAACAACCGGCGAACCCATGGACCAAGAACACAGTGTGTTGCTTGTCAAGCAACACCAGAGGAACAAAACTTTACTTAACGGCCGAATACTGAAACGCTAATCAAAATAAAGAGGAAGCATCAAGGGCTGGTGCGTGCGTGGTGTCTGTTTCCCTAAATCCATTATGTTTCCTCTTAAGAGTCCACCCCACCTATTCGAGATAAGACAAAGACAGAAATGACAAGGACAGCATGTCACTTAATGTAACTATCGGTGCAGTATTCGGCCGTAAGACTGACAGAATATGTTTTAAAATGCTTTGTATGAGTAATTAGATATTCAATATTCTATAGGGATTATATTTTCAACTCATAGCGTACAAAGTAGATAAGCACAATAGAGCTAGCGCCCACCGTCGAAAAAGGAGCTCATCGAGAACAAGCATTGGACCACTGCAGATCGCTAGGGCTGCAGATTCAATATTATTGTGAATTCAAAATGACCGCCTTCATAATTTGGCGGTCTTTATAATTATTTACAAACTTCGCGATATAGTATTTTTATCGTAAAGTATGCCTGTAAAGAGATATAGCCAAAATATTGAAAGACATCGCCATTTTTTCAAGATGGCGAATCGAGGTGGTAGCAATATAGGGTAGTAAATTTTAAATTCGGAAAGAATACATACAAATCTATTAAAATCACACTTCATCAAGAGAAAATGACTCATTATTTACCTATTAGTAAGCATCATAGGAAGTAACTTCATCCCGGTCTGGCTGAGTTTTGGCCAGGTATGAACATGTCAGACCGACGGTTTTCGAAAGGGGATTAGGAGACGAACAGATTGACATATAACTTGACCTTGTTCTCTATGAGCTATTTTTACTCAAAATTCTTACACGTTCAGGGCGGTCTGGCTGGAAACTGGTCAAGAGTAGGACTGCCAGACTTGCATTTTTATCGGTTTCTAGTAGGCACGCAGCCGTGTATATCAACAGTTTTCTTGATCCTAATGAGCTTTTTTACTCAAAAAATCTTCACACATTTTGGTCAATAAAAAAAAATCTGCCAGGTTTAGAACCGCCAGACCGGCGGTTTTATATCAAACTTTAAGGCCCCTAGCGGTCTGCAGTGGTCCAATGCTTGTTCTCGATGAGCTCCTTTTTCGACGGTGGGCGCTAGCTCTACAAGGAACACAAACAGGATAATCGATTCGAGAAAATACATAATCTATTTTTAGGGTTCCGTAATACTTAAGGAACCCTTATAGTTTCGCTCTGTCCGTCTGTCTGTCTGTCTGTCTGTCTGTCTGTCTGTCTGTCTGTCTGTCTGTCTGTCTGTCCGCGCCTCTAGCTCCTGTAATTATGAATATAAATTTATGAAATTTGGTGCAATTATAGATTGTGTATAGATCACGGTTTCGGGATCATAAAAAAATAATAATTTTATATTTTAGGAGTAGCTCTCCATACATGTGAATTGGGGATGAAAAATATTTTTTCACTCTACCCCATCGTGTGGGGTATCGTAGAATAGGTCTTTTAAAATAAAGGCATGGTTTCATACGTTACTTTTTTATAAAGTTGACCATTTTCGAGTAATCGGCCTCCAAAGTAGTTTGTAAGTTGGTCCCCCCCCTAGCATTTTTAAACTATAGGAGATAGAAACTTGCAAATTTCCATGCTGATAGATCATGCTAAAAACTCTTTAGGAAAACTATTTTGAACGAAATCGCATCATAATTTCTATTTCTAGAGCAATTATAGAAAAACAAATTAACATATTAAGGCAAATCAGAATAATTATACATCATGTGAAATTATCATTTAAAATAATGTTTCAAAACTGGTTGCAAAATTAAAAAAAAACTGAAATTAACAATTAATAAAAATAACTTAAATTAATAATAAATAAAACATGCTGTCGGGTTCGAACCTACATCCAAGGACAAACACTATGATTAACTGAGCTACAGTAATTATAGTGATTATCGCGAATTTACGTTTCTTTACCAGAATTAGAGCAAAGTTTTGAAACACGTAAAATTTTAATTAATAATTAATTTTACGAATATGTGCCTCTTTTACCAATTATTACAAAAATTTAATAACACTAAAAACACATGAATATAATTATGTTATCAATTACCATAATATTATTGTTTTTTATTATAATTTAATACCTACCTTTAATATTAAAAGCTTCAATTTGCTAGTAACTTTACGAAAACTAGGTATATCATAATAGCGCCATATATTATATGGCGCTAGTTTCCTGTTTAAATCGTGGATTGTTTTTGAAAAATAATACTAGATGTCGCTGTGTTATTGGATTTAAATTCTGTATCACGCTATCGAAAACCTCGCTGATATGTATTAACTCTCAGGTGTCGCGCTTTAAAATTTTTATAAGTAGGTATCTGGTTGTATTCTTCGTACCTACTTTGAGGTCTCGCTAGAGTGCGCTAGAGTAAATATTTTCTTTGATTGTAATAGGCGGTATCGTAATCAGGGGGGCAATTCTGCTAAATAAAACCTGCATTAATACAATTACAATCAAGTCCCGACATGCTTACACTCTCAAAAGGTGTTTTTATGAACGTTAAACCAACGTGAAACGCGCTCTGATTGGTCGAAACGGCATAAAATCCGTTCACAGTAACATGACGCTACACTTTCAATCCAAACAAAGTGAAGTTGACTGTTTAAATTGTTTACTTTAAATACGAGAATTGAGGTTCTGGGGTGGTCGACTTTGTATGAATGACCTTGGACCAAAAAGGGGGCAGTTCGGTGCGACAAGAATGGTTATATTTCAATATATCGCTCTCTGTCTTACATGGTTAATATTACATAAACGTTACTTAAAAATCACAACAGATGGCGCACAACAGATACTATGCCGCTTCTAGATCGCGCTATCGAAAACATTACACGTATGTATTTAGGGCTCACGAACGATTCACTACGTAGTAGTTATGATCTGGTCGTGGAGGTGGTTGCTCGGTTTTGTTGGAATGTAAAATTTAACTCTAAAGAGAAACTTAACGATAACTTAAACTTTAATTACGTATCTTCAATTTCCCGCCATATTCATATAATCAAATATATAGTCCTCCTTTGTTGGAAGGCGGTTAAAAGTTTGAGGGGGCAGCTCACTAGAGGCGCTAATTTGGTCCCAATTTTTTTGTATGAAGTCGACCTTCTCCGCGAGTAATAGTGTTCTGTGATCGTAATAGACTAAAATAATATGCTCAAATGTTATGTGATTAGCGAAATGCGAATATTAAATAGAAATCGAATAAAACTTATTCTTAACGAACATCTGGTTACTATTCACTTATATATATTTTGATTATTAATCAACATTCAACATTTACGGAACCCTCCTTAGACATGTCCTGACATGCTCTTGGTTAGGTTATTGGATTTACAGTAAGTACCTACATGTTATTGACCATAGATTAAACGCTACAAAGCTAGTTAATTATAATAATAAATAGTAAAAACGTTCGTAGCGAATACTCTATTATTAGTTTAATCTCTTTAAATTTACTCTATTATTCTTATTAATTCCTAAATTACGTACGTTAAGTCCGTATCTACCTTATACCTAATACCTACTAGTACCTACTACCTACCTACCTACCTACCCGAGACGCAATCTGCATAGAAAATTCAGAATTAGTTAAATCGGTACATTTATTTTCTATGCATAGGGTATAGAGACTTTCGAATACTGTTTTGTGTTCCTGGATCATGGATGTGTAATGTGTATTATTAAATATGTGTAAAATGTAATTAAAATCTTAAAAATGTACAGTATTTAAGTAGCAAATATCCCGTTGTCTGGTCCCCGTAACGTTCTTCGGGTACTTAGTACGGAGCCAGATTCTATATTACGATATTATATTTCAATCTGAAAACCACATAAATACGTGGGTAAACTGTCACCAGACATTACAATAGACCGAAGAACTTTTATTCTTCCCGAATCCCCAATAATCCATTTAGTTAACAGCATCAATAGGTCTCAATTAAAACTCTCCTTCACTTCTCACAGAAAATACTTACAGATACTCCATTTTATTTCAGAAACCACCAACTACAGTTAGAATATTCGACCGCAATGACTACTACAGCGTGCACGGCGCGGACGCCGTCACAGCATCCAGGGAGGTGTTCTCCTCTATCGCCAACATCAAGCAGATGGGCCTCGAGCCCAACCGACTCGACTATCTGGTGCTGTCGAAGGGAAACTTCGAGATACTCATACGAAAACTACTATTGGTGAGTTGCGTCAAGTGATTTAAACGAGATGCTCGTAATTTGTAAAAAGCCCTAGAGAAGCGACGTGAGCATTTAATATTATGAGATTATGAAAATATTATGTATGCATCAAAATACAATTTATTAAATTTCATAAATATTAATGTCATGGGATACTCATCCCAACTTACCTGTCCGGTAGTTGTGGTATAGTATACGGGTATGCGACCCCGGCTTCACTAGCTATTACTGTCCTATCCCTTGCCCTTCTGGGCGGTAATATCCTACATTCCTATATTTCCCACTCTAACTTACCAATCTTCTTTTCCACACCACCTATCCTTCCCTTTCCCTATTCCTACCCTCTCCGCCAATCCGTGGGAACGCAATGGATAATCATAAAAATAATTTAATTATCCAAAATGGCGGCGATGTGGTTCGCCAAACATCAAGTCTCGCGAAGGCGAAAAGTGGCCCATGGAGAGCCGCTTCGATACGCTGAATGTAAGAGGAGGAATGGATGGTAAGAATGAAAGTGGACGAAGCGAAACAAGTATGTAAGGATCGTAGCAAGTGGAAAGAAGTGGTATCTGCCTAACCCTACGGGAAAGAGGCGTGATTATATGGATGTATGTATGTAAATTTTTATTTTTTAATGACTCGGCAAAGTTTGTTTTGTCATATTATAAAATATCAGCTATTTAGCTATTATTTTGTAATACCTACAGAAAGTAATGTATATAGCGCAACCGACTTTTCGAGACGTAGAAACTAAAAACAGTCATTTAACTTCCACAAAATATTATGCATTTACTAACCTTTATAAATACCTGGAAAGCAGAATGTATCATCATATTTTCATCACCGACAAAAGAGATTATTACTGGGTCCAAAATGACCTTGACATAAAAAGTTGTTGATATTGGGGGCTTACCAAAAACTGTTTATTTTTGATTATAGGATTTCTGTTTCAAGTTATCACAATAAATAAAGGGAAATGTATGACTAAGAGCTTTTTGACAATACGCGATAAGTACCGATATCCGATAACAGACCGGAAAAGCTCTTAATATGTCTGACATAAGTGCGTTTTTTCAATATTCAATCCAATATCACGCCAGTAATGACATGAAACATATACTTGTCTATATGTTTCACGTTAAAACATATCCCTATCTTTCTCATTTTTATGTAATTTATCGCATACGTATATGTATCGCATAATGGGAAAATGCCCTAACTTGTGACTAGATGAATTTTACATACTAAGACATACAATTATTCTTAGGTAAGAAGATACAGGGTTGAAATATATGTATCGGAAGGTGCCGCCAAGAACACAGATTGGGCTCTCAAATACAAAGGATCGCCGGGTTTCCTGTCGCAACTGGAGGAGATATTGGGGGACGGCCTGGGAGCGTCGAACGACAATACTCCATGTCTAATGGCTGTTAATATCAAAACGGATCCTGTTAGTAAGGTAAGTACAGTACCCCAAGCAGGAACATCTCGCGGTTATCGTTACGTGTACGTAAACGAGAAATTTTGTATGAAACCCATGAAAGCGCCTCTAGCGGACGTAAAAGTAACTAAAATTTTCATACAATATTCCTCATATTTCACGTTTACGTACACGTAACGATACCGCAAAATGTTCCTGCTTGGGGTACAGTTCTAAAAGTCAGCATTAAGTTAAAAAATCGGTAACTCGCTTGTGACTCCTCTATTACGTGTATCTGTCACGTAAAATTGTAAAAACCGTTAAATTGTAATAAAACTAGTGAAATTGCAAAATTTTGATATACTTCCGACGCGAATATGCTGCCTATAATTTCACACATTATTTTTCGTTAGATTACAAATATATAGTTTTAAATCTTTCGACATATTTTTACAATCTCGTTAGTTATTTTACAATCTAACGGTTTTTACAATTTTACGTTAGACGATCCGTCTGCTCTTTTATCGGTCATATTTCATGAGTCAAGCTTGGCAGATATGAAACACTATTTTGTACGTAGTATCTATTTGTTAACGTGGCGACGAGACGTCTCACTCGCCAGTTGTCACCCTAAGGGCCAGTCCACACGGCGCGTTGCGTCGACGCAGGGCAAACATGTTAACGCAATGCCGGCCACACGGGCTCTGCGTTAACGCAACGTTGTTGCGACGTAAACATAACATCGTCTCGGGGAATGCTGTCCGTTGTTCGTGCGTCGTCACAGCGTTGCGTCGACGTCGCGCACCGTGTGAACAGTACAGTTTTTAGTATGTAAAACGACGGAGCGACAGCGCTGCGTCGACGCAACGCTGACGCAACGCACCGCGTGGACTTGCTCTAATACGGATATAATGCATAACATGACAACAAATTCTGAAAAATAAATAATAATAATAGGTTGGGGAAAAAGTCTTTTCGCATTATAGTATGTATGAACTTGTCATAAAATATCTTGGGCTATACCAATTGTATCTGGCTGATTTTGGTATCATTAAAAAGTTTTAATTTTACAGAAGACGATTCCAAATTCAAATTAGGTAAATTTGAGATTTTCATTTGTTTTTCTTATTGTTAAAATGAGTGATTCTTATGAAGAATTTCGATACATTTTAAAATTTTATTACAAAAAAGGTAATGCAACACAAGCCGCGAAAAAAATTTGTGATGTTTATGGACCTAATGCAGTATCTGTGAGAGTAGCGCAAATTTGGTTTAAGCGTTTTCAATCCGGAAATTTTGATATCAAAGATGCACGTCGCTCTGGTCGCCCTGTTACGGACAAAACTGTTGCCATTTTTGAAAAAGTGGAGCAAGATCGGCATATTAGTAGTTACGATGTAGCTGAAGAACTGGGGATTGACCACAAAACGGTTTTGGCGCATTTGAAAAAAGCTGGGTACACAAAAAAGCTCGATATTTGGGTGCCTCATGAGCTCACTGAAAGAAACCTAATGAACCGTGTACTCATTTGGGATTCTTTATTACGACGTAATGAAACCGAACCATTTTTGAAGAAGCTGATAACTGGTGATGAAAAGTGGATCACGTACGACAAGAACGTGCGAAAAAGATCGTGGTCAAAGGCCGGTCAGGCTTCACAGACTGTGGCGAAACCCGGGTTAACTCGCAACAAGGTGATGCTGTGTGTGTGGTGGGATTGGAAGGGCATTATTCATTATGAGCTGTTACCGCCAGGCAGGACCATCAATTCTGAACTGTACTGCGAACAACTGATGAGATTAAAGCAAGAAGTTGAGAGAAAGCGGCCGGAATTAATCAACAGAAGGGGTGTGGTTTTTCACCATGATAACGCTAGACCTCACACATCTTTAGCCACTCAGAAAAAATTACGGGAGTTTGGCTGGGAGGTGTTAATGCATCCGCCGTATAGTCCTGACCTTGCACCTTCAGATTTCCACCTGTTTCGGTCGCTGCAGAATTCCTTAGGCAGTGTCAGGTTGACATCACAAGAGGACTGCCAAAACCACTTGTCGCAGTTTTTTCATCAGAAGCCCCAAAAATTTTATAGCAATGGGATCATGTACCTACCAACAAGATGGCAAAAAGTTATCGAACAAAATGGCACCTATATACTTACGTCACTTGTAAATAAACTTTATAAAAAAACCTTTTGAATTTTTATATAAAATGCGAAGAAACTTTTTCTCCAACCTAATAATAATATCTATGGACGGATATAAACTACTGATCCATTTTTAATAAATTAGATGTCAATAAATTTGTAATATAGCCCAATAGCCCGGGTAACATCCTACTGTTATAAATGTGAAAGTTTGTGAGGATGGATCGATGTTCGTTGTTACTCTTTCACTTAAAAACTACTGAACGGATTTTGATGAAATTTGGTATGGTAGTAGTGTAGAGTCTATTTTAAACATAGGCTACATTTTATACCGAAAAAATGCAGTGTTCCCGTGGGATACAGGAATTACGCGGGAGGAGCCGCTTGCAAAATCTTAAATATATAGGTATCTAGTAAGGAAAGCTTGTAGTGAACAACTAGTATAAAAAGTCCTCAATTTGCAGAATAATTTATAATTGAATGTTTATGGGCAGTTTATTTTCGTAATTGGAGCACTGGCAGTGAAGACGCTTGTTATCTAAACTTGACCATGATAAAACAACATACAACAAATACAGTAGAATAATTGTTATTACTAAATAAATGACAAAATATGTAAAAGTTGATAAATATGTAAATCAGCGAAACCAAAGCAAATTTTTAAACTATTCTCTATGGATAAAGACCAGCAAATGATTAACCTATTCGCGCTAAGAAGGCAGTGAATCGTGTACAAATGACGCAGAATCTGTGTTCACATTAATCGATTAAAGTAATTAAAAATATATTTTGACTTATCTACGCATGATTCACTGACTTCTTAACGCAAATAGAAGATGCATCACCTGATCGTATTATCGAATTTAGCATTATGGAAACGATTATGCCGCCGGCCATAGACATTCATGTAATTAAAATTTAAAGTTACGTATCATTGACTACCTTTAAACTTTTTCTCTTGGGCCTCTGGCGAAGAATAATATATTAAACTAGCTGATGCCCGCAACTTCGTTTGCGCAGAACTAACGGAAGCGGTGGGTACCGCTATAAAATAGGGTTATTTTTTTAAACGAAACCTTAAAATAAAAGTAGCCTATGTTAGACCTTATAACTTCAGCTATCTGCTAGTGAAAGTCCCGTGAAAATCGGTCCAGCCGTTTCAGAGATTAACTGGAACGAACAGACAGACAGACGGACAGACAAAATTTTTAAAATTTGGTATTTTATTGTAAGTACCAATTATACTTTCAGATGAATTATGTGAAAAGCTGTTTGAAGTTACAAACAGACACTTCAATTGTATTTATCTGTATAGATGTATAGATTCAATCATTCGATAGACTTACACGACGGCTCGCGGGTATGTGGGGATGCGTGCGGCGAGCGAGGCGTGAGTTTTTTTCAGCCAGGACTTTCATTCACGGGGCTGGCCGCTGGTAGAGTGTTATCATAATTAATTTAAATAGCATGCAGTCACAAATCACAATAGGTATAATATTTTTTGACGACCTCTGTGGCTCAGTTGGTTGATCGTGTTGGTGCTCAAGCCGGGGGTCGCGGGTTCAAATCCCGCCGAAGGAACAAAAAGTTTTTCTGTGTTCCTGGGTCATGGATGTGTATTAAATATGTGTATAATATAATAAAAATCATAAATATGTGTATAATATAAAAGTATTAAAGAAATTTCCGTTGTCTGTTAACCCGTAACACAAGTTCTTCGAGAACTTACCACGGGATCAGATTGACCTGGTGTGAAGCGTCCATAGATATTATATTAATAATTGTCAATAACATCCCACCAAAAACATTCTGTAAAAAACTAGCCAAGTCTCGATGGAGCTGCTTGTTTATCTCTAAAAAGTAATGAAATCTAGACAAAGTCGTGCCAAGTCTAAGGATCCTTACTGCGATTTATTTATTATTATAGTTAATGTTGTGTGACTTGGCCGTTGAAAATTCTTTATACGTTAGTGGGTACAAGTCAATTTTGTTTACACGTAATGTTATATCAGATTCTGTTGTAACTACCTATGTTTGTTAAGCGAGATAATAGCCCATACTGGTATTGGTAATTGGACGCTAGTGTCTTATTTTAGGCGTTGTTGATTGTATAACACATGTATTGGAGCAATGGTGTCATGGAGCCCCTTTTGTACCCTTGTGTACTCTTCAATGGCCAAGTCACACAACATTAACTATAATAATAAATAAATCGCAGTAAGGATCCTTAGACTTGGCACGACTTTGTCTAGATTTCATTACTTTTTAGAGATAAACAAGCAGCTCCATCGAGACTTGGCTAGTTTTTTACAGAATGTTTTTGGTGGGATTTCACTTCTTTTTGTAGAAACGTAGGAATATTGATTTATTTTACTAGATTTTAGTGTAATTTGTTTATTTAATTTGTGTAATGTTCGAGTAGAATAAAGTTAATTGTTCGACTATTTCTTCTTGTAAACTTGTAAGTATAAGTATAAAAGCCAGTCCAGTCTTAACCAGAGTTTTCCTTTAATTTCATTTATATGCGTATTAAAAGCAGAAGGGGAGGCATTCGCCCAGCAGTGGGACGCTAGGGCTAGATTAAATTAAAAGATGTGTCCTACTTCACTGGATTTTTGCAATGACAGTCGATTTTTTTATGTACCAATAGTAGAAGGGGGCATTACCATATCTCTAATCAGCTGAGACCAGCTGAGGGTTCTTCATCAGATACTTCAGACCTTCGATTTTTGACATCAAATGAAGTGGCCCACCAAGTTGAATATTTTTTGTAAAGGCAGTATGTCGATCTCTAATAGTTTGGTTGGGCTCTTGTGTTTTCTAATAAGGGTCACCAGGTACTCCAGATCTTCGATTATCCTAGTTTTTACAGTTTTCTCTTTATGTGGCCATTAAACCTTACCTCTGTACCAAATTTCAGCTCTCTGAGTTTATGGGAAGTACTAGTTCTATTCTGATGATCATGAGTGAGTGACTGGGTGAGTGTCATAAATGCGAAACTTTGCTGTCGTTTAACTTCGGAACTAAATGACCTACAGACTTAAAATTTTGGATTTTAAGTATGTGATTATACTTTACTGGATGACGAAAATTTCTGCGTTCTGGTCTTATCCAGAGGTGCTCAAATAAGGGCCTGAAAATGCGGCGAAATGGTTCCAGTAAATAATGGTACGGCAGTGTTTGCTTCGCGCTCGACTTGGCGGGGGCACTGCCGTGCCCCCAGATCGACGTTCTGGTCTTATCCAGAGGTTCTCAAATAGAGGCCTGATAATGCGGCGAAATGGTTCCCGTAAATAATGGTACGGCAGTGTTTGCTTCGCGCTTGACTTGGCGGGGGCACTGCCGTGCCCCCAGATCGATTATCCTAGTTTTTATAGTTTTCCCTTTATGTGGCCATTAAACCCTAACTCTGTACCAAATTTCAGCTCTCTGAGTTTATGGGAAGTACTAGTTCTATTTTGATGATCATGAGTGAGTGTATAAGTGAGTGAGTGAGTGTCGTAAATGCGAAACTTTGCTTTCGCTTAACTTCGGAACTAAATGACCTACAGACTTGAAATTTTGGATTTTAAGTATGTGATTATAGCTTACTGGATGACGAAAATTTCTGCGTTCTGGTCTTATCCAGAGGTTCTTAAATAGGGGCCTGAAAATGCGGCGAAATGGTTCCAGTAAAGGATGGTACGGCAGTGTTTGCTTCGCGCTCGACTTTGGCGGGTGCACTGCCGTGCCCCCAGATGTCAACTTGATATCACATTAATAACATGACACGAACAAATTATGACAAGAGTCAACCAGTGTATGAGTTAAATTCTCTGATATTTTTTTTTTTATTTCTCAAACCTTCATTTTCCAGACTCGTCTACTAGGAGTGGCGTGTTTGACATTGGGCAGCTACCAGATGGCAGTTTCGGAGTTTACAGACGACGATTTGCTGACCGAGCTCGAAACTATCACCGTACAACTAGCGCCCTCTGAGTGTATAGTGATACAGACTGAAAATGATGATGTAAGTGCTACGAATGTTAATGTTGTGACTCTCTAAGCTGTACAAAAGAGGTATTTTTGCCAACCCCATGAGAGATTCGTAGGTATTCTCATCTCTTTCGTAACACTGACTGCTGCTTAAATGTTTTAACGTACTCTATGTCCACGCGACGCGCTCGTAAAGTGCGTCGTTTGCATATTTTTAACATTTTATTAAAACGCAATTAAATCAATATAGGGACTAAGATAAGTAGGCTATATATGACTAGCGTGAAATTGGATTTTAAACTTTTATTTTACCTCCTTGAGTGTTGAATTTAATAAAAAATAATAATTTAAAAAAATTAAAAACCCGACTGCGTAAAAAGTGAACCAAACTAAGTACATAATTAAAACCGGAAAGAAAAAAACAAGCACTTAGATATCCGGTGGCCTAGAATTCTATATTATTGAATTAATACTATTGGAACATAACAACTAAACAGTCAGGATCCATTGAAAAATTAGATTGGCTGTCGAATAATGGATCCCGACTGTTCAGTTGTTATGTTCCAATAGTATTAATTCAATAATATATTATAGAATTCTAGGCCACCGGATATCTAAGTGCTTGTTTTTTTCTTTTCGGTTTTAATTATGTACTTAGTTTGGTTCACTTTTTACGCAGTCGGGTTTTTAAATTCTTTAAATTATTATTTTTTATTTTATACTTTTTAGTTATGAGTACCTAGCTAGCTATTTACCAGACTGGATTTCCTATAAGCATCAGTAATACATCACAATTGCACTGGAATGTGAGAATGGTTGTTACGCAACTTTAAATCGATATAGATTCTAAACGGTCAGTCGAATCGAAAAATGTTGAGAGAAAACTAACAATGGTTTTTAAATACCTATTCAACGATACCCCACTTGATATAGTTTGTTGACTTTCATTTTTTTCATTTTCACAATATGGCGTCCAGTAGTCGCCATATTGAATTTTTACTAACGTCATGTCTTTAGTGACACTCGCCGGACTAAGAGGAATCGATTGACGTGTGAATCATAAAAATCGGCCCAGTCGTTTGGTCTGTATAGTGCTTCAAAGGAACATACATACATACATACATACATAGGCTGATAAACACATTACCACTCCTTTGCGTTGCGCAGTCGTCGGGTAAAAAAAACTCTTTCTTAGTGGATGCCTACGTCATAATATGAGAAATATTAAATTTATAGCCTTAAGGGTTTGGCCTGTGTGTTGATATTATATCAATCAATCAGCTTTAGATTAATATAAAAATATAAAATGATTAGTTGACGAATATTTTTAGACTTGTCTCAAACGCTATCTTTATTTAAACGTTTTATACAAGATATGATTATAATAATTGTTTACTTTTTCAGTACAAAGCTCTAAATAAAGTAATGGAGCGTACCAACGTGACTGTGACAAAGTTAAAGAAGAGTGAATTTTCATCGGAAGGTTTGACACAAGACTTGAATAGACTGCTCAAGTTTAAGAAAGGTCAACAAGAGGATGCCAACGCGTTTGCGGAAACCAGGAAAGAGCTGGCCATGACTAGTTTAGCAGCTGCTATCCGCTATACTTCGTTGCTTTCAGATGCTACTAATTTTGGAAGGTAAACATAATACATTAGTGTTGTAGGTGAGAGTAAGAGAGTGAGAAATAAATATTATTACAGTCACGAGTAGTAACACAGATTCGAGTTGCTTTATTAAATGTACACAATACAAAGCATAATTTATAATGTAACCAAATTTATAAAAATACATTTCATTTATGTTTAGCGCGTGTCTATAAGGTTTGGAAAAATCAGTTACGGATATTTTGGGCATATGATCTACTGCTTATACAGGATTATTTTTTCACCAGTACAAAAAATCAACATACGTAATAGTTGTCAAAAATAAAAAATACTAGCGATTTTTGTTACTGCCCCTTTGGAACAAAAAAACAAAATTATTAATCCCCGAACTTATCCGCTAAACTAATACAAAATGTGGATGCATTACGCATCTATCGATGCTTTGTTACCAACTCGTGCGCCGCCGCCCGGCCGATCGCTTACCCCACCCCGCCGCCCCCTACCTCATACCGCACCCGTTGACGCCTTGTAGTTAGTGCGCCCATGCGGTATTAGATTATATATAAAGGTATAGGATAAAATAATTGAAATGAAAAAAAATTTTTTTATTTTTATTTGTGAAATGTACTCTATTATCGATACCAATGACGCGGTAAAATTTATTGTACCGATGAAAAAGTATTCCTGTATATATTATACGTATAGACGTATAGGCAGATAAATAAATATCTTTATATGAGCAGTAGATCATATACCCAAAATATCCGTAATTGATTTTACTAAACCTTATATAATCGTAACTTCATTCATTTTCCATTTAACTACGGAGTCTCTGAAGTACTTGAAAGTCTGATTGGAAAACATATGAATAAGAAAAAACCGGTGGACAGTAATTCTGGACATCTTGACAATATTCTAAGGAAATGAATAAGATCGCGTAATCTTATCGAAGTTGACCTTAGATTTCTAGAATGCCCGTAGCACTTGTTTTATTGGAACGATTCACGGTCAGCTAACACAAAGACACAACGCAGATACTTAGTTATTATTATATACGTAGATATTAGTTATTATTAAGATAACGATTTAAAATCGAACTTTATTTACACAAAAAAGAAACTATTTATAAAATCCCTATCTTAAAAAGTGCGTGGCCCGTCTCATTTCGGTGTAAACTGATGCGATGCTTACACAACGCTTTAAGACAGTGGTTGCGTTGAAAGTTCAAATAAAAAAAAGAAGAAGAAAAGGGATGTAAAAACAGAATATGATTTAAATTATCACATCAATGTTCATGTTATACTGATAACAACTACTTCCGCGTAATATAGGTATTATATTCCGCATAATGTTTTCATTAATATCGTTGATCTATTGAACTTAAGATTGTAATGGAACTATTATTATTATTTTTTAAAAAGACAGTCATATTTATTTTTGTTTATTTTTTTTTAAGTAAGCTATTTTTATTCAAAGACCATACACATTAATTTAATGTGGTCCTAACATTCATTTGTCGCCGTCGATGTGATATGTGTATTACGTTTTAACTCCACTGATATTATTACTAATTAACAAATACAATGATAGTTTTCTCGAGAATGTTCTTAATAGTGCTTTGAACTCTAGGTTATGTTATTATTAGTTTATCATACTTTCCGTTTTAATACATCGCACTTAAGCGTAATGTTTTGGTTCGTGATTACAAGAAATAATTTAGATAACTCTATGATTCCGTATAACTATCATGTGTACCTATATGTCACCGCACAATTGTAAAAACCGTTAGATTGTAATATCACTAGAGATATTATAAAATGTCGACAGATTGTCTAATAAAAAAAATTCTTTACAATTGTACGTATTATTTTTCTTTATAATTATTACTAGCTTTTGGGCGCGGCTTCGCCCGCGTGGAATGGTATTCTTGGAGAAAAAGCTTTTTCAGCAAACAACTTTACTCACTGCTATATACTTCTGTATATAGCGACCCGCCCCGGCATCGCACGGGCCAACAGAAATCGTAATATTTTAATTTCACCATAACTTCAAAACCAAACGTCCAATTTTAATCATTCAAAGACCAAATATTATCTACATAAACTGTACTTACGGCCGCACTCAGAGTCATTTAATTGTTACTTAAACCATTACTTAGTATAGATTTAAAAAAACTCACTCTCAGAGTCAGTTAACGGATCGTTAACGTGACTTAATGATGATTAAATTTAAGTACTGCAAAACCTCTATTTAACTTGCTAATTGTGGATTAAGTCGATCGAATTTGAGGTTATTTATTTGTTTTTGTAAAAAAAATTACATTTGAATTTTACTAATACGCTATTACTAGACTACTAGTTATTGTAGTTATTATCTCAGTTACTACTACGTTGTTTTTACCATTTTTATGCAAAATGTCTAATCAGATGGACTTTATAGATTTTGAAAATTTTTCTTTAAGATTCAGAAATGTGGGACCAAGATGACCAAGACGCTATAGAAGACATTATTCGGATCCTTTCACTAAAATATTCAATCCAAGAATTCCATGTTAGATATAGATTCACTCCGAAGTCCTATGTTGTAAAAAAACTTAATAATAATAGGTATGTAGAAATCAGACTTAAATAGATCAGATACCTATTAGAAGAGGATTACCATTTACCTACTCCCAAAATAATGCTTCTGTTTACTGTAAGATATTTAGCTACAGGCAGTTTTCAGGTTAGTTTCTAAATTATAGTACCTAAAATCATAGAAAAAAGTATACATATAGAGACCTAAAATAATAAACAAAACTAGAATCATGAGAGTTTACTATGTGCTTGTAATAAGTAATATTATTTGTATGTTGCTATCTTATTTTTATATTAATATCTGTCAGTAATCGGTCTCACAAATTGTCAGCAAAGTTTCTGCATTAATTGCTATGAAAATGCAAGATTTTGTCAAGTTCCCCGGCTACTGTACAGGTACTGATACTACTACTGATATATTTTATTCGTTTTGAACTAAATGTATGCCAAGATAATGTATTATTTTAATATTAATTAAACTACATCTAATGATTATATTATAATTATGTAATTTAAATATTATATTCTTGTTACAGATGACAGTTCTATGAAATTGCACACTTTCCTGGGGTGATTGGGTGTATTGAGTTAAATATCATTATTAAAATAAAAAGTCCTGGAGGAATCACTTCAGAAGTGTACAGAAATAGAATACACAATATTTGTGCTACAGAGGCAAGCTATACTTATGTTCTATTTATAAGATGTCATCATTCTTTCCATTCCGAGCTACCAAATCATGAATTTCCTTTGAATCTCTGAGAGATAAGTTTAAAGAAATAGGTATTCTGACCGTCGCTTCACAATACATTTGAAAAAATACACAATTCAATGGACAATGTATATCAGAAAGAATATACTTAAATAATTACAAAATAAAGCGACTATCATATTATATCTAAGGAATACAAGAAATAGAAATAAGTTAGATATACCTGTGATGAGTGATCAGACTAATTTTTAAAGGTGTATACAATAGAATCCCTGAAAACGTTCAGATTCTTTCCATTAATAAATTAAAAAAGGTTGTTAAAGAATGTTTGTGTGCCAAAGCTTAATATAAGGTCAATGGTTTCATCATTTTACCACCTTGGGAATAATATGCTCCTTGCAAGGCTGCTTCTATGTATGTATGTACTTATTATATGTATATTGACTTTTGTCTTAGATTATGTTACTATATTGTAAAAAAATATTTTTTGAAAAGAACAATTTTTCTTCTCGCCGGTGGTAAGCATAATGTAGCAGAATTTGGATTTGATTAATAAAAGACAATACATATAAAATAATTTCTTTTATTTATTACTATTTTGTAACTTTTCTAATATTTTTCCGCTTCTTGTTTTATTTCTTCAATCTTCCTTCACAACAACAACGAATTTCAATTTTGGTAATCATAATATATTCACCATAGACGGATATTCACCTTAATATTATAATTTGAAACACAATTCAAAATTACACTAATACTAAAATGTAGAGTGCAATAAACTTCAAAGAGAATATAATCACTACGTTTTATAAACTTTAAACTTTAGATTTTTTGTATTAGGTAGGTAAGTACCTATTCACGCTCGCCGCCCGCGAAGATTTGACAGTTAGCAACTGTAATGCCATATTAGAAAATTGAAATTATTTTACCAAAATATTCGATAAATTGCTATTTTGGATAATTTTTTGTCGATTTTCTTTGTTAATTAAATAAATTCTAACTATATTACTACTTTACATGATTTCTGATGTTTATTAAAGACAAACTTAACAGTTTCATATTAATTAATTTTAAGTATGGCTACATCTTCTCCAAGTTTTTAAGTAATCGACAACTTATTTCGAAGATGCACCACCCTACGATTGATTAAATTTGTCATTAGCTAACGATCCATTAAATGTTGACTCTGGGAGACACGCTTCATTAAGATATTTAATGTTCATTAGTTAAATACTGATTAGGGCTAATTTAATGAACGTCTCTGAGTGCGGCTGTTAGTGATGAAATAATTTATGTTGATAAGTGATGAAATAATTTATGTTGATAAGCATGATTAAAATAAACGCGTTTAAATGTAGTCCAAAAAAAATCAAGATTTCTAAATAAAAAAAATGGTTGTTGTGCTTCACTCGACATAGATAGGTTTAGTGTGTCGCAGACTTTTTTGTAGATATTTATAAGATCTACAATTAATTAGAACTTTTTATGGTTCTATCTTTATAGTTTAGGCAGCGTACGCAAAATAAGTAACTTTTCTGGTTGATTTTTTACACCTTGTGTCCGAAAAAACCAAATATCTTACGGAACCCTATTTTTTTCCAAAATAAAATTTTGCCTATGTTACTCGTGGATAATGTAGCTTTCGAATGGTGAAAGAATTTTTGAAATCGGTCCAGTACTTTTTGAGCCTATTCATTACAAACAAACAAACATGGAAACAAAGTTTTCCTCTTTATAATATTAGTGTAGAATGTGTAAATTACTGTAGATTATGAAAAAGCGAACAAATATGGTGGCGCGGGGCACTTGCCGTTTAACCGATCGGCACGGTAAATATTACAATATAACGAAAAATAACGTGTAAAATTGTAAGAACGAATTTTTATTTGACAAACTGTCGACATTTTATAATATCTCTAGTAATATTACAATCTAACAGTTTTTACAATTTTACGGTGACATATACACACAGGGGTTTTTGTAGTTTCCTTATAAATAAGGTTAATTTTCCATAATGTTAAGTACACCAAAACAACTACAAAATTGTTTAATTTTGTAGTTTTGGTGTGCAATAAAGTGTTATTGTATTGTATTATATTGCTTTCGATAGTTTGATGTAGGTATTAGTGATGTAACGAATGTCTATTTTTTAGCATTCGCGAATGCGAATGCGAATATCCGCTACCGACATTCGCGAATGCGAATATTCAGTTGTTGTTCATATTTGGCGCCAATTTGTCTATGGTTTGGCGGCAGTCGCGTTCGGACTAGGTTCGTTATGGGTTCGTTACGTTCGTATCTTCCGAGTATTGCCGAGTTCAAACGAACTCATCTATGATCTAAATAAAAAGTCATTCATTCCGCTCCGCTCACTCTAACTTAAACTCAAAATTTTTATTTCCATGTAGGTTATGATATAACGCTTATAGAATTGTCCTACATGATGCCTACCACCGGTTCGGAAACTAGCCCGGCGAGAAGAACCGGCGTAAGAAACTCGCACATTTGCTTTTGTTTTCTGATATACATATTCGCAAAACATTCGCAACAATTTTGCGAATGCGAATGCGAATATACAAAAATGTGCGAATATTCGCGAATGCGAATGCGAATATTCGTTACATCACTAGTAGGTATAAATAACAACATTAAGCTCTCGTATTTGTTTTAGATTGAACTAAGCTAAAATATAGTGTACTAGCTTTTGCCCGCGGCTTCGCCCACGTGGAATAGTGTTCTTGGAGAAAAAACTACTTCGGCGAATCTTTACTTACAGCAATATATTTCTGGTACAATATTGAAAATGTTTTTAGGTTTACCCAATGCAAATTGTGAAAAATTGGACCCTATAACCTCGACACGACATGCGCGACCGCTTGATATACATTATAATATTATATGAATCGCGCTTGAATATAATTTTTACGACCTGCATTTTGAATCTGTAATATCTTCGATATTAATATTTATTTAAATTACATGCTGTAAAGGGCCATATTGATCTATATTAAATGCACAATGTATTTAAAGTACTTCATTGGATAAGGATTAATGCTGTATTGCTTGAAATCGATTCGTAAATAAGCTATTAAATTTAGATAAAGGGTAATAAAATGGTTATCGTGGGTAATCCCTAAGAGATAGACATATTATGCAACTTTTTTGTAGGCTTTTTTAAGATGAACAAAACTGTCGTACATTATTTTGATTTAACTCGTAGTATTCAGCCAGCGTTTGCAATGTAAGCGCAAAAAAAGGGTTTATTGACTTTTTTGCGCTTACATTGCAAACGCTGGCTGAATACTACGAGATAGATCAAAATAATGTACGACAGTTTAGTTAATCTTAAAAAAGCCTACAAAAAAGTCTGACAAAAAAAGTTTTAACGGGAACCTGAATCACTCTATCTGTTAAAAAAACCGCATCAAAATCCGTTGCGTTGTTTTAAAGATTTAAGCATACATAGGGACAGTAAAAAAAGGGACTTTGTTTTATACTATGTAATCCTATTAATATTATAAATGTAAAAGTTTGTGAGGATGTATGGATGGATGTTTGTTACTCTTTCACGCAAAGACTACTTTATCTTTGTAGTCTAGGCTCTGGATTAAAACATAAGCTACTTTTTATCCCGATAAAATACAGTGTTACCGAGGGATACTGTATTTATGCGGGCGGAGCCGCGGGCAACAGCTAGTTTTACAATATTTTACAAAGGAAAAAATCGTCCTCACCTAACAGATTTTAAACCTATCTCAGATAAATAGCTCTTGCGACGCTGATTATTATTTAATATGGCGATGTGCATATCCACACTCCCTGATATTCCACACCTGAGGTGAACCTCAGGAGTGGGGTTGTGACAGAAATTGAAATTTTATTTTTTATTGTTTATATATTAGCGATCCACATAGTTATCTCCTATTTAGTGTGGCAATGTATCAGCTATTAACTGAGATAGGTTTGAGAATTGATGGTGGGTTGAAACACTGCTCAATGCTCATACATTTCTTTGCATGGTCCTTCAATACTGCAATATTATGTATGCGTAATATGCGTCCTTTTCACATGAACACATAACATTACTACTCGCTACTCGTATAGTAAGAATAGGATAAGAATTACGATAAGTTGTCATATTGGAGTAAGATAATATTATAATATATGGACCATTCTAGTTTTTTCTATAGACTCACACAAACAATTGCAGGTTTCATCTATCCACAATGAAGACTGACTGTTTCCTGCACATGGACGCGGCGGTGCTGTCCGCTCTGAACGTGTTCCCGGACCTGGGGGACACGAACAACGCGCCGTCCCGAAGCCTGTACGGTTTGCTCGATAGGTGCAGGACTCAGCAGGGGAAAAGGTATGGTTTTCTGTCCAAATAAAATATCTGAGCCCTTAGTCAAGATACATTCGATAATTTCCAAGGCGAAGTTCGAAAACAAAATGTATGGGATTTGACATAAGGCATCGCAAGCGACTTGTCACTTAACGATGACATGTCAAATCCCATACTTTTTTGATTTCGAACTTCGCCGTCGAAATTATCGAATGCACCTTGACTAAAGGCTCTGGGGACTTAGACAAAGTAAAAAATCGAAACGATAACATTGCTCGAAAAGAATAAAATGTATGTGAGTAACCGCGTAGTGTACCGGCAAATATGGTAATCATATCCTTTTCTAATTTTGTTTTCGTTACTTCGTCTAAGGCTCCAGCTTCCTAGTAAAATTACAGGTAGACAAAATTGACAATATATCTGATCAATAGACGATCGCCGAACCAGGCTATGTGAGCTGATCGGTTCCGTCATTTGCTAATGAGGGTGTTTGATATTTTTTCTTCAGCTAGGGGCAGACCCAACGCACACAAACCGTCATCTGGTGGCGTAAGTGGTATCATAAACGGTCAATAAGAATTTTCGATTCTTTTTCTGTCCCCAGGCGGCCCTTGGGACGGTCCTTGTCGTTTCAAAAAGCTGTCAGATGTCACGAATTTAAAAACCGTCACTGGCCCACCGCAGATCCATTCGACAAATGTATTGGCGTGTAAGCGATCACGACGCGACATACGTCAAGATAGCTATCTCGCTCGTCGATTTTGTCTACAACTAATAGTGCTAAAGTAGCAGCACATAATGTTATAAATGCCTAATTTTGTGTTAAATAATGGTTCGATAAGCAGATGGAGAAGGGGATGTAATTTCGTTACTAGCCACTAAACGTACTGTACCCCAAGCAGGAATATTTTGCGGTATCGTTACGTGTACGTAAGCGAGAAATATTGTATGAAAATCATGAAAGCGGACGTAAAAGTAACTAAAATGTTTATACAATATTCCTCATATTTCTCGTTTACGTACACGTAACGACACTGCAAAATGTTCCTGCTTGGGGTACTGATCTGAAAAATATCTCGCCTTCTTTACTAACTATAAACACATATAATTAAGCATTATAAACACTTTCAGACTACTCGCACAATGGCTCCGGCAGCCGCTTCGCGACATAAACCTGATCAACGAGCGCCAAGACATCGTAGAAGTGTTCACGCGCAACTCGGCGCTGCGGCTCCAGTTGCACGACGAGTTGCGCCGCCAGCCGGACTTGCAGGCGCTGGCCAGGCGACTCACGCGCAAGAAGGCCAATCTGCACGACTGCTACAGGATATACCAGGTAAACTTTTTAAATATTTAATATTTCCACACCTCATTGAGGTAGAAATTGTAAAACGCATAGACCTAAGAACATCATTGTATCAATTTCTTGGAAATAAAGGATATGAATATGAATATGAATAAATAGGACTTCTACATCGAGTGTAATATATTATATATAATATACTAGCTGTTGCCCGCGGCTCCGCATGCTAAAATTTCAGTTCGATCGGTGCAGAACTTTTTGAGTTTTTGAAGCGTACACAAACCAACATAACATTTTTATATATTATAGATATATAGATTTAATAAAAAAATATAAGGTTTGGTAAAATCGACTACCGATATTTTTGGTATATAATCTACTGCTCATATAAACACATTTAGGCAAAAAAAACTATTGCCAAACTTAAAGTAAAAAAAATCATCCTGGGTGAATATCCGCTCAACGCAAACTCGCCCATATAAAGGAAGAATCTTTTCTAGTACAACAATTATTTTTCTGCCTAAATGGTTATACATAAGCAGTAATCGTGTGCCCAAAATATCCGTAGTTGATTTTACCGAACCTTATATACATAGTGGAAATGTTCGAACCATAATATATTGTGCAGTCAACAGTGGCATTAATTTGGAAATACGGCCACACATAAATCATAGCAATAACATAATATGTAGTACTAGCTTTTTTCAGCGGCTCCGTCCGCGTCAATATAGTATCGGGTATCCCACGGGGATGCTTTTTCAAGATACAAGAAGCCTATGTTTTAATTGACTTGACCTTGTTTTTATTTTGGTCCTAAACGTTTCATAATTGTTTCATTAAACATAAAAAATAATATAACATTATTTTGAAACCTAAAAACCTACATAAAAAGTACTTTGAAAATACACTTTTAAAAACCACCGAAAATACTATTCGCCATGTTGGTTAATAGATTATCTATGCTGTAATGTCAAAATTGTACTATTTGTAATCTATGATATTGTTACGAACACACAATGAGACTAGCGCCATCTAGCGTCAACTAATGAAACCACTTGGTGCGAACAGGGACAGCGCGGGGCCCCCTACTCAGTACTAGATGGCGCTACTGTGCGAATCTTCCGGAATAATCCAACCAGTTCACGCGAGTCGCGAACTTTTCTGGAATGGTCTGGGACTCGTGTCGGCTGGTATAAATACGCCTCAGGGTTGGGAACGAGTTGAGTTCACTTTGAGCTGCCTTCGAAGCGAAACGGGCGATAAGTGAAAACTAGTGATCGGGACTTCGATTTGAACAGCGAAACAGGCGATATCGAAGTGAAAACTGGTGATCAAGAGTGATACCGTGAGTGAAACCTACGACTTGGCGTACAACTTAGGACACCGTTAGTGTTTAGTGTTGGACTTAGTGCTTAATGTTGGACCTAGTGCTTTAGTAGTGTGTGAACATGATTAGTGCTTGTGAATAAAGTCTTCAAAGGAGTCAGCAGGTCTTTCTCTCTAACTTTCTCGAACCCCAATACGTAACAATATACAATGATCAACGAATACAGCCCGTAGTAGTAAAATGGCAGTGTGACGTTTCGTTTGACGATTTGACATAAATAAATATAAAGTTAATAATTTAAGAACAAACATGGAAAAGAATACCGGAAAACCATTTTGAACTTATTAAATATAGCATGGAATTATAGGTAACAAAATACATAAATAATGACTTTATAAGATGTCATAAACTACTATTTTACAGAAACGCGTTCCGTTTCACTACTACATATGTTTAGTGGGTTTGTGTCGTCACATCCTTTCCGGAAGTTCTTTCGAAGTGTTTTCATCGGTAGAAATTAAAAAAATAAAAATACATATTTTTAAATCAACTTAATTTATCAATCTAAAGTTTTTAGTTAAGATATCGCTAAAATACGTTTTCCTATGCCAAGTAGTAAGTACTAAAGGAAATATTCCTTCAATATATGAACTTAAATATGAGTCAAGTAGCCTATTCAGAGCATCAACTACTACCATACCGATTCGAAATCCGTTCAGCAGTTTTTGCGTGAAAGAGTAACATCCATCCGTTCTCACAAACTTTCACATTTAGTAGTTAGGATATTCAACTAATGTACAAGACATATTGGTCTATAAATGAATTTTGTATTACAATTTCAGGCTATAAACAGACTGCCATCTCTGCTCCAATGTCTAGCGGAATCCAACAACGCGACAGTTCACTCCGCCATAGCCGAGCCGATATCGGAGCTGAATGACGATCTCGACAAGTTCCAGCAGATGATAGAAACTACCGTCGACATGGATGCTATTGATAGAGGTAAATATAGCCTGACTAAAAATACATCATGGAATACTCATCCCAACCTATGTCCGGTAGTTGTGGTATAGTATACGGTTATGCGACCCCGGCTTCCGTAGCTATTACTGTCCTATCCCTTGCCCCCCTGGGCGGTAATTATATGCTACATTTCCTATTTTCCACTCTAACTTACCAATCTTCCTTTCCACACCACCTATCCTTCCCTTTCCCAATTCCTACCCCCTCCGCCAATTTGTAGGAAGGCAATGGATAATCATGATAATAATTGAATTATCCAAAATGGCGGCGATGTGGTTCGCCACACATTACGTCTCTCATCTCGCGGAGGCGAAAATTGGCCCATGAAGAGCCGCTTCGCTACGTTGAATGTATAATAATAATAATAATATAATATCTATGGACGCTTTACACCACGTCGGTCTGGCCCCGTGAACTATCCGAAGAACTTGTGTTACGGGTACCAGACAACGGAAATATATTTAATAATTTTTATACTATACTTATATTTAAGATTTTTATTATATTATACACATATTTAATACACATCCATAACCCAGGAACATAGAAAACTTTTTTGTTCCATGGCGGGATTCGAACCCGCGACCTCCGGCTAAAGCGCCACTGCGTTCTCCACTGAGCCACGGAGGTCGTCGTCGTATGAGGAGGAATGAAAGTGGACGAAGCGAAACAAGTATAATATAAGGTTTGGTAAAATCAATTACGGAAACTTTTGGGACGTGATTTACTGCTTGTGTAAGAAGTTTACGCAAAAAAAAAAAATTGAAACTCGTGGAAAAAAATTTATACAAAATTTTATTATATTGCAAAAAATTAAATCTTTTGCATTATATCGACCGCGCGCGAACAGCTGTTCAGATATGAACTCGAATGACCTTTCCCGTTGTATGCAATAATTATGTATCGCTGTCTCTTGTAACGTAGTTACATTTTATTTAATTAAATTTCGTAAAAACGATACACCCAACGCCATCTATGGTATATGGTGGTAACTACGGCTATGGGTTCAAGTCGACATTCTCAACGCCATCTATGGTATATGGTGGTAACTACGGTTATGGATTCAGTAGTTATCGACTTATCGATTTGAATCTAATTCTTTTTAAATCTAAACATCATAATCTTTTTTTAAACAACTTAAATACACCAGTTTTGCGTTATTAGGTTATCATTCTAAATAACTCAATATATTTCTACTGTGGCAAAAAGTCTTAGCTGTGTAGTCAATGTAATTTAAAAAAATATATTTCTTTGGTCGGGTATATAAGCCTGACGCGCGATTGACATAGCCTTTTTTCTGTGTCTAATTATTGGACATTTCAGAATATTATTAGATGAGCATTTCTCAAATTTTTTGACCATAATTTTAATAATCTTCTTAAAATACAATAAGTATATTTTGGACATATTATGTTAAATAAAGCTAGCTAAAACTAGACAGATTCTGAATTTATGGTTGTTTTTTTGTTTTAATAGAGTTTTTATACAAAAAACCTGTAAATTATTAGTTAAGGGCGAAATAAAAGTTCTTATTTTGTTACTTGGAAATTAATGAAAACCATAAAGAAACATGCAGACTGTATAATAAATTTATGTTTTTCTATGTAGATCATAAATTAAACAACATCTGATAAAAGTAAAAATTGTGAAATAAATTATTTAAATTGTTTTTAGCAGTACTGAGTATTTTTTGTTACCTTTTTTAAACTTTCTAATCAAAATGTTTAGTTTTCCTCTAAAATAGAAAAAGGCATGTTATATTTACTATTTATAATTATAATAATATTTATCATAAAATTGTTTTAAATTATTGATTATAGCATTTCAATTTAAAGAAAAAGAAATATCTACCATTATTATCAGAAAAAATTTGGGACAGTATCAAAACAAGAAACTTGGGTAACAAAATCGGAAATGTAAGGCTAAGCATACACACACTTGACACTCCATTATAAAATGAAAACAAAATAAGTGAAAATGAAAATTATTTAGTTTTATCCTGTGTTATAATCTTCAAATTTAGTAATATATACATAACAAAAGATATATATAACATTATGGGGATTAAACGAATATAGATACCTACCTACCAGTATGGCAATTTTACGAAATGTGTACTTAGCTTTAAAAACTCCTTTTTTGTTACCCCTCGTTCTGGTTATACGTTACCACGCGAAAGTAACAAAAACAGAAGTAACGAAATGACGGGTACAGATTTTGAATAAAATACATATTCTTTAAAACTCAATACTTAAAACAGTATTTTACATCAAATTGTAGCCCATTAAAAGAACTATTTATCAATTTCAACAAGAGTATTAAGTATCTTGAACTTACCTTCACACAGTATAACAAAATCCAGATCGAATTAGTCGCAGTGCAGAGCACTACGTCAAGCCGCGGCTGTTGTCGACACCGAAATGACATCACAACAAAATAGCAATGTGAAATGTCGTCAATAGTGTTGCCAAAGGAAAAAAAATCAATTAACTTTGTAGTTTAAAAAATCTTTCGACACAAAAATCGGTAACAAAATCTGAATTCCGTTTTGGAATTTTTTATGGGACAATATTATTTTCCTGAAACTGATTAACTTACGACGTATTTCACTATTATACTACATAAAATATGTATTCAAATACTCTAAGTAGTGTTTTAAGACTATAACATAAATTCCGTTTCTTAGAATTTAATGAAATAAATGAGTTCAAAATCACCGCGGTCGCAATGGGACAACCTATTTTCCATACTACGAAAATTTTGGTATTTTAGATTATTAATTATTTATTGTAGTGAGAGTGTTTTATTTATAGCTTTGATATTTTCTCTGATAATTAAATAATATCAACGAAGTTACGACAGTCATGTATGTTATTTATGTTATCGTAGTAAAAAAATAATCAAAGACCAAAACATGGGACATCGACGTTGCGGCTATGGTCAAAAAATTTGAGAAATGCTCAGATAGTGGTTTCTTTAAAATCCCACGTTCTTTTATAAGTAATTTATTCCCGTCTTAAGGTGAGATATGTGTATATTTGTGTCGTGTAACTCCTATAATTGTGTAGTTTTCGCTTTCATAATGTTATATTGTTCTTTTCCAAATTGATTTTACATCAAATTGTAGGTAATTGTCAAAATTGATTTTGTGGAACACGTGGAGGTTCCCCGTTTAATAATTAGATGCTAATATCATGGTGGGCCTGTTTTATCAACACGCATTCTTGTAATTTCGCCTAGTTTTATATTTTTTATGTTTATGCGTGTTGTAAATTTTAAGCTGTCAAACTTCTTTTACATCATTTAAGTTTGCTTTGTAAACCTTTTATTTTTTAAAACGTACGCTTAATACCTATTTTTATAAAACTGTAAGGGACCCATGGCCCTGATTTCGAGGATTCGGGATCAAGGCCACGGTGCCTGAAGCAAGCTCTGCATATGTGGACCTACCGTTCCAGGGTTCTAAGTTCCGGCTGGAAAAGTTCCCGCTTGGACTACAACCGATCCGGCCAGATACCATTGTTCCGGTCTGGACAATCTCAAGCCACACAACATACCGAGGACTGTCGGTCAGATCTTGGCCCTTGGAGTCGACGGACCCTCGTCACCGGACCTCGCAGACCGTGGGATACGGGCCTGTTCCTGACTGCCTTCGACCAGCTAAGCTAAGAGCCAATTATTCTCATACTCACCTCCACCGCCCAGGGCTGAACCAGACGTTGCCGGCTAATCGACCCACGCCCCTTATCTAAACATCTTAAATTTTAAATAAATTATTGTTACGGTTAATTTAGTGTTTCCTTATAACTACACCCGTAACAACTGGCGCCCAACGTGGGGCAGTCTGGTTCAGCATTGGATTGGGTTCAGGGTCTGTGGTCTCAGGTCTGTGTTTGTAAGTGTGTTTGTCCCGTTATATATATCCAACTCTCACAGTATATATATTCCCCATTTAAGGCTGGGAGTAAGAATGTCCTTAAGCCGCCTGTAACCGGCACGTGTAAGAGGCAGGTATAGTTACAAGCACACACCCGCTATATATATATACATATATATATATATATATATATACTTTTTTTTTTACATACCCTCGGTAATTTTTTTTTTTCTCAGCGGACACAATATTAAATTTATAAAAGTATTATATTTATTCCTTATTAAATATATCCTGTTCTGTCTTTTGGCAGGGCAAATATTGTATTTATTATATTAATACTATTATTTTTATAAAATATTTATATTATAACTCATTCTTACATACACACACTCACACACACTTACACTATACATTTAAACACAGCAACATCATCTTCAATGATGTTTATGTGATTTTGGCCTTAACCTTTAATTTCATTTATCTTTTTTAATTTAACTTTTAATTCTTGTTAACATAAATAATTATAACCTTAAATTCTTAAATATATTCCAAATTCTTTGCTATAAATTTATAATTTTACTTGTAGACTCAAATTTCACTTTTAACTTTAACTTACTTTTAGGGTTGGATATACTTAGGTAGTTATTAGTACCTTATTATCTTGGTGTAGCGTTTATATATATTGTAATAAACTCTATACTGCTCATTTTTTTTTATAGACTGTATACTTAGTACTGCATTATATGTAGAACTCATTTTGTAGTTAGTTCTTATACCTTACTGATTTGTAAATCATATACTTTTCTTTTGTATTTTTTGGAGAATACATCAGATTATTTTTGTATTTTCTCGACACAGATATACTCACCTTTAAGATTGTGGAAAAAAAATTCTTGAATTTTATTGGTAATTTAACTTTTAAAATAGAATTTAACTTTTGATAAACCCGCTAATCGACTTATACTGAGAAAAACTTAATTTCTTTTTTTAAACTCAAATTTATTTAGTAACTTAACTTAATAAACATTACAGTTGACTACTCACCTAACCTACTTTGGAAAAACTTTACTTTCTTTTCAAATTTTAAACTTTTTTTTTTTCAAATCTTAACTTTTTTCAAAAAAGTTTTTTTTAAATATGCCTGGAAAAATAAAATTTATTTCTCTTCAAAAGGCGGAATTGGAATATGAGGTCTTAGTTAGGAATGAAATACCAGCTTCTACCGTTGTGGAATTAAGAAAACAAATACTAAAATTAGTTGAGCTTTACCCGTCGGAGGACATCTTAGACTCCTGTCTTCCCATAAAAGATGATTTGTTAGGAATTGAGGAAACCCTGACAAAAGTTAAATCACAGTTGGATTCTCACTCTGACGGTAACTCGTTGCTTAGAGCTGAAAATAACTTAAACCACATCGAGTATAGAATTAATAGAATTTCATCCGATAATATCGAACCTTTTGCCGAACAATATAATTCTTGTTTACAAAAACTTCAAAATTATTTAGGTTTATTACATCAATTGAAGGGGTCTAGTAGTAATTCTGTGTTGCCAGCTCCTGCTGCAGCACCTATACCTCCTTTAAATATTACGGTACAGTGTGAAAAAAATAATTTGGCTGATTTACATAAAATTAAGTTTGATGGCAAGTCTTGTGTCCGCGCGTTTATAACCAGGGTGAATGAGTATTGCACACAGCATAACATTAGTGATTCAAAGATTCTTTCTCATGCTTTTGACCTTTTTACTGGTGATGCTTTACACTGGTACAGAAGCATTCATCAAAATATTAAGAGTTGGTCGGAACTTTTAAATCTTTTATATAGTGACTTCGACAAACCGAGTTTTGATTATAGGTTCATGTCAGAGATTCGTAATAGGACTCAGGGCGAAAAGGAGACCATTACCATTTACGTTGCTATTATGGAAGGAATGTTCAACCGTCTTGTTAAGCCTGTCCCAGAGAGTGAGAAAATAGAAATCTTATTACATAACATTAAACCTTGCTATGCAAACATCTTAGCTTCTTCACCTACGGTTGTCACTATTGAGCAACTTAAGTCTCTTTGCAAAAATTATGAGGACATTCAGTCTCGACTGACCTTATATCACGAACCGCCTAAGGTAACGTCGGATACCTTAGCGCCTGACTTAGCTTATAATTTTAATAATGATAAATCTGATAACAAACAAAATTTTAATAAAACTTTTAGGCCTTTTCGTAATAACAATTTTTCCAATAATAATAATTTTTCTAATAATAATTCTAATAATAATAATAACTTCGCTTATAAACAATCCCATAATCAGGTTAATAGTTTGCAAACAAATAATCCTAAATTTTGTTTACGTTGTAGGGTTAACTCGCACAGCTACTATGAGTGCACAGCTGATAAATCCAAGATATTTTGTTTCGGCTGCGGCAACCCTGGCGTACGACGGCCAGACTGCATCCGCTGTCGTAGTAAACCTACTCATTCAAAAAACTAGTCTTATCGGATCGTGTTATACCTAACCATACCGACCTTGAGGATCGGAAACAATGGGTTAAAACCGTAGGTACTTTTTTCAAATTCTATACAATTAATACGGTCCGATGTATTGATAACAATAATTTAGATTCTCGACCTTATGTCAATATACATATAGACTCTTTTAGCATGCGCGGTCTTTTAGACTCTGGTTCTTGCGTTTCTTTGTTAGGTAATAATTCTCATTTAAATATTATTAACGATCAAACGAACTTACCTGTACGTGAAGTTCGATCGTAATTATACGAGGTATTTCGTCCGAAGAGATTAGTATTATTAGAAATATGAACACAATGTAGTATCGCGTAGTGACTACCACTTTAGCACTTAAGTTTAGAGCTGGCAACTCTAAAAAAAGAAAAAACTGGTTATAAGTGATCCCCCTACTTACAAATGGCGTCCCCACCTTTCCTTCCTCGGCGGATCGCGTTGAACTGTCTTCATTTCATTGAGAGTTATTTGTGATATTTCAGATATGGGCGCACACCTGTTAGGGAGGGTGGGTTATACTAATCTCTTCGGACGAAATACCTCGTATAATTACGATCGAACTTCACGTACAGGTAAGTTCGTTTGATCGTTAATTATACTCGTATTTCGTCCTCGAGATTAGTATTATTAGAAATATGAACACAATGTAGATGTTTAGAGTAAGAAATATCACAAATTATGCAATTACTCCTTTATTATTAAGTACTCTTATTTATAAGTATCTTAATATTATATTGACATAATATGCCTATAATCAATTATTAATATTCTATAAAACATCTTATATCTATAAAGAACACAGAGTGTTCGCCAAAGCTAGACTATCGTTTGCAATAATCGGTCTGTCATAGAACCTAGCAAAGGTAGAGGAATTACCGCTCCATCCAGCAGCTTGTCTTATAATATCTAGACTAATACCCATTTTCTTTGCCATTGACGTTGCTGCATGTCTTGTACTATGTGATGAAAAGATGGATACGTCAATCCCGCTATCTTTTAAGGTCAATTTTATCCAACGACTAAGAGTTTGTGGAGATACATTTTTATATGGTTTTCTGAAACTAACAAAAAGATAATTGCTGTGCCTTACAATATCTTTAGATTTTTCCATGTATGCTCTTAGTGTATTAGCAGGACAAATCTCTGGACGCTCTCGGAAAAAAGGTAAGTATAAAATCGGTTGCTTAGTGCCTGGTTTAGAAGTTTTAATTAAATCACTTATCTTGATAATCATTTGATCATTACAGTAAACTATTTCATTTAATTTAATTTTAGATAAGGTTTGTACCCTGTGTGCTGTTACTAGGGCTAACAATGTAACACACTTTTTAGTCAATTTTTCGAGTGTCAAATTTTCATTAGGAAACAATGAAGCTAAATAGTTAATTGTAACCCCTGCGTCCCATGTCATGTTATAACGAGGTAATGGTGGTCTTAATTTAAACACACCCTTACAGAACCTCGAAATCCTATCATCATCTGGTAACTTTTTTACAATAAAAGATAGGGCAGACCTATAAGAATTGATTGTCCCATATTGGGCACCCTCTTCAAAAGTTTTTGTAAGAAATTTTAAAATCATTGGAATAGAGGGTTCATACATGTTTATCATGTTAGTAATACAAAAATCATACCATTTTTTGTAGCAAACATCATACTGTTTTAAGGTACTTTCCGATATTGAAGCCAAAATTATATCTGCTGAGGCACTTGGAACGTCTCTCTGTAATATTGCAGACCTGACAAAATCCCTGCAACCAGGGTAATTTTTCTGTGTATGTTTCGTTTGCTGTAACCAGGAATAGAAAAATTATTATTATTTATATACACTAATTTCGAATTTAACAAGCGTAAAAACACCGGGTACCAGGATTGTGTAGGCCACACTGGCACAACCACAATACCCTCTGCCTTATCTGCTATAATTTTTCTCAAAACTTTAAGAATAATTGCTACTGGAGGAAAAGCATAAAAAAGAGACTTGGACCAATCTAAAGTAAATGCATCTACCGAAAAAGCATCTGGATCACTGTACCAAGAAACAAATTTCTCACACTTTTTATTTACCCGTGTAGCAAATAAGTCAATTTCAGGTTTTATTAATAATTCCTTGATTAACATGTTATAACCATTAATGGACAATTCCCATTCCACATCTGGATGGGTCCGTCTAGACTCTCTATCTGCTATTACATTATCCGAAGACTTAATATATGAAGCGAAAACAAATAAACCACGTGCTTCACACCATTGCCAGATGTCCTTTGCTACCTTGGATAGGTGAGGGTATTGTATACCCCCCATACGATTAATGTAACTAAGAGCTGTTGTATTATCAACTCTCATTAAAATTTTACAGTTGCTGTAATTTTTTGAGAATATTTTCAAGGAAAAATAAGCTGCAAGAAGTTCTAGGTGATTAATATGGAGGTGAATTTCATCCGGTGACCATTTACCACTGGCCCTTTGGTCTCCACAGCTGGCACCCCACCCCGTAGTTGAGGCGTCAGAGAATATTTCTAAGCAGTAATTATTATCATTTTTGATTCTACTAAATGAGTAATCTACGGAATTAACCCACCAATTTAAATCTGGTAACAGTGAAGTTGGCAAAGTCATATATTTGTCATAGTCATCGTCCTTCAAATTAAGATATTTACACCTTTCCAATTGTTTTAAATATACCCACCCATATTCAATTGCTGGACAGGCTGAAACTAATAATCCAATTAACCTCGCAAAAGTTCTAATTTTAAACCGTTTTAGATGCATAATGTTTAAAAGTTCGTTTTTAATTCTCGATCTTTTTTCCAATGGTAAACTTATGGTCCAATTGTGCGTGTCAATGATAAAACCCAGATACTTTACTGAATTTGAAGGAGTCATAACACTTTTTTCCTCGTTTACGATAAATCCTAGGTTCTTTAACAACTTTTGCGTAATGTCAACATTTTTTACACATTCTTCGTAACTACCTCCAACTAACAGTAAATCATCAAGGTATATAGATGATATTAATCCGTTAGATCTTAACAAATTTACAATGGGTTTCATTAATTTTGTAAATATATAAGGGGCTGTACATAAACCAAATGGCAAAACGTTGAACTCATATAATTTATGTCCAACATAAAATCGAAGATATTTTCTAGAACTAGGGTGAATATTAATTAAAAAATATGCGTCTTTTAAATCTAATGTAGCTAGATATGAGTCTCTTGCTATGAGATTTAACACCGTGCGAATGTCTTCTAATTTGAAATGATAGTTATCAATAAATTTATTAAACTTTTTTAAATTTAGAATGAATCTTTTTTTACCATTTGGCTTAGGTATTAGAAAAACACGTGAAACGAACTGATCAGGACAAGGTGTACATGGTGATACAGCACCAATTAACAATAAACTGTTCACATGTTCTTGCAATTCATTTTTATCTGCTACGGATAGATTACAACAATTTTGCGAAAAATTTTGCTGAACAGGTTTATTTAACCTAATTTTGTAACCTTTAATCCAGGATAAAACGGTACTGCTAGAAGTGATTAAACTCCATTGCTTATAAAAATGAGTAAGTCTACCTGCATAGCGTACCGTGTCTACTGACGGCGGCTCTGCTTGGATGGCCTCGTATAAGGCTGTCCGGTCCTCCTCTGTGGCGCAGGTCTGGTCCTCGCTGCGACAGGCTGTTGGCGTGGCGTTTGGTTCATCTGCTGCCTGCGAGCAGAGGACCTCGCCTTCAAGTTTAAATTACTTCTTGAAGTACTAGCTGTAACAAATTGAGGCTGCCTCCGCGGTTCTGGTTTTAAATCTGAACTAGATTTAGAAACCGCCTTTGCGGTTTTTATGGTATCCCCAAAATTTTGACCAAAAAGATTTCCCTCGATATTTGTAGAAGAAAGATGGTCTCGTAAATCTTTTCTGACGTAATTTAAAATGAGATTTCGTCTACACAAAGATTGGCTGTATTGGATATCACATAGTAACCGACCTAGGTCCATCATATTTTGCATTAACTGCTTATCTGAACCCTGCGTATTATTTAGGTGGTTAGAAATAATAGTCCCAAGCGACGAGATAGCTGCCGCTATTTCGATTTGCCTACATTCAATCGATTTATCACGTTTAACCGCCGTATCAGTTATGGCCGCCTTTACTTCGGCGTTAAGCTTGGGCGCGGCTATGTTTGTGCAATTGGAGGGTATTTGAAATTTTTCCAGTAATTTTTTCCGTGCTTCTTTATCCAATCCTTTTGTGGCTATGTATGCGAATCTAGAAGCTACTTCTTTGTGTATTTCAGGACCGTATGCAATAGAAATAGAGGGGTCCTCGCCTAAAATCTCTGAATAATCAGAGTTTGTACTCTCTATCTGGATGACATCGTTACTATTATTAGTACTGGGAAGCAAGTTCTCAGCTGAATTTGCCTGACCGTCTAACTGAGTTACAAAAGCAGCCGTCGATGTCTGAGGAAGGTCATTTTGATTTTGACCGTAATCCATAACTGAAAATATGGAAAAACCGTTATAAATCACCACGTCTATACAGGCCAAGCGACTGTTGTGACGTGAGAAACGGTTATATTTCATTGTTGCATATTTGTAGGTAGTGTCAGAAATTTTAATTTTCAAAAAGCTCGTATTACAAAGGACGGTTGTAGTAAATCACCACGTCTATACAGGCCATGTGACTGTTGTGACGTGAGAAACCGTTAACGATAATTACTATCCGGACATTATTTAAACGAAAACTTAATTTTCAAAAATGTGGGTACTGAAAAAAAAAATCTAAATCCCTGAGGATGTTAAATTAAAATATATTTGCATTTTGCATACCATTTAAAACTTCCGGTGGTTCATCCATCGAAGATTCCGAAGAGCTGGAGGAAGAGGAGCTAGAACTAGATATATTATATTGATCCCTTTTTTGACGATCCCGCTTTAAATGTTTCTCCAACTTTCTTAATTTTTTAACTACTAATTGAAAATTGTCTTGGCTGCCTCTTTTAGGCATTTTAATTTTTTAATTTTAGTTTAAAATATTATTTCAAATATTAGAAGTTAAATCTAAATTATATATTTTTATTAGATTTAGAATGAATTTTAATTTTTAACAATTTTGTGCAAAACGCGGAACTTGTGAAGTGGTACGGCACTAAATTGCGAATGAAGACAGTTCAACGCGATCCGCCGAGGAAGGAAAGGTGGGGACGCCATTTGTAAGTAGGGGGATCACTTATAACCAGTTTTTTCTTTTTTTAGAGTTGCCAGCTCTAAACTTAAGTGCTAAAGTGGTAGTCACTACGCGATACTACATTGTGTTCATATTTCTAATAATACTAATCTCGAGGACGAAATACGAGTATAATTGAGTTAGGCTATCCTCTCAATAATGACGATAATAATATTTCAATTTTTGCTGCGGGCGGTCAATGTTTAAAGTCTATAGGCTATATAAATTTACCAATTCATTTTGAAGATCAATTTCATATTTTAAAAGTATACATAGTACCTCAGGTTACTTATGACCTCATTTTAGGTATTGACTTTTGGCGTATTTTCAAACTTTGTCCTAAATATTTAAATTCAATTAATTCTAGTACGGCTAGCGATCCAATCACTTCTCATCAGGTGACCCAGCCGGCTATTAACGGCTACGAACATTTAAGTTCGTCTGAGCGCTCAATAGCCGATGATATAATTAAACAATTTCGTTCTATTTCTTTTGAAGAGAAAGGTTTAGGTTTAACTTCACTTATTACTCATAAAATTGATACGGGCGATGCGTTACCTATACGTCAACGTTATTATAGGATGTCGCCGGAAAAACAACGTATTTTAGTTGAACAGGTTGACGAAATGTTGTCTATGGACGTCATCGAGCCGTGCCAATCTGCTTGGAGCTCTCCTGTATTGGTTGTGCCCAAGAAGAAAACAGGTGAATTTAGATTTTGTTTGGATAGTCGTAAATTAAATTCTGTAACTAAAAAAGACGCTTATAGTTTACCGTACATTTCCGAGATTTTGGACAGCTTACACGACGCTCGTTATTTAAGTACTATCGACCTTTCTAACAGCTTTTGGCAGACAGCTATTAACGAGTCTGATCGTGATAAGACTGCTTTTTATGTTCCTGGTCGCGGAATGTTTCGTTTTAAGCGTATGGCTTTCGGTTTGACGAACGCACCTGCTACGCAGCAGCGTTTAGTAGATGCTTTGTTTGGTAATTTTGGTCATAAAACTTTTTGCTATTTGGATGATATTGTTATTATTAGTGAGGATTTTAATGAACATGTAGCTACTCTTTTGAGGGTTCTTCAAGTCCTCAAAGAGGCAAATTTAACTGTTAAGTTTGAAAAGTGTAAATTTTTTCGGCCTCAACTTAAATATTTAGGTTATTTAATCGACGGTAACGGTCTCCGTACTGATCCTGATAAGGTAGCCGCGATTGTAAATTTTCCCACGCCTACTTGTAGGAATAGTGTTAAACGCTTTCTTGGCACTGCCACCTGGTACAGAAGGTTTGTGCCTAATTTCAGTACTCTGGCAGGGCCTTTAAATAAGTTGACGTCTACACGTAAGAATGCCCCTCCTTTTGAGTGGACTTCAGAGGCGGACTCGGCGTTCAATAAACTGAAGGAGAGTTTGGTCTCCGCGCCAGTACTGCGCTGTCCCGACTACAATGAACCCTTCGAGGTTCATACGGATGCCAGTAGCTATGGTATTGGGGCCATGCTCACCCAGAAGTTCGAAGGGAAAGAACATCCTGTCGCGTACATGAGTCGCTCCTTGACTAAACAGGAGAAAGTCTACGGGATTACTGAGCGTGAGACGTTAGCAGTTTTGGTTGCTTTAGAACACTGGCGTTGTTACCTTGAGAACGGTAAAAAGTTTACGGTTTATACCGATCACAGCGCGCTTAAGTGGTTCCTGTCTTTGTCCAACCCCACTGGTAGGTTAGCTCGCTGGTGTGTCAGACTATCCGAGTTTAATTTTGAAATTAAACATAGGAAGGGCTGTGACAACGTTATACCGGACGCTTTATCTCGTGCGGTTAACGTGAACGCAATTTGTAGTTGGACAAACTATACCGGCGCTGATACCTGGTATCTTAATATTTTTAACGGTTGCCATAATACGCCATCTTCTTTTCCAAATTTTACTATTAAAGACAGTAGATTATTTAGGCTTTCTAAAAATAAACATAATTTAACTTCTGAATTTTCTTGGAAAGAGGTAGTTCCTAAAGATTATCGTGAGGAAATTATTCGCGCTAACCATGATGAGCCCACTGCTGGTCACATGGGAATTTTTAAAACTTATAGGCGGCTCGCACTTAATTACTTTTGGCCTAATATGTATCGCGATGTCGTCACTTACATTTCTAAATGTTCTAAATGCCTACAATATAAGTCTCAAAATCATAAAGTTTTAGGTGAAATGGGTCGTCCTAAAGACTGTTCACGACCATTTCAAGTCATCTCGGTTGATATTATGGGACCTTTACCTACTACTAGAAAACGTAATAATTTTATTTTAGTTGTGACTTGTTGTTTTTCTAAATTTTGTCTTATTTTTCCTATGAAACGTGCTACATCCGATATTATAATTAAAATTTTAGAAGATAGTGTTTTCTTAGTGCACGGTGTTCCACAAACTATTTTAATGGATAACGGTCCTCAGTTCATTAGTAACGAGACCAATAGACTTTTCAAAAAATATAATATACCTAAAGTTTATTTAACACCGCGTTATACCCCCCAGGTGAATACGGTCGAACGCTACAATAGGACCATTATCACTTGTATTTCGACCTACGTAGAAGAAGACCATAGGTCATGGGATGTACATATACCCGAAATACAATTCGCCATCAACAACTCGGTGAATGAGGCAACCGGCTTTACACCATCTTTCTTGGTGTATGGTAGGGAACTAGTGTCTTGCGGTACTCACTACTTAGATACAGATAGTATTAAAGACCTTGTGTTTTCGCCTCGTGACGCCTACGCGGAAAATTTAGGGTGTATGTCATCTATTTTCGATAGCGTTCAGATGCGTCTCTGGCAAGCTCATGTTAAGAGCACTGCTCAATATAATTTGAGACGTAAGCCTGCGGAATTTAACGTTGGTGATGTCGTTTTTAAGAGAACTTACTTTCTAAGTGATAAGGAGAAACATTTTAGCAAAAAGTTGGCTCCTAAATTTATAAAATGTAAAATTGTAGGTAAACGTTCTCCTTTAGTTTATGTCCTGCAAGACATGCAAGGTAAAGACCTTGGTGCCTGGCATTTGAAGGACCTTAAGCTTCCCATCTTATCAAAATAATGGGTCAGCTGTTGTAGGAAGGCTAGTAGTTTCGCGCTTTACTCAGACGCTGTTCGTTATCTTTTTATAATAACGATATAGCTAAGAACTTTAATATCTTAGACTGGTGTTGTTTTTTCCTCTTTATGGAATACAATACTCGTATGTTAGGGCGTCTCGGATCATTATGTTGTGTCCGAGTTGCAAAATGCAAGTGGATGTATGTATGTGATGTATGAATATAGTGTGAACGATGTATGAAAGGTTGTCGGTTGTTGCGCGTTGACACAAGACTAGCATTTAACTTCCACTGTCGTAATTTTTTCTTTAAACCTTCTCGTAAGTTTTTTTTGCCCCAACCAATGTTTTCTTTTTTTTTGTCTGTTTTGTAGTTGTTTCAGGATTTTTTCCTGGCAGCAGGCAAAAATCCTTCGGTAACAGGGGGGGATATGTAACGTAGTTACATTTTATTTAATTAAATTTCGTAAAAACGATACACCCAACGCCATCTATGGTATATGGTGGTAACTACGGCTATGGGTTCAAGTCGACATTCTCAACGCCATCTATGGTATATGGTGGTAACTACGGTTATGGATTCAGTAGTTATCGACTTATCGATTTGAATCTAATTCTTTTTAAATCTAAACATCATAATCTTTTTTTAAACAACTTAAATACACCAGTTTTGCGTTATTAGGTTATGGGTATGGTCGGCAAAAATTGTACAAATATTATTTTTCGTTTGTCCCAATTTTATTTGTTTAATAATTTGATAGTTTTTTGATAAATTTGAGTTCTTGTACATTGTTCTAAATAACGAGCTTCTTATGTGTAGATTAAATGTCCACGAAATGCATATCTCTAAACATTTATTTTTTAAATATAATTTTTCTATAAGTACTGGTTTTACTCCCATATAAATTTTTTTTGTCCAACTGCTGCTTTTGTATGAAAAATTGATAACATTTCCAAAACTGAATTTGTTTCTCGTATTTTTAAATTGATATTACGCTTTATGATACTTTTTCTACGTTTCCTAAACGAATTTATAAAAAATATCGCTTTAGTTACCATTTCAGTCGATTTCAAAAATGTGTCCACTTTTTTTATGAGTGTGTAACGTCATGAATATAACGTTTGTTTCTTTATGTTCTTTGAGTAATTTTGCAGTTTTTGCTATTTTCATATGGCATACTTGTCGAGCGAAATGCTTACATTCAGAAAGAAACATCGGCCATACTTGTTTGCGTAAGTAAAATTAAGATTTGTGTTCACTTGAAGATTTGTCGCTAAAAAATATTGTCTATTGAGTGTTTGATTCAAAGGTAAGTATGGCTTATTGTGTTTTTTTGTTAACAAGATTTAAAAGATTCATTATTACTGAATACGGTAAATATACGTCCAAATCTGTAGTTGATTGGAATGAAGTGATATTTGGATTTTAGGTTATGTCGCACGCTTTTTTACGTCATGAATGTTACAATGTGTAACGAAATGTGTAACGTTACAGTCATGACCAGTTCTAAGGCGGAGACTACACTTGAAAATATAATTATATGTACCTACTAAAATGTTCAATAAGAAGTATTTTTGTATGTTAATAATGAACAAACTCAAACTGCGCGGCGCCGGCCGGCAGTTTGTTTGACTGAACCTGGCCAATGTGTTGGGCCAGGTGGTAGTTTTTTTTAAGGTATAAGTGATATTTAAAATAATAATGATAATAAAAATCGGTGATGATAAATCCTTACTAATATTATAAAATATGCGAAAGTCACGCTGTATGTCTATCTGTTACGCTTTCACGCCTAAACCACATAACCGGTTTTGATGAAATTTGGAAGAGGGTAAGAACATACTATCAGAAAAGACATAGGATACATAGGCTAGAGAGGAGGAGAGGGTTAGAGGGGATCTAGAGGGGTCAGGAGAGGGGTATCTAGAGGAGAGTCAGGAGCATCCATCCATCCAGGACCCATCGGTCTTGAGGGGGTCTAGTCAGGAAGGGGTCAAGAGGGGCTCTGGGGGGGGTCATGAGAGGATCTAGAGGGGGTCTAGAGCGGGTCTAGAGGGGGGGGTAGAGGGGTTAAAAGGGTCTAGATGGGGGTAGAGGGGGTCTTGAGTTTGGGGTTTGTTACTCTCTCGCGCAAAAACTACTTAAGCCGATATGAATGAAATTTGGCGACGACGGATTATATTATTATGGACTAAGCTTTATAATGGTCATGTACGTAACATTCGGTCATGTATGTAACGTGTGTTACGATGTCATGAATGTTATAAGTACAATTTTTGGCGACCATACCCTTATCATTCTAAATAACTCAATATATTTCTACTGTGGCAAAAAGTCTTAGCTGTGTAGTCAATGTAATTTAAAAAAATATATTTCTTTGGTCGGGTATATAAGCCTGACGCGCGATTGACATAGCCTTTTTTCTGTGTCTAATTATTGGACATTTCAGAATATTATTAGATAGTGGTTTCTTTAAAATCCCACGTTCTTTTATAAGTAATTTATTCCCGTCTTAAGGTGAGATATGTGTATATTTGTGTCGTGTAACTCCTATAATTGTGTAGTTTTCGCTTTCATAATGTTATATTGTTCTTTTCCAAATTGATTTTACATCAAATTGTAGGTAATTGTCAAAATTGATTTTGTGGAACACGTGGAGGTTCCCCGTTTAATAATTAGATGCTAATATCATGGTGGGCCTGTTTTATCAACACGCATTCTTGTAATTTCGCCTAGTTTTATATTTTTTATGTTTATGCGTGTTGTAAATTTTAAGCTGTCAAACTTCTTTTACATCATTTAAGTTTGCTTTGTAAACCTTTTATTTTTTAAAACGTACGCTTAATACCTATTTTTATAAAACTGTAAGGGACCCATGGCCCTGATTTCGAGGATTCGGGATCAAGGCCACGGTGCCTGAAGCAAGCTCTGCATATGTGGACCTACCGTTCCAGGGTTCTAAGTTCCGGCTGGAAAAGTTCCCGCTTGGACTACAACCGATCCGGCCAGATACCATTGTTCCGGTCTGGACAATCTCAAGCCACACAACATACCGAGGACTGTCGGTCAGATCTTGGCCCTTGGAGTCGACGGACCCTCGTCACCGGACCTCGCAGACCGTGGGATACGGGCCTGTTCCTGACTGCCTTCGACCAGCTAAGCTAAGAGCCAATTATTCTCATACTCACCTCCACCGCCCAGGGCTGAACCAGACGTTGCCGGCTAATCGACCCACGCCCCTTATCTAAACATCTTAAATTTTAAATAAATTATTGTTACGGTTAATTTAGTGTTTCCTTATAACTACACCCGTAACACTCTGTCGTGCTACATTAGCTGTCCTTGTCGCGCGCGGACGCTTTATGCAACAGATTTAATTTCTTGCAAAATAATTTTAAATTGTATAATTTATTTTCCACGAGTTTCAATTTTTTTTTTGCCTAAACGTCTTTATACACGCAGTAAATCACGTCCCCTAAGTTTCCGTAATTGATTTTACCAAACCTTATATAAGGATCGTAGCAAGTGGTCTCTGCTTTACTTACTTTACGGGAAAGAAATAAAAAAATCTTAGGCCTTTTCATCTGTTACTGGATGATTTATACAGTATTCTCCAAGCAAAGTAACCACTCTTGAAATACTGTAGTGCCTGGGACAGTCGGTTTTTAAATGTCGTATAGTTGCCCAAGCACATACGGCATTCTCACAACATAGTCAGCCTAGTCCAGAGGAATGAACTGGTCAATACGTCTGGGGCCAACTATGTGCGGGTTTCCTCACGATGTTTTCCTTCAACATTAAAGCGTCCGTATAATGTACTTAAGATCTGAAAAAGTCTCATTGGTACACGCAACAACCTGGGAATCGAACCTGCACTCTCGAGTGCGAATCAAACGGTCTACCCACTAGGCCAAGCTCTTATAGCCTGACTAGAAATATAGAAAACCTTACTATGTTGCGGAAAAAAAAACATTAAAATGTCATTAATGTCAAATCTTCGAGATTTCAACCAATCGTAGTGTTGTTTCATTAAAAAATTAGAAACGCTCTAAGTGCAGGTTTTTTGTATTCCTGGTCAAGCTTTATAAGGCGTCTGCGACTGTACTTATATAATGATTATTTATTTTTAATTAATCGTAGCTTAGCTTTTTTAATGATATTAAAAACTATGTTTCAGGTGACTTCTTAGTAAAACCATCATTCGACGATCAACTACAAAGTCTTTATGAGCAACTAGAGAAACTTCAGTCTTCGGCTAATAAGGAACTGAACCGCGCCGCTAGAGAATTAGGTCTTGACGCCGGAAAGACTGTCAAGCTGGAGTCTAATCCACAGATTGGGTTTTATTTAAGGTATAATTAAAGTAGTTACATTATTATATTTCTTTCAAAATGACTTAAACATTTTAAACTAATTTAATTTATATAATAAATTGGGTATTAGATTTTTTCTCTTTGTAGTCGGTAATGTCAAAAATTACGGGATTATCGGGACTCTTACGAGGCCTCGTAAGATGAGGTCTCGGTGACAGAAGACACGGCACAGGGATCTGTCGCTGGTCCCCTTCACTACATCTCCTACGTAAAAATATTAGATTTATTTTATTTAACAAGTATAGATAGACCTTCAAAGATGGCCACACCGAAAAAGTCGTAAGCAAATATTATGATTAGAAACATTTCTTACAAATTATATTAGTCTAAGAATAGGCTTGTTGACTGATTTTTATATTGCATAAATTGAATAGTATTCTAAAATACAAGTAACTTACTCAGAAGAAACAGTCGGTTAAAAATCAATATCTTTAAAGGTACAGCGATTTGATTACCGAGAAAGTCGCCGAACCTATTACGTCACGCGTTCCTAAAGTAGTATGAAATACACAATATAATATGCATAATGAATGTTTTCTTGAAACTGTTTGTAATTTATAGTTGTATCTCATTACAAAACTACACATAAAATTTTATATGTTTTTACATTTATCAAGTAATAATAAGTACCTCAATATTTATGAATATATAAATTAAACTAAATATTTAACACATAGTCAACATCCCTATTGGAATAAAACTTATACATTATTTTTTAGAGTTACTCTTAAAGAGGAGCAAGCTCTCCGCGGTAATAAGAAGTACAAAATCATAGATGCAGTGAAGGGCGGAGTGAGGTTCAAGACAGACTCGTTAGATAGGATTACCGAAGACCACGTGGAAACTAAGAAACTGTATGAAAAGGAACAAGACAAGGTTGTCACGGAAATTATAGGCATTGCTGGTAAGAATATTGCAGTTTTACATGAGTAAACAATGTGGGTTATCTATGTCTATACCAGTGGCGAAGGCTGTTTCTCCTTCATAGGGAAGCCCTACCCTACAGGGTAGGGCTTCCCTATGAAGGAGGGTAGGGAGGGTAGGGTAGAGGAGGGAGGTTATGTTATACATAACAGGTATGGAAATTTTGAATGAGGGTAAGTGGTTTCAAAAGGTAAGTGGTAAATGAAGTTGGAATAGAGTAATTATAGGAATCCCACGCCACCGATCTATATACTAAATACTAATATAATAAAGAGAAAAGGTTTGTTTACATCGTATAGGCTCCGAAACTACTGGACCGATTTTGATGACATTTTTCACATATATAGAATAGACCACGGTATGATGGTAGGCTACTTTTTATTGCGGCAAGTGTTCGGTTCCCTCAAGATTTTCTCGTTATAAAGTAACTCGTTATGTAACACTAGCTGTTGCCCGCGGCTCCGCCCCCGTATATACAGTATCGCATAGGAACACTGTACTTTTTCGGGATAAAAAGTAGCCTATGTTTTAATCCAAAGCCTAAACTACTACCATACCAATTGTCATCGAAATCCGTTACGTAGTTTTTGCGGGAAAGAGCAACAAACATCCACCTATTTCCATCCATCCATTTATGCATCCATCCTCACTAACGTTCACATATTTTTTAAATCTTAGTAGGATAATAATTTAAGTATTTTATAAATTTATTGTATTTTAGGCTACTAAAACATTATTAAATTTTTTTTTTGACTATTATACTGCTTTTTATTACAGCTGGATACTCAGAATGTCTGTTCTCTCTCTCGCACGTTATATCTCGTCTCGACGTGCTGGTGTCGTTCGCCGTCGCCGCCTGCGCCGCCCCGCACCCGTACTGCCGGCCCACTATCACCGAAGACGCTCAGGAGTTGGTGCTGAAGGAGCTCAGACATCCATGCCTGGAGGTGCAAGATGGGATCTCTTATATACCCAACGATGTAGTTTTTGAGAGAGGTAAGATCTGTATTGATAGACCAATCAAAAGCAGCCCAAACCACGGAGATGATTGATAATAATTAGATATTTGCTTAAGGTTGTTATTATGACGTAAATATCGTTGAAAAAGATTTATTTCACACCTACAATAAAATAGAACGAGCAATGGCCAAAGGCCATGTCTATATTTTTACTATATTGTGATCTATACTAATATTATAAACAGGAAATATTTGTTTGTTTGTACGTTTGTTTGCATTGAATAGGCTCCGAAACTACTGGGCCGATTTTTATTTAATTTGGTACGAATATAGAGTAGACCTCAGTGAACGACATAGACTACTTTTTACTGCGGCAAAATGTACGGTTCCAGCGGGATTTCTTTTTGCGTGCACGAAGTCGCGGGAACCATGTAGTAACGTTCAGGCTGAACGAAGTATTTTGTTTGTTGTTTACCAGATTCGTGTATAATGCACGTGGTGACGGGCGCGAACATGGGCGGCAAGTCGACGTGGATGCGGTCGTGCGGCGTCGCGGTGCTCATGGCGTTGGCGGGCGCGCCCGTAGCCAGTGCGAACGCGCGCGTGCCGGCGCTGCGGGCGGTGTGCGCGCGCGTCGGCGCTAGCGACGCCGAACAGCGCGGGCACAGCACGTTCATGATCGAGATGATCGACACCGCCAACATACTCAGGGTAATGTACACATAACACAGTGCGTCACTAACATGTACACAAGCGGCGGTAGTCCTGCTGACGATAGACGCGCTTGCGAGGCCGCCAATCTCCAGACACAACACTTTCGATATGATCGATATTGCTAATATAAATATGGTGTGATGGTCAATGCGTGACGAATAATATTTTTTTTTTATCTATGGACGCGTCACACCACGTCAATCTGCCCCCGTTCTGAGTATCCGAAGAACTTGTGTTACAGGTACGAGAAAACGGGAAGTATATTTAATACTTTTATACTATACATATATTTGAAATTTTTATTATATTATACACATATTTAATACATATTCATGACCCAGGAACACAGAAAACTTTTTGTTCCTGGCGGGATTCGAACCCGCGACCCCCCGGCTTGAGCACCAACGCTTGAACCACTGAGCCATAGAGGTCGTTTAATATTATCAGTAGCAAAAGTTTTGACTTTCATAATAAAGTGACTATTACAATTTTCAGACCGCAACACCAGATTCGCTGGTGCTAATCGACGAACTCGGTAGAGGGACATCCACTTACGAGGGCTGCGGCATAGCTTGGGCCATAGCTGAGTGAGTTATTGCAATGTTAAATGTATTTTATTTTTCTTGTCAGCTGTTGGTAACAAATTGGTGTCTCGGGTTCGAGCCCCGATCAAACTAATATTTTGTGATTCATTTTTTTAATCGCCAACTATTAATTTTTACCGTTTTGCTAGAACTCGTAGCAAAGCTTGTTCTCTCAGGTACTTACCTAACTACCTACTGTTAACTAAAGTAGCTAAAGGTATATTAAAAAACCAACAATCTGGAACAAATAATATTTTTTAAATATACATAGGTAAGGTACTAAGGTAGGCATAATACAAACAGTCTAACCTGATAACTAACAGAAAAAAACATCTCTTAATAAACAGGAAACTCGCGACGGAGACGAAATGTTTCTGTCTATTCGCTACCCACTACCACGAGCTCACCCGTCTCTCCTCTCTACCCGGGGTTGTCAACTCTCACGCTGAGGCCCAAGTGGTTGACGGCAACCTTCTGCTGCTGCACAGAATACAACCCGGGCCAGCCGCGCGGTCGCTCGGCCTACACGTGGCTAAACTGGCTGATCTACCGGAGTCTATTATAAAGGTCTTTACTAGCTCATAATATAAACTCAGTGGCTAACAGCTGCTATTTCCACTATCTAGGTGTGTCGTGAACACGACCTCGATCGCTTTGTGCATATTATGTAATCCGAAAATTCCAAATACATCTAGTTGGTGTATAAGTATAATATACTTATACACCAACTATGATGGTAAAAACTTACAACAGTTTTTAAAGTTAAATAACCTAAAGTAATATCTATTTATCTATTTTTACAGTACGCTGAAGCAAAACAGGCGCAACTTGAAACGAATCTCTTTGAAGTTGAATCGACAATGAAGAACAATGAAACGGCAGAGGGCCAAAAAGTTATTGTAGAGTTCTTGAAGAAATGTAAAATAGCTCAAGAAACACACACATCCGACGAAGCAATGATGAAAGAAATAAATAAACTGAAAGAAGAGGTTATGCAGTTAAACAATCCATATGTTAAGTCCATTTTGTCTATTTGATTAGTTATGGAATCTCATCGAATATATTATAGGTTATTAAAATTATTTTATAGTTCTTTCATTCATATTCCAAAAATCTGAGGTGTTATTGTCCAAGTGTATTCATTTATTACTTTATGACAAGATTGGTTTACAAATTTGAAGAGGAACTCCGTTTTTTATCGTTATAGAATCTAATTAAAGAAATATTATATAAACTTGGTTACGTTTATTGAATTGTTAAATAATGTCGTGAATTCCGGTAAACAGTGTGATGTTAGATATATACACATACTTTTTAAAAGCGTTCGATAAAGTATCTCATAAGAAATTGCTTAGCAAGATATATGTATATGAAATTAATTACTGACTCAATTTAAAATGTTGTAAGATCGTACTTTAAAAACCCGACCGTTTAATGTTTTATGTCGTAGTTCATGGTTTGCGATCCTCCTATAACTGTGCCCCGTTCCCCAAGGATCGCAACTAGGACCTACCTTGTTTAATTTATTTATTAATGATATTTGTCACCGAAGGAGAAATACAAAACATTCTCCTTTATCCCAGTTGTCGACCAGTTTATATGTGTTTCTCTTACGGAAAAATTGCATGCCTATGAAGCTGTACGTTCGAGATTTGAATTTCTTAATCACGTCGGGAAGACGAATGCTGAAATTTTGGACGCTGCAGGAGAGGCATTGGTGAAAAACGAAAGTTTATCAGGATGATTTAGAACCTAGTCTTGGTAATGAGATAATTCAATTTGTGTATTTGATTGACTCATACAAAAAAGACTATGGAAAAGACCAATCTCTGGAATTACTTAACTACCAAATTCTCGAAGATCAAAATTTCAGGGCTACATTCCCAAACCTTGAAATGGCATTGAGAATATATTCGGTTTTGATGGTATCAAATTGAACTGGAGAGAGCTCATTTTCAAAAATGAAAATTATAAAAAAATTGGCTTCAAACCACGATGGGATAAAACCGTCTAATTCTCATCTGAGCATGGAAAGTGATTTACATCGGGAAGTGGATTTCAGCCAAATCATTAACGATTTTTCGGCGAAAAAAGTTCGGAAGGTTCCGTTCGTTAACTAAAATTTAATTTCAGATAGTTTTTGCTTCTGATTATATTTATATGATTATTAAATAATACAAGAATCTATACTAATTGCTTTCACAATAAATGTTTTTAAAATAAAAATTATTCGAAAACTGGACTGAAACAAATTGTCAATTTTATTTGGAATATAATTTGAGGCCAGGAGGCCTCTACTCCTTTGTTGCCCGAGGCAACCAGATCTCTAAATCTGGCACTGTCGCGACCATAGAATGAAAAATATATAAAATACTAAATGGCGATAATCTCAAAAACGGTGCAATATTGGCCGTACAAAGAATATGGGCTCAAAACCCCGGACTTATCTTTTCCGGTTATAAGGTTCGGTAAAATCAATTACGGATATTTTGGGCATATAATCTATTGCTTATGTAAAGACGTTTAAGCAGAAAAATAATTGTCATACTAGGAAAAAAAAAATATTTTGAGTTTGCGTTTTGCGGAGAGTCACACATATATGTGATCAGTTTTTACTTTGAGTATGACAATTATTTTTTTGCCTAAACGTTTTCTTTACATAAGCAGTGGATCATGTGCCCGATGTATCGGTAATTTATTTTCGAAGACATTACATAAAATTCTCGTATCATAGTGTTTGTAACGGAACTCGTCCAAAACTTTTTACACGTCACCTAAATATTGTAGATGAAGGTGTATGGTTGCGCCGGTGTCGCATTTTGAATTTGCCGCGTAAAGTCTAGTATCCTTCACCTTTTTTATTAGTTAAATTGGCACTATACTTACTTGCTATTCCCTTCTCCCTCCTGCACATACCCTTCTCGTTCGCAAGAGCGAGACAGTGAATGTCCATTGGGGACATCTCGCGGTTTAATTAAAGTTGATATCGCATTAGCAAACCGCACTCTTAGCAAACTGCATCTTTGGTAATGACCGCCGTAAACCGCGCCCTCCGTAATTAATTTGTTTGATGGACAACAGCTACAGTTCGAGTGATTATCATTGTGAAAGTTGAGGGCAAGACCGTGAGATAGTATCGTGATAAGGATACCTACCGGCCACGAATCCAGATTCGGTTTCTATAGCCGGCTCTACGTGGACTACGTCACCACCGCAGGAGCTGGACTCGACATTGATAAGGTATTGTGCAGGTTCCTTACTGTTTTCGAACTATTTTAATCTAATCCACGCAGTTCGAAATCTCCTTCCCTTGATTATCGTGCTAATAATTCCGCAATAATTAATTACTATTAATGATAACAGTCCACTACCGCGCCACCAGTGTCGGTACTAGCTGTAGGTTGTACGTAGATCTTGTTAGTTTGGTAGTAGGCTTAGGTATAGGTGTATGTAGTTAGTTAATTATTTATTCCAGTTCATAGCTATTAAGGAAGAACAACGCCCGTTGGGTACAGCTAGTATTAATAATAATATAATTGATTATCCTCTATGCTTTTCCTGTTGGTATACCATATTATCGTGTCGTATATAAATAAAATATTGAATGTTTATATTGTAGGTATGTCGTATTTGATATTATAATGAGGTGTTTGCAGTTTGATATATTTTTTTTTTGCTGTTAGGGGGCAGACCGAACGCACACAAAGCGTCATCTGTACCCCAAGCAGGAACAGTTTGCGGTATCGTTACGTGTACGTAAACGAGAAATATGAGGAATATTGTATGAACATTTTAGTTCCTACGTCCGATAGAGCCACTTTTATGGTTTTCATACAATATTTCTCGCTTACTTACACGTAACGATACCGCAAAATGTTCCTGCACCTACTGGTGGCGTAAGTGGTTTCAAAAACGGTCAATAAGAATTTTCGATTCTTTTTCTGTCACCAGGTGGCGCTTGGTAGCCCGACGGTCCTTTCCGTGTCAAAAGGCTGTCAGATGTCACGAATTCAAAAACCCTCATTACTAACATCTGGATTCCGGAGAACTAAATATTACGTGGGTAACACTGAAAATGTTTAGAACTGGCCAGTTAGAAATATTGCTAATGAAAACTAGTTTTTGAATTTTAATTTTAGAACTCTTTGGTAACCTAATGTAGTATATATTGCATTCATTTCTTTTTGTCAATTGGCGGCAAATCTAAAACTCTTGTTACACGTGAAAACTAACCTAACGCGAGAAAATTTTCGATCAATGATTTATTATGACTTTCGTTGTGGGCTTACTCAACAACAAAGCTATGATAGGCTGCGATTAGTATTTCTTAATGAAGCCCCATCTTGGTTTAACGAGTTTCAGCGTGGACGTAGCAATCTCAATGATGATCCGCGTGAGGGACGTCCTTTAACAGCGACTACTGAAGATAACATCAGTGCTGTGCGACGCATGATAGAGGAAGATAAGAGAGTGACCTATCAGCAGATACGGGCAAGCCTAGGCATTGGTATGACTCAAGTTCAAAAAATATTACACGAACATTTAGGCGTCAGGAAGCTTTGTACCAGATGGATTCCCCATACTTTAACCGACGACCAGAAACACCTTCGCATGGATGTTGTCGCCAAATGTTTGTTCAACGGCGGTGACTCAAATGCTGTATTTTACATCGTCACAGGTGATGAAAGCTGGATATCTTGCTACGAACCCGAAACTGAAAGACAATCAGCTCTGTGGGTGTTTCCTTTCGAGGATCGGCTAAGGTAACGAAAGGAAGAAGTCAAGGAAAAAAGATTATTGCCTCATTCTTTAGTCGGAAAGGTAATTTCGCGACAGTTGTGCTAGAAGATGGAAGGACAGTTACTGCAGACTGGTATGTCAATCGTTGTTTGCCTGTTGTCTTGGAAAAAAATCGACAGCAGCGCCCTCGAAACAGGATCCTCCTTCACCACGACAATGCTTCAGCGCACTCCGCAAAACGGACTCTTGAATATTTGACTATGGCAGGTGTCGAGATAATCAGTCATCCGCCACACAGTCCTGACCTGGCGCCCTGCGACTTTCATTTGTTCCCAAGAACTAAAGATAAAATTCGAGGTATTCGCTTTACGAGCCCTGAAGATGCGGTGAAAGCGTACGAAAATGCCATTGAAGAGACCCCTAAGGAAGAATGGGCCCACTGCTTTTCTCAGCGGTTTCATCGAATGCGACGATGTGTAGAGAGGAACGGAGATTACTTCGAAAAAAACAATAAAAGTATTGGCAACATTCTATACATTAAGCCGTTTTTCATTTTCATATAATCGTGTTTTCCAGTGGCGAAGGGTTCCTATAACTCCATTCCTATCGGCTTCACTTGTCACTTACCTTTTGCAAACCTTCATAGAATCCCTACCAATTATACAGGCTCCGGCTTCCCTATGAAGGAGAAGCAGCCTTCGCCACTGGTGTTTTCACCGGACTCATGACATGCTGGAGATATATTATTATCATCAGCGTGATGCTGTTTGCCTCTCATCTCATTATTATTTACCTAAATATGGGTTTAATCTACGTATAGGTACTAATATAATATAGAGGAAAAGTTTGTTTGTTTGCATCGAAGAGGCTCCGAAACTACTCGACCGATTTTGATGAAATTGTCGCGGAAACATCTAGTCACATATATGTCACCGTAAAATTATAAAAACCGTTAGATTGTAATATGTATAACTAGTGAAATTGTAAAATGTTGATAGACTTCGGATGCGAATATTCTGCCTATAATTTAACATATTATTTTTCGTTAGATTATAAATATATAGTAATGAATATTTCGACATATTTCTTACAACCTCGTTAGTTATTTTACAATCTAACGGTTTTTACAATTTTACAGTGACATAATATATAAACTAGCTTTTGCCTGCGTAAATCTGGTATCCTACGGGATCACTGCACTCTTTCGGTATAAAATGTAACCTATGTTTTAATCCAGATTCCAGAGCCTATAAACAACTATCATACTAAATTTCATCAAAATTCTTTTTTCAAAAGTTTTTTAGTTAATTATAGTTTTTGCGTAAAATAGTAACAAACATCCATCCGTCTGTAGTGTATTGACATTTATAATAATAAATAAAAAGCTCGCACACTTATGGGGCGTAGTATCGGTGTAGTGCTGAGGGTTGAGCGAGTGGTGGGAGCCTCCCACGCACCCGCTGGCGCTATCATTCCTTTACCGACCGCCGACCAGAGCGGGTCTGCTGTACAGCAATATACAAATATTTCATTTACCAACTCCTACATCCATACATCCATCCTCACAAACTTTCACATTTATAATAGTAGGAATTCTCGTTTGCAGAACTCCTCCGAAACTGCTTGACCCGTTGTAGGTAGGTAGAAGAAAGGTTTTAGGACATTTAAGGCTATTTTTCATATCCGCCCTAAGTGATAAGGGAGGTGTCCACTTAATTTTTTGATTTGGCATCTTTACTAATATTATAAATGCGAAAGTGTGTCTGTCTGTTTGTCTCTTACCTCTTCACGCTTTATCCGCTGAACCGATTTTTATGAAATTTGGTATAGACATACTTTTAGTCCCGGGAAAGGACATAGGATATTTTTTATGTCGAAAAAGTAGTGTTCCCGCGGGATAATGTATTTTGACGACCTCTGGCTCAGTGGTTGAGCGTGTTGGTGCTCAAGCACGGGGTCTCGGATTCGATTCCCGCAGAAGGAACAAAAAGATTTCCGTGTGCTTAGGTAATGGATGTGTATTAAACATATGTGTATTATATATAATAAAAATCTTAAATATGTGAATAATATAAAAGTATTACCTAAATACACCGTTGTCTGATACTCATAACACAAGTTCTTTGAGAACCTACCACGGGACCAGATTGACGTGGTATTAAGCGTCCATAGATATCATATTATATTTATTCAGATTCATAGTTAAGACAGAACAATGTCTGTTAGGTACAGCTAGAATTACATAATAATATTACCGATATCTGTTGTAAAGTGGTAGGCTCGTTATCTTTTTAAAATTATTATGCTATTTAATGAGTAGGAGTAGAGTAGAGTGTAGGAGTAGGAGTACCCTTTCCACTATCATTAATGAATACATTTTGTTGTCGATTAAGGTAGAAAGTAAAAATAAGGTTTAGCAATGAAACAAAAATGTAAGTATATATATCTGTTATTTTTTAATTTGACATCAACAGGGTGAAATAAAAATAAACTAATACAAAAACAAATCTTGACTTTTTATAAATTCTTTGAATCAGATAATACGTTTTTACCTACTTGCCAAGTTAAAATATTATTTAAATTAAAATCAGTGCTACAATGTGACATTAGTGTAAAAATACTTCCTATTAGTTGAAATATTACTTACGTACAATAAATAATTTGTTGTTGGATATTAGTATTGTATTTAGTTTGTGTATTAAGTTATTTTAACTAAATGCAGCGATCACTTTTTATTCACGCACAAATATAGCCGAAATATTATAAACGATCTACAGAAACTTTGTTTATTCCACATAGCACAACTATTATGGTGTTTAAAATATTATTGTTATGTCAATAAATACAGCAACTACATTTATGTAAAAAAGAAGTAAAATGGATAATAATGTTTTAATTGTGTATAAGATAAATTACTATCTTGAAATCTATTTATTTTGAGAACCAGAAACGGCAGTGGAATAAACATTAAATTTTTTGAATCTATATTAATTTAATAAATATATACACTGCTCATCATTATGTCTACCTAATTATTCTTAGTATTTCCTGTTATTGTCAACATAAGTTATTTACAAGAACAATAATTATTTAATTTATAACACGAAGTCATTTAACTGAATAAACATAAATTACAAAACCTTCGAAAACACTACTCAATTCAATTGAAATTATTAAAATGTTCTTTCAACAATCATTATGATTCCTGAAATAAATATCACACCGAAACAGATTATTTGTAAATTAGCAGTCTAATGTTCGTTTTATTAACAAATTGCACCACATTATATTATACTTGTTAAGAATTGAAAATTTTGACTTGTCGGTGGGACAAAATGATAAGCTAAAATATTTACACATAATAATTATTCTTACAATGGTGCTAATTCGATGGTATGCATAAATATGACTTACGTTAAAATATTATATTACATATGTACATTGATATGTTGTTAGTGACCACAAATTATCTCAAGGGCCGACGCCCGACACATAAAATTCACATTTAGTTATTTTTTTTTTTTATATTCTTAAGATTTAAAAGATACATTAATTTCCAAAGTGCTTTATATGCGTATTATGTATCGAGGTCAAAGATGTTTACATACTTTTCACCTAGGTAGACAGTAAGACTGAAATTAAATGGACACATGACAAAATTACTTATTATATTAAAATCAAAAGTCTAATACTTTTTTTAAACGAGATAACGGTACACCCACATAAAATTATATAACAGCAAATATTGCAATTTCTTTGTTCCAACTAAATTTATTTTTATCACATCATCAGCAAAGTTTTTGAATAAACAAAATTCATTGACTGATGAAAAATAAACCTAATCAGTATGATTCCCAACAGAATTAACACCATTGTATTTACAAATAATAAATAATTAAACTTCATTGTCTACATTTATCTCCAGAGCCCACGAGCTCCCGTGACCCCGGAGTAATAGGAAACGCCCCACCGCCCGATGTTTAAAATCACAGCTGATGCATTAATGGGGTTGCGTGGTTCCAGCACGCTATTAAGGACTGTCCGGTAAAGTGACTAGAAACGAGTCCCCGAATGGACCCTCCTCACGAAAAATACAAACGCACAGCATTTTGGAAAGTTCTCCGGCACATTGGACATTTGTTCGTCGCCAACGCGCACTTTGCGCAAGCGACCACATGACCGCATGGCACGAAGCATACGTTTCTTTCTTCTGCGAAACATATTTTACACAATTTTGAATCTTCTACTGAAGGTTCGTCCGATGACTTAGCTTTCTCAGTTTCGGGTGCAGGTTCCGGTGGACATTCTTTTTGTTCTTTAGGAGCTGGGATAGTGACCGCCTTAGAAACTGCTTGTTGTACATAATCGCGTCCCTTTACAAGTTGAACATAGGCGCATCTATTGAACCAACGGGCGTGCTGCTCCCATGGCTCGTCGTCGTTTTCCCAGTCCTTTAAGCCACCATCACAGTAAAAGCATTTCGTTTTATCTCCATTGCCAGTATAGAAGAAGCCCGCTTCGGCGAGATCCTCAGGTTTTTGGCGCATGCTACGTGGCCAGTCAGCAAAAGTTTGAATTCGAGCAGCTACGGAAGCATATTTGGCGTGCACGGGTCCGGGTAGGCGAGTTCCTGTGGTCGTGGGCGGTACTTTAGCTCCGCATTCGTCGTGTCCGTCTGCAGTCGACGGTATATCCGCAGGAATACTTCTAGCTCCATCGTGTCTTCTCAAAAATGGACATTGGGGCGCCCAACGTTCGTGGTCCGTTGCGGGGTCGTCACCTTCCATCCACTGCATTATTTCAACCTTACAGAAAGCGCAACGAACCTCGTCACCGCGGCCAAGATAATAGAACCCATTCTTTGCGAGTTGCTCAGGTGATAGAAATGAAACAGGCCATTTGTCAAAAGTTTTGATTCTCTCTTCCTCGCGGCGCATATCAACTGTTTCGGGTAAATAGCCAAATGTGTCGCGGTTGTCAGTTTTGTCGGAAGATGCTGCAGATGAGCCCGATGAAACGGGGGCGTCACATGCTGAGGGCCAAAAATTCCTGATTGAGGACCCAGATGATTTCAATAACTGAGCAGTCATCGAAATCATCTCAGCGTTCATCGGTGATGCAGCATTTGAGGACACTGTAAAGAAGAAAAAAAACTTATTAGTAATTTAATATAAAGACGTAAACGTAATAAGTAAGTTTAGTTATTTAGTGGAATAAATAGGTACTATAATAATAACATACTAATGAGTGGTTCTTTCATTGATTTATTCATGAAGCGTTATGCAAGCCATACACGTAACGGTATACCTGACAGGTTTGCCTGTACAGGTAAACCGGAGGGCATATGTTGTACAACTGTACAGGTTTCCATACAGTATCATCTCAAGCTTACCCTGACAGGTATAACTGCAGGCAAACCTGTTAGATAAACGAAAGTAAAACGTGTATGGCTAACATAAGATAGGGCCACAAATTACAAATACTTTAGGTATATCTTGCAATATAATCGTCGTTTGAATTTGTCTGAATTAATAAATCATTCCATAGTTCAGAGCTTTCATAGGTAATTTGTTTGTTTATGTGTTGGATCAGCAATAATCATCGTTAAGGTTTTCAAATTTTAAGTGGATACTGTATTTATGTGACATATTTTAAGATTAATAAAACATGGCGGCAAGTGTACAAAAACGGTTTCACATAACAAGTTCGCGGCCGCAATGGCCGGGCCTGGCTGCGTCATCGACATTCCATTCCCGCTCCTCCTCCACCTCTTCCCTCACTGAGAGCACTCAGTGCGCATGAACCTAAAGGCCGCAATCAATTTTTATCTCAAAACACTAGGCGTAAAAATGTATTTAATTATTTGTATGTAATTTCGAAAATTCCTACCACTAATCGATGGGAACGAATTGTACATATTAATTCATAGTCTTTTTAAAACGCTTTCTACGTTATTTATATAAAAATATGTATTGATATAAGGTACGTCGTAAATGAAATTAAAAAAAAAACCCTAATATTAACTACTAAGATTATACCCGTTAATAAATAAACAAATTAATTTTATATGGGATGCTGTGAGACAAATAATAATAGCAAGCGACATTGTATTGAAAGTAGTAGAATACAACGCAATGGCTGCACGAAAACCGATCGATATTTACCATTTCTGTGTTTGGTGTCCACTAATAACGGCATTTTAGCAAGTAATACGCGCACTTATTTCATGTAGCACTCGAAAAGCACATTTTAAGTAGAAATGTAACTAAATTCACAATTATTCCTTTAAATAAAATTTTACGAGAAATGGGCATCGTAGGCGCCTCGGCTGTAGTGCCGTACAGTTTTGACTTTGGTACTAAATTGATCCCATTGCGCATGCGTGCGTAGAATAGGGGAGTGTAAATTTGCTGAGTGGGGTGCCCTAGACAGCTGTGTCGTATAAGTTGGGACTAAAACAACATCGGGGCATTGTTATTTGGGGTCCAAATTTTAGCAGTAACAGTAAGTTGCAGCTAAAATATGACATCTATTGCATACTCCCAAAAAGGAACGCACTAAAATATATTTAAGTACCTCATTTCATTTAATCGTCTATGTAAAAATTTGTCAAGGAAACAACAAGGTTTCTTTTGTCTCTTTGGAATATTTTGACATTTAGTTGTAATAATAGAACAACAATTGCTTTTCCTATAGCAATGGCAAACGTTTAAATATTTAACATTCTTGGCTTATCTCGGTTTCAAGGAAACTTGTCAGCAATTTATGATCTTGTCTATTCCATTAGAAAGGCTACATGCAGTTGCTACGGAATAAAATTTTACAACCACGAGACATACTAACTATGCATATTGTGAACATATTATTACAAACAGGCGAGAAGGGCGAAGGGACGACGCGGGAGAGATGTAGTTCTCAATCAGACTAGCGTCTGGTGCGGCGTTGCCAAGCCGTTCGCCGCCGACCGGATTTCATTCATATTTGAGACGCGACGTTGCCGTCTTCAGCGGAAACCGCGACCACACAACGTAAAAAAGGGCCTCTGGAATGCGACGGTACTGTTGGGCGGGTCTAAGAAGCAGTGTAGAATAAAAAAGTGACAGCTTGGAATGCGGACAGTACATAATGACATATGGATTAGATTTTTTTACTCAAACATTATTTAGGATACACCATGGATAGAATGTGAGGGTTTTAATTGAATTCAAAATTAATGATTTACGACTTACGGTGTAAAGTTGTAATTATGTAACAATAAAACCGGATAAATGCGAATGCGAATCAGATTCCACATCTCAATACAGTCCAGACGGACGGACAAACGACAGCAAAGTCTCAGTAATAGGTTCCTGTTTTTACTCGTAAGGTACGGTAGGTAACCCTAAAAACCACATTATTATTATTTAGACTTTTTTAATCGATAACGATCTTCAGTAAGGCAGAAAATGCAGAAATATCTGTATGATACGCATAGACCAATAAAATATCTTTGATGATACGATTTAAACATGTTGCTTGTATTCGTTGTACCTTGTTACTAGGGTAAGCTCGACTTAAGCGAGAGTAATACCCGAGAAAATAAAACAAAAGATCCAGGGTCTCGCCGCAAAGAGCAAATGAAATTCAGCATTGTGCCTAAGAGAGCGGCGAGAGGCGGCGCCGGAGCGCGTGGGGAAGGGGACAGGGCCGTGTTCTCATGCCTTTGGGTGGTCGGCGCTCGGCTTTCGAATTCCAAAGCCTCGCTTGTAGCGCCTACGCAGCACTATCTAGACTCGGCATTATACAATACTATAATACTCATTATTTCGGTAACCTCTTTCAACTTTTAAATTGGCCCTTTGAATGATTTTAAGCAGCATCAATGCGGTGATAGGCAGTTTACTAAAGAGAAGTTTTATAAATTAATAAGGTAGGAATAAATTACAATTCCTAAAACCATTATTGGAATTTAGGAACGATCAGGAACGAGGAATAAATAAGATAAAAAAATATTTATGCATATTAAGTTAAATCTGAGTACTGGCCACTGGGTTTCCGACCGCTGCAGTGTTATTCTCTAAGAACATTTTCATATATCTCGACAGCTGAATCCGCGGCAAGTGTCAAATATCATATAAAAATTTGACACTCACCGCGGATTCAGCTGTCGAGATTTGAAAATTTTCTTAGAGAATAGACAGGCTGATCATAATAATTGACATTGAATATCTAAAGACCATACGACAACTTTATTAGGTTCGTGGACGGGTCTTATAAATCTTTCAGAGATAATTTTCTTTCGTGTTTTAAGTACTTGATCGTTTTTTACTTATACCCATACTAAAGTTGGATACATTTTCGTGGGTAGTTTTGAATTTTTGATTAACTTTGCATTCTATGGAAATATCTGCTGTCATCAAAGACTGAAAAAATAAATAAAAGGATGCCCGGAAACGTTATCTAAGGATATGAACATCCGCCAGATGTGGAGCAAATACAAAAACGAGTTGATGAATGAAAACAGCCATCGTTTATTCTTAACCATGAATGGGTTTTATAATTAATTCCATAAAAGTTACGCTAGTTTATAGTATCTATATAACACAATATTACTCACCTACGAACTACGAAGTTCGAATGACGTTCTTGGTCTATGATTAAAGCAATATAGTTCGTTAGTTTACTAGTTACTACAATGTAGGTATTTATTGTTCTTACATAGATCTAAAATCTTATTATAAACATGAAGTAAGCTGAACATTATTAATAACATTAAAATTACATCGTTAGGACGATCATTTGAGAAGAGGAATGCAATTGACTTTAATGACAAGACTGTATAATAGGTGCGCTCCCACGAATATCGTGGCGGTCTAACCGCATTCCAGAGTCTAAAGCATCTAGACACGTTACTGCTATACTAGGCGTTTTATCGCAGTCTCTTACTGTAAAATCGGAAAACGCATGTGTCCTATCGTATTTTTAGTTTACCTAAGCCCTCGTTCCAACAAGTCGAGGTTTTTTTTTGTAGTCGTGACCGCGACAAAAATAAGCACTGTAAATAGAACTCTGCGCTAATCCAATAGAGCTGAAAATCGAAATGTCAAATGTCATATTTGACAACTTGACACATACTTATATTTTTAGCTTTATTGCATAGACGTATATTAAATGGACGAGGCATGTTGAGGCAAAAAGTGTCATCAGTTAAATGGCCCTATTTTTGAGACTTTTGGGGCCATTTTGACATTTGAAGTATGGTGAAAACAAGATGACTGATATTTGAAGTATGGTGAAAACCAAGATGGCGTAAGTTTTTATTGTAATGGGACGCTCCACAGACGAGTCGAGAGGTTAAAGATTTGTTCGGTGAAATGTAGGTACGCCTATCTTGAGTTTTGAAATCTTTGCTTTATTGTAATAATTAGCGCCGAGTTTTACCGAGAATGGTAGGAAAAGCATAGCAACAACATTATAGAGTGATGTGTAAACCCATTGATATTGAGTTTATACATTTAACTTAAAGATATAGGTTGGGGGTTGGTAGTTAGGGCAAATCCTAATAAATGAGGTCCAGTTATTTGAGTGTATCTACTGTATTATTATTTCTGAAGCACTGCAATCAAAATTTGTACAATAGATGGCGCCACCAGTGTGAGTTCACCGCTGTTCTAGTACTTGATGCAAGTCTTTAATTCCTATTCCATTTTTTTAGTTGTATTATGTGGGATAAAATATTTTAAATAACTTAGATAATTGTGCAATATAAGTATTACACAAATTATGAATTATCCAATATTTCTTCCTAAAATTACAGTAACAGTACACACAATATCATACTACAATGGACCATAAATGACTGGTGTAGGCTCCCGACACAACAAAAACCGCTTTTTTGTTGGGAACAAGATAAACATAATTCAGTATCGCTACAAAACATTTTGTTAAATTAGTTGTAATTAGGACAATTATGTAAGTATATTTTTATAAAATAAGATAATCATAATCATACTGCAATAAATTATAACTGAATTAATGAATACCGGGTGATATAAATACCTTTCTTTTTAATATACAGGCTACTGTTATGACATATAATAATTCAACATGTAGTACCTACATGCATATTAGAGTGATAGTAAAAAAAAAACAACTAGAAACCTTGTTTACAACTTGTGATGTCATAATCCTATTCACAAATTTGGGGCTCTACTGGGTGTATAAACAAGTCTATTAAGGCCTTGAATTTAGTAGGTTTGTTGAATCCATTAGGTGTTTTTGTATATTGGCTTAATTGCTAAATATTACAAATAATTTAAAATAGAAGTAATTCTATTTTAAATTATTTGTAATATTTAGCAATCATTCTTATGTATTAATATTTTAAATCAGTACTTTTAGATTAAACAATGTTAAATGATATTATTATCACAGCTTTAATACAGTTCTTAGAAAAGCCACTATGTAAATTATTATTGGCTATTTCAAGTATTTTCCTTTGATAAGGAACTTGTTTTGTTCTTTGTTTCTTGAACAATAGTAGATTTTAAAATGATTATGATTTTATTTTTAACTGAGCTGTTTCAAAAAGTTAAAACAAAAACCAATAAGTACCTACATAATATTCTGAAATAACAAGAATTTAATATTATGTGCTATGTACTATTAACTATAAGTAACATTGGAAATATTGATATTTCCAAAGTACAATAAATAGGTATAATGCTTAAATTCAATATGTCATTAACAGATGGCGCTATAAGTAATATTTATTGCTTTTCCTTGAATAAAATGGCAACAAGAATCAGCATTGTATTGAAGAGTTACTCGTTAATGGTTATTGAATTAGTATAGGTATTTCATATTCAATGTAATGTTTTTAGTATTCAAGAGTTACATCTGTAATTTAATTTAAATAACTATATTTTAAACAAACACTAATTATTTATTGAGGAAATCAGAAGAAACAGCTGTTAAAGAAGCTTAATTTAATGTTTTCTCATGTTCAGTACATATCTAATCTAACCTACTATTTTCTTTGTTAATAATTCACTGTATTATTCATATTAATCATTATAAACATTTAATATTCCATGAAATTATCATAGTTAATTTCTTGGAAACAGCTCCAGATAGGATGGTTAACCTATACATGTTACATTTGTGAAACTCCCAGATGATTAATTCACTTTCCACTATTTTTATTGTTCAAAGTAGGTACCTACAAATTACGAATTATCGTGGCACTAACGGAACAGAAAAGTATAATAACTTATCGACGTAGCCGTTTCGCCGAATCATACGTCCTCGTTATTAGCCTTTTAATATAAGAAAAAATAATTACCTCTTACTGTTTCCATTTTACGCCAAGGCAAATCACAGGAGAAATCACTTCAAATCCAAACAAAACGAATGTCAAACACATACACACACTATTTTATTTTATAAAACTGTAACCACATTATTATTAATTTCCATGAACTCATACAGACGAGTGGCGCTTAGAACTACGCGAACACTCCCGCTTCGTTATGCGTGCGGCTTACGTCAATAGCTGTTAGTGAGGTTCTGTTTCGAACTGTCGACTGTCGAGTACCGAGTAGAAGCGAGTCGCGCGCGCCTATTCGCCAGTCGCAACTTCAGACTGTGACAAATGACAAGCAAAAACTGACTTAGAGTCACTAGTGTTAAGGTAAATTTTTAATTTCGAACTGTAGAGTGCCTTTTTGTCAACTTTTTTCAGCAGTCTCCGAAAATTATGATTGAGGTATCATTCGATTCGGAATGGCATCTAGATGATTTTTGAAAAAAATGAAGTTAAGTATTTTTGCAAAAATGCAAAAGTTATTAACAATAGGGTATTATCCTATGATGAAAATATACATCAGTTGTTGATATTTTATCGATTAATTTAAACCAGTTTAACCAACTTTTTACACAAAAATATGATTTTTATAAAATACTAGCGACCCGCCCCGGCTTCGCACGGGTACAATACTGATACTAATACTACAGAATGTCACCAACTTCGCAACGGGCCGTATAGCAGAAATCGTAATATTTTAATTTCGCCATAACTTCAAAACCAAACGTCAAATTTTAATCATTCAAAGACCAAATATTATCTACATAAACTGTACTTAGTGATGAAATAATTTATTTTGATAAGGATTAATAGCATGAGTAAAATAAACGCGTTTAAATGTAGTCCAAAAAAAATTCAAGATTTCTAAATAAAAAAATGGTTGTTGTGCCTCACTCGACATAGATAGGTATAGTGTGTCGCGGACTTTTTTGTAGATATTTATAAGATCTACAATTAATTAGAACATTACATGGTTCTATCTTTTATAGTTTAGGCAGCGTACGCAAAATAAGTAACTTTTCTGGTTGATTTTTTACACCTTGTGTCCGAAAAACCCAAATATCTTACGGAATCCTATTTTTTTCCAAAATAAAATTTAGCCTATGTTACTCGTGGATAATGTAGCTTTCGAATGGTGAAAGAATTTTCGAAATCGGTCCAGTACTTTTTGAGCCTATTCATTACAAACAAACAAACAAACATACAAACAAAGTTTTCCTCTTTATAATATTAGTGTAGATTAAAAATAAAATTATGAATTTTTCACGTTTGACCACGTGACTAAAAACGCATGAGATTGGAATGTGACGTCATATTCTTGTACTTCTTCTTCTTTTATTAATGGCCTCCCGATTTCCATAAAGAATAGCCAGCATCAGAATCATTAACGTCATGTGTCAGCGAGTAATAGCCACTTTTTCCGCATTTCAGTGTTCTTTGGTATGGTCACAAAGATTTTCCCCGGTATTTTAATAGACGTATTAGTGCATTTTGGCACTACGCACCATTTATAAGGCATTTTTAATAGCCTTAAAACATTTATTTATAAACGTAAATAGTAGGTATTCTGGGATTTGGTATTTTCAGTGTAATTTGACACCTGACAGTTACAATGTTACAAGAATGTGACGTCATGACAACTCATTATAGCGTTTTCGCGCTTATAATATTAATTTAAGCTTTTAGGCTAATTTGCAAGGAGAAGAAAGAAATTCACAAAGAATGGTTCAAACTACTAATGTATTTTGGTATTAGGAACAATTAGACATACTTTTCAAAAACTTGGAAAATACCCTATTAACTAAAAACAAAAAAGGGTGTTTAGTTTTTTGCAAATTTCTCAAAAACTATTATTAATATTTCGGACTACACTTTATTTAATTAATTAAAAATTTTAATCACTGGAAATTCCCATTTCCCTCACGTTTTTTATCAGCAGTAAATTGATACGGCATAACGATAATAACGTTAAAAGGCCTATGTTAGGTAACTTTATTATCATTTTAAATACTTACAGACTGTATGTAGCTAATACCAAATAACTATTAACACCCTTACTTACTAATAAAAATATTCATACAGTGGATAAGTTAAACAATGTTTTGTCCGTGTCTTTTTCGTTGGAAAAGTAGCTTGACAGACAAGGATGGTTATATATTGAATAAATAAAATGTACATACTTCCTTGATCTGTCGTTTTCGCAGTGGCGTTTTCATCTTCTCGAGGTGTAGAGTTTTCTTCCATTCCTGAGGGAACAAATTTTTATGTTAAATTCACTAGCCTTAGATAGGTACTTGGTTACAGATGCAAACAAGAGTCAAAACTCAGAAATTGAACAGAAATATTGAGTAATTACTATGTAATTAATTTTAGAATCTGTTATATAAAGCACCTTCTATTGGAAAGCCACAATGTATTGTAAATATACTGAGCACTAAGATAGCGAGTATATTATTATACACATAAAGTAAATAGATTAGATAGGAGTTGCTCGAATTCATCGTCAATTATTGTGGATTGTATTGAAGAATTGAACGAGTTCTACAAATAAATCAATCAATTACATGTGGTTCACAATGGTCGTTACAGCTAGTGTTATAAAAATATAATTAAGTATTTGTTATTTATATATTTCCTTAGTAGATAGTAGATACTAAAACTTTAATTCAATATTTTTTAAAACTTAGTGCCCCTACAGGCCTACAAATCCTGCCGATTCTAGTCGACTCTTTTGAAACGGAAGGCTTTATACCTATAACGCCAATGACCTTAATCGTCAAGTCCCATACTAATTTTGTAGGCGACAAGGGTACTGCCGACCGGAGAGTATTGAAATCGGATAAAAACCGCTATTAATATTTGAGACAAAATTTGCAAAAATTAAAACGACCTTGCCCTGAGTCTTGTCTTACATAAAATACTGAAATAATTTTCACACTCTTGTGACGTACAGGAGAAGAGAAAAAGGTTTAACATAAAAAAGGGTGGACTTAGCATATTTTTAAATCAATATTTAAATAAAAAAATTAATTTTTAAAAAGACAGTCCTCGGCTAAATATAATGCAGATTAATATATATTTTTTTTGGGATTTTTGACGACCATGACTGTGAAAAAAGGTTTCAAAGAACTCCAATTTTTAGTTCTATCCAGCGAACAAGCCCACTATTTACTAATCAAATCGTGATTCGTGACTGCAAAACACTTTACGAATTAGTGACCAAACCGTTCAAAATAGTTCACATACCTACATAGTTCTATGTAGGTAGTTGTGTATAAAATAAAGATGCCACAAATAGTGAATTGGCCGAATACCGAATATTCGGCAACGCTGTCGGCCGAAGCGCCGAATATTCGGCACGAAATACATACTTGTCAGGAGCGCGTTAGCTGGATTAAGACAAGTTTTCCTGTTTCAACCTGTATACTACGACTACGATACGATAGATACTACTACGATATTACGACTAGCGTGTATAGTGAGAGGTTAGTTTCTGAGGCTGGTAACATTTACGATGAAAATCGTAATCGTTTGCTACCAAAAATGCTGAAAAGCTAGTTTTTATCTATCACAACTTACCACTGATCAATTTTAATTACTAAATTGTTGTAATTTGGAAATAAATACATAATTTTGGGTAATATAACGTGTCTTTTTTACATGATTTGGTATTCGGTATTCGGCCGAATAGTACGTATTATTCGGCCGAATACCGAATAGCAAAAAAAGTGGCCGAATAGGCCGAATACCGAATAGTTGCTGAATATTCGTGACGTCTCTAGTATAAAACAATACCGAAATTGTGCCGCAACTTCGTTTAAAATAAAATAAATGTCTACATAATATCGATCAATAAAATAGGTACCTACGCTTTTTTTAACTCCACTTTAAAGTTGACCGATAGGTATATCGATTGAAATGCTTCGACCGATCAAGAATCGATAAGACCGTAAAAATGTAGGGTTTCGACCAAAGGTTTTACCGAAATATATTTTATGTTTTATACCTACTTACTTAAAATCATTTGATACAAAAACAAACGTTTAGGTACATAATGCATCTTTTATATTTTTATATTATACCTACTCGCTGACCCTACAGTCGACACACGTTTAAGTGTTCTGTGCATGATAAGTATGCGTTGTTCTGTCATAACTATGATCTAGAATAAAATATAAAGAACTAGGTACACCTAAACCCTTTACCGACATCTACATCTACACTTACAACTACACCTACAACCTAAATACTATCTACATTCCACACCAACAACCTCCGCCTACAACCTACCCTACTGGGGCCGGTCGATTTAACGTTACACACTTTTGAAAGAAAAAAATATAGTTTTCTCAATTAGAACTGTTTTGCATTCCAACAAAATTTTGAACGCACCACGAAAATGACAGTCAAGTGACACTGGACAGAGTCCAGAGACTTGTCAATCATTTGAATGTTTGACAAGTAGGAAGTTCTCCAGTAGGTACAGTGTAGTAGGGGAACAGGTAGCTAGGGAAAAATTTAATACTTAGTCACTTTTAATATTTTCCTAGCACTTTTTTTTAAATATTTTTAGCAATTTATAATAATTATTTATCACCGTTCAAACCATCCTGAGCTTCCACATTATTTCAAGATCAAAATTAGCCAAATTGGTCCATCCGAGATTCATGACTGTCACTTCTGGAAGTATTTTTGCAATAGGTATCACTGGATAATGGCTAAAAATTTAAAGTGTTTTTTAAGTCCTAAATCCCTTTAAATAAAACATTCCTAAATAATGTGACGGTGTAAACATAATAATTGGGAGCAGATGTCAATTGCCGTCTGGCTTGCAAGATACTTAAAAAAAATTAAGGTAAGGCAGGTGTGCCAACAGCTTGCTCGTGCGCGGCTCTGATGTGCGCGGGCGGACGCATCTGCCATTCCACGTGCTCCGCAGCTGTCATCCATCCCTAGACCCTAAACCTTCAAACAATCACGTCAAAACTCAAAAGAACAAACCTTCATTCATTCGAATTATAAAATACGCAATTTCATTCGTAACTGCAGCGTTACGTAGGTAAGTGAACATCCATAATTATATGTCTGTGTTAGGAGATATATAAATAGGGAAAACAGTTGACCTAAAGGCCATCCGTGCAAGTTCCCACTAAGCGCTTAAATTTTATCTAATGCATCATGGTCTCCGAGCTCAAAAGTCTGATGAAAGTATAATAAAATTAATTTCAAACTTTGAAATTTGAATGAATCAACCGATTTTCACGTGATTGGCGGCAATCGATGCAGTTTTGCATGTCCTTTAAAAGAATCGACAAGAAAAAAATTTAAGATGAAAAGTTTCGAAAAAAAAAAACCACTGTTTTCGTTTTTTTTTCCTTTACGGTATCTCTCGAACGAATCAACCGATTTTGACCGGATTAGCGGCGATCGTGGTTTTTCATGGTTAAGAGCTGATTTGTTTTTGAAGTTGATCGATAAAGCCGTTTAAAAGTTATTCCAAAAATACCACTTTAAAAAAATCACAGTTTTTTTTAGATTTCTTGACATCTGTCCGAATCGGTCCAAATTGTATTCAAAATCTAAGTTTGGCCAAGCCCTTTCGAATGGCGCCAGCCGCAATAAAATATAGCAAACCATTCAAAAGTTATAAGAAGTTTACATACTTACACACACACACACACATACATATATACAGACATAGTGAGTAGTGACACCATCGCGGGAGTAGTCAGGGAAGCTTACTGTGACATGAACGTCGAGATCTGATGAGAATTCGATTTTTGCAAAACGGGGTAAAACCAATAACTTCCCGATTTTTGAAAATCTTAGATTTTCTTAGCGGGAAGTTAATAAAAATAATAAAACCGGTTACTGACTCCTTAAGTCTTTACCTTATTGAGTACTTCTACACATACGTAACTCACTAGATTCACGTCAAGTCAATATTGTAATTTGTGAGTTGCAACTCACCGCTAATCGTAAATATGCACAGATTTTTTATTTTTGGCTATTAGCTAAGTATGTTATCGTTTAAACCTTATCACTTGTCAATCACAATGAAAATGAAGATATTCGTTCCAAATATTGTGTTATTAGTAAGTTTTTAGTGTTATTTTATTCTAGAATTGTGTTCTAAAGATATGAGCAAAGATTTAAATGTTTTGTTAGTGGCGAGCTGGTATGATGAGATTTTTTTTAAAAATCGAACTAGCTATTGTGCTATGTGTAGGATGTTGGTAAGGAAAATCGATTTAACACGTTTTCTTGCGTGGAATGGTGCAATTGTGCATCGAGAAAATTGTTGATATAAACTGTACGACACTTACGTAATTCTTTATCAACAGCGCATGAGCTAATAGTTTGAGGTGGCACTGACGACTAAATCTATGACATACTACATTTATAGTTATTGGTTACGAAGAATAATAATAATAATTAGTCATGTTGTGGGCAGTGGAACCATAAAAATTAACAACTTTGTACCTACATTGGTTATAAGTTTTCCTTCTTGCAACCCAGGTTCTAGGTAGTACTTACTAGATACTAATAGTCAAATCAAATCAAATCAAATCGTTTATTTGCGAGAATATGGTATAAATGGTGTTACAATCATTATAATGTTACAAACATATTCTGCCACATATGGCGTGCAAATATTTGAGAAATTAGTTTAAGTTAGAAATTCATAATAGGTATGTTGTAGGATTCATAATTTAATATTATAATTGTACTAGAATATTAATAGCATCACATACGATCGTCCATAAATTATTATATACTGTATTATTTCATAAGAATGTCATAGTTTATCGTGTAAGAAATGTCTAATACTATAATAACATTTATTCAATAGCAAATCATTTAACCGTTTTTTAAATAATGTCAAAGGTAATTGTATAAGATGTCGAGGTAAATTATTAAATATTATAATACACATACAATAAACATTTTTCTTAAATATTTCTAATTTTATCTTAGGTAGGCGCAGTCTATCTTTATGTCTAGATCGGCTATTAGCATTATCGCTAAACGTTTCAAAATATTGCGGGTGCTTTTTTACAAATAGACATATTTCGAGAATGTACAGGCAGGGAAGTGGTAATATTTTGTACTTTTTAAAAAGTGGTTCGCAGCTATCTAAGATGTTAGCGCCACATAGTGCTCTGACACATTTTTTCTGAGCTTTGAAAGCTCTATCTGCCTCAACCGAGTTACCCCAGATAATTATGCCATATCTCAATATTGTTGATATGTAAGCATGGCAGGCTAACAATGCGGTGTGTATATTAACAATTTGCCTAATTTTCCTTAAAACATAGACAAACCGATCTGTTTTATTTACAATTTTCTCTATATGTTGTTTCCAGCTGCAATGTTTGTCCACGGTTATACCCAAAAATACACAATCATTAACGTTTAAAAGTTTGCTATTCTTATAATCAATTTCAATTTTTAATTCGGTTGTGTTTGAGTGTGCTGTCTGAAATAGGATAATGTTTGTTTTTGTCATATTTATTCTAAGATTATTTTGTTCAAGCCAGTTAATGGCGCTGTCAAGAGTATTAGTAATTTCGTTCTTTAGTTGTGTTATACTTTCGCTTTTAATTATGAATGTAGTATCATCAGCAAATAGTATAGAGTCTTTGTCTATTGCATCAGGAAGGTCATTAATGTATATGAGGAATAGGAGTGGGGCCAATATACTTCCCTGTGGCGTGCCACAGTCATTTTGTCTGAAATCGGATCTGTAAATTTTATATTCATGATTACATTTTCTTGTAATTTCAACACATTGTTGTCTATTTTCTAAGAAACTCTTTATCCAATCGTTAGCTTTTCCGCGAATTCCATATGAAGAAAGCTTAAGCAGGAGAGTTTTGTGACAGACAAAGTCGAAGGCTTTTGTCATGTCAAGGAATACACCACAGACTTTACTTCTACTGTTAAGACTTTCAGTTACTTGTTTTACTAGGGAAAAGCATGCTAAAGCGGTCGAGCTGTTTTTCCTGAATCCAAATTGTTCCCTTTTAAGAATGTTACAAGATGTTAAAAAGTGTTCTACCTTAGTATACATAACTTTCTCAAAGACCTTCGATAATACGGGAACTAGTGTTATCGGACGATAGTTGGACATCTCCGTTTTGGCCCCTTTTTTATACAGTGGCTTCACAATTGACTTTTTTAGACGCTCTGGGAAAGTACCTTCTGTTAGAGTTAAATTTATAATGTGGGCTAAGGGAAACGCTAGGACAGATGCGCATTTCTTAAGTACTTTAGTGCTTATGCTATCATAGCCTGTAGAGTTTGTGTTTTTTAGTGCCAAGATTATCTTATAGATATCTATGGCGTTAACGGGGGTTAGAAATATGCTTTTTGGGTTTTGATTATTATTTAAGTAAAAATTATTATTGTTATTAGTTAGATTATTATTATTATGAATTAGATATTTATTGTTATTTAGATTATTATTATTATTATTGGTCAATGATATATAGTAGTTATTAAAAAGCTCGCATATTTTATTTGGATTGTCATGTAATTTATTATTAATTTTAATAGAGTTTATTTCGGTTTTTGATGATGTGTTGTTTGTATTTTCATTTATTATATTCCACGCAGCTTTACACGTATTTCTCGAGTTACTTATATATTTTAGGCTATTTAATTGTTGCGCTTTGTATATACATTTTTTTAGAATTTTAGCATAATTATCGTATATGATTTTGTTATGTTTTTTAGTATCCTGTATCCTAAATTTATAATCAGGATTTAGGATACCTGCTGATTAGTGATGTGCCGGATATCCGTATTCGTATCCGCGGATATCCGAGGGAGAAGAAATACACGTTTCAAGATTTGTTAGAATTCACCCACTGAGGGTGTAAAATGACAGTTTGTATGAAAAAAAAAATTAAATCTCCCGATTTCCATGAAATTTAATATCCAAGAAAATAAATCGAAATTATTGATTACGTATTTTATAGTAAGTAGGTACCTAATTTGAAATTCGTCACCTAAAGGGGTAAAATGGGAGTCCAAAGTTTATTAAGTGAAATATCAACATCTAGTCGGATTACATTGGATTTTAACACGCAGATAGTTATAATGACTTAGAAATCCGTTAAAAAGAATTTTTCAATATACATACCCCACGGGGTTGCAATCGGGATTTACGCGGATGAAGTCGCACGCTAAAGCTAGTATTATATTATATAGTTGGTTTCTAGATAACTGTTAAATCTGACTAAAAACACTCCCTTACCAATAAAAATATTAATACAATGAATAGGCAATACAATGTTTTGTCTTTGCCTGTCAAGCGCATTTTCCGACGTAGGTGTTAGGCTGGGACTATATGCACCGGAATCCGGAAAGCCGTAGAGAATTCTGAGCATTGAAAATAGAGCTCGGCGCTAACAGAGTAGAGTTAAAAATTTAAGTGTCAGGTGTCGAGCTGTCATATATTATGACATTGACGTTTAACTCGACACTCATGTGTTCGATTTTCAACTCTATTGTATTAGCACAGACTTCTATTTTCAATGATCAGAATTCTCTACTACGGCATTCCGGATTCCGGTGCATATAGTATAATAGCCTAAGCACAGTCTATGGAACTTATTACGCTGTGGCCTAAGGGACTATTTGTTTGTTTGTTTGAACGCGCTAATCTCAGGAACTACTGGTTAGAATTGAAAAATTATTTTTGTGTTGAATAGTCTATTTATAGAGGAATGTTTTAGGCTATATAGCATCATGCTTAGCGCAATACGAGCGGAGCACCAATCAAGAACGTTTCAAAATCTTTTTTTTTTCCCTTTTGAGACTTTTCGCTGCGAACGCTGCGGAAACGGTAAAATTATGTATGACAGAATTGTTCTTCTTTAAAAGTTCTAAAAAAAGGCTGCGACTATATATTATGTCTATCTTTTAAGGTTGGCTCTTTTTAATATTATATACCTCTTTTTAATATTATATATCTATGATTATATAATTATCTATGTTTGGCTCACAATAATCTTTTTATGCTAACCAAATTTGTTCTAAAATTAAGCATTATTTGTGAGGGTATTTTCATAAAGATGATAATAATCCTTATCCAAGTAAATACGTTATTCATTACAAGTATTTAATTTAGAAGAAATTTGCCGTTTACATCATTTGATTTCAATAAGTATTTTAGAAGATATCGCAGTAATAAAATCATCAAACGCGCAATAATGTACGGCGCGCGGCGAGCAGTCGTGAGGGGGAAGCGCTTCTCCTTCTACGTAAATGAAGTTGCGGGTAAATTTTAACGACATCCCAAAGTAAATATTCCACACGGACAAAGTCGCGGGCAAAAGCTAGTTTAATAATAAAGTAGTGAGTTTTTTAATAATTAAATTTGAATATTGGAGCATTATATTCAATGATTATTTTTAAACAAAAAATACACAAAAAAGTATGAAATAAAACTTAATCTCTAAATAATTCCCCTTTCAAATTCGGCTAAAATTTTTACTATTTCTCTACTCAATCTTCTTAATTTTGAAATCGGTACCAGCCCAAACAATATCCAACAACATTTTAATATAGAACTTACGTTCATATTTTCTGGTACCGACTTCAAAATTAATAAGATTGAGTAGAGAAATAGTAAAAATTTTAGCCGAATTTGAAAGGGGAATTATTTAGAGATTATGTTTTATTTCATACTTTTTTGTGTATTTTTACTTTGGAAGTCGGTTTAATTTTTTGTTTAAAAATAATAATTTCACCCTTTTTAGTGATATATTTTGTTAAGTTATTATTAATACGTCATAAGTACGTCTAAACTAAACGATCGAATGTATAATTGAATACGCATCAAGCTTCCATCGGGTATTGTTATTAAGATGATGATGATGATTACTGTAAGTTATAAAGTGGCATATGCTTGCAGTTCTTTAAACAATGCCGAAATTTCCAAACGCATATCTTTAAAGGCTGAGGAGTTCTATTCAGTGTTTTTGGATCCAGGGTATACCTTGGTACAATATCTTATTTTTTAGTAGCATATGCTTGTGTTACTTCAGTAAAAGTCAAAATCACTATATGTGTGGATATAAATTTCCAGGAGTTCCCTCGATTCCTCATGGATCGCATCATCAGGTTTCCACTTTAGTGACTAAAGGACCAATTTCGAATTAAACCCTTTACAACAACAAAAGAATTTTGCAAATAGGTCCATAAACGGCAGAGTAATGTTCAAAGATCTCCGTGTTAGTGTAAAATACTATGAGAAGTACCTTTTATATCATCATAATCTGATGATGTATGGTTTGATAGTGGAGATGATGATGATGATTACTCTAATTGACAGGGTGGCATATGCTTGCAGTTCTTAAAACAACGCCGAAATCCCCAAACATGTATCTATAAGGAGTCAGGAGTTCTGTTCTGTACTTTTGGATCCAGGGTATACCTTGGAGCAAAATCTCACTTTTTGGTAGCATATGCTTGAACTACTTCAGAAAAAGTCAAAATCACCATATGTTTCCATATAAATTTCGAGGAGTTCCCTCGATTCCTCATGGATCCCATCATCAGGTCACCACTTTGATATCAAAACGACCAATTTGAGATTACACCCTATACATCACAGAAAAAATTTTTAAAATCGGTCCACAGGCGGCGGAGTAATCGTTGAACATACAAAAAAAATATATATACAGCGTGTCCCGACACCTATATCGGAGCCTTTAGTGGTAAAAAATATGGGTTTTTTTATCGACAAATTCCCCCTTAAATTTTATTTTTCTCTCACGTTTGTGAAATGGCAGCCATTTTATTTTTTGGTCACCAAGACCCGGGCTCTCGTACTAATTCGACCACCACTACTCATGTAAATGTCCTAGGAACATAAAAAAGGTCTCATTTGATAGCTAAATATGTGGACAATAATTCACAGTTAAAAATTTTTATTTTCTTTGAACAGAAAAATAAAAAAAGGTAATGTAAAAAAATATATAGTTTTATTTTTGGTGAATTTTTTAAATTATTTGCTTTTTGTGAAAAATCTAGGCCATTTACCTGCTTGTTTTTTGTTCTAAAACGATAGAAGAAGACGTTTGCTAAAATAAAATACAAACCCCTTTACTCTCAATGCAATAGTTTAGAAGTTATAACAATTTGTTGGTATCATCTCAGGCAGGGGGCCAGCCAGTCAGCCAGTCGTCTTTTTCAAATTGTTATAACTACTTATTATTTGTTCTACAACGATACAAGAGGACGTTTGCTGTAATAAAAAACCCGACTCCTTTACTCTCAGTGCAATAGTTTAGTAGTTATAACAATTTGAAAAAGACGACTGGCTGGCCCCTGCCTGAGATGATTCCAACAAATTGTTATAATTTCTAAACTATTGCACTGAGAGTAAAGGGGTTTGTATTTTATTTTAGAAAACGTCCTCTTCTATCGTTTTAGAATAAAAAATAAGCAGGTTAATGGCCTAGATTTTTCACGAAAAGCAAATAATTTAAAAAAATCACAAAAAAAAACTATATATATTTTTTTATTACCTTTTTTAGTTTTTCTGTTCAAAGAAAATTAAAACATTTTAACTGTGAATTATTGTCCACATATTTAGCTATCAAATGAGACCTTTTTTTATGTTCCTAGGACATTTACATGAGTAGTGGTGGTCGAATTAGTCCGAGAGCCCGGGTCTTGGTTACCAAAAAATAAAATGGCTGCCATTTCACAAACGTGAGAGAAAAATAAAATTTAAGGGGGAATTTGTCGATAAAAAAACCCATATTTTTTACCACTAAAGGCTCCGATATAGGTGTCGGGACACGCTGTATATACAGCCGAACGTATAACCGCCTCCTTTTTTGGGAAGTCGGTTAAAAAGTACCTAGAATGGCCGCCTTTTCGGACTCCAGTCTGTTTCGTAAGGGTTCGTATATTAATCCTGCGACCTGCTACACATCCGCATCCGCATCAGATCCGCATCGATTTATACGGATGCGGATGCAGATGCGGATATCTAAATCGACGCGGATGCTCCGCATATGCGGATGCGGATGCGAATATTCGCAACATCCCTGGAACAGACCCCTAAGGAAGAATGGGCTCACTGCTTTTCTCAGTGGTTCCACCAAATGCGACGATGTGTAGAGAGGAACTGAGATTATTTCGAAAAACAATAAAAGTATTGGCAACTTTCTACATTAAGCCGTTTTTCATTTTCTAAACATTTTCAGTGGTACCTAGGTATATCCCTATAGTTTGTTTTACGTACTTGTAGACCTTAACTACCTATATTATGAACTAGATGTTACCCGCGACTTCGTGCGCGCAAAAGTTATATTTCGCAGAAACCGTATATATTTCCGCGATAAAAAGTAGCCTATGTCCTTCTCCGTAGTCTACACTATATCTATGCCAAATTTAATGCAAACAAACAAATAAACATACAAATAAAACAAACTTTTCCTCTTTATTATATTAATATAGATCATTTTCATATTTCCAGGCTATGGATGGAGATGATGTGGAAAAAATAAGAGCGTCGCGTCGCTGGGATTTTAAGTGAATGCATTCGATCCGACCAATGGTGGCGCGCGGTGTGGTATGCGGCCTTTTCCCAGAACCCGCGTCTGGCCGGGTGGGATGCAGTTTATCGGTATTCCTAGCTCATGCGATTCTCCCTATTATTTGGCAAATTTTAATGTAATTTTTAAATGCGAGACGGTAAAATTCCAAATTGCTAAAAGCTGATTCGCTGTTAGAAAATGCATTTTAGTATCTATAAGTTATACTTAGATACTAACGGTCTTATTCATAAAAAAAGCTTATAAAACGTTTATAACGGATAATAGTTAAAATGCTCGATAGCCTTATATAACGTTCCATAAAATTGTCTATTCATAACAGTTCTATAAACCTTCTATAACTAACAATTGTCTTTAAGCAAAAATGTTGCCATTATTAGGAAGTTGGCTAACAAGTTGGACGAACATATTGAATCGATCATAGATAATATGTATAAAACTACAATAATTTGTTGTCTACGCAATACGGAACGTCAAATAATTTCAAGTTGTCAACTGTTGTCAACGATCAATAATTTATCGTATCTATTTGAATGTATTTTTGTAGTACCTAACATTATTATAAAAGTAGGTAGTTTTAATGGCATTGCAATTGATCTCGACTGTTAAAAGGCAGAGAAGTGAAAACTGGTTGGAGGAAGATAAGGTTAGTACTGATACACCTAAAATTGGAGCATAGTAAGGACGAACGTCCAAAGAAAACGGATCAACCCTACTTCTGTACACTTTTCTTCGACGCGTATTTCTAGTTGTTCAATGACATCAAAGATGTTTAAAGCTTGCATTATTTTATAAAATCAGAAATAATTATTTTGTTTACAAAATAACATTGACAAAATATTTGTGTCAAATGTGAGTTTCTTAGTAATCAGCTGTTAAGAGTTTGGCCATCTTGTATCTTATAGTACTGTTAAAGTAGGGTCCTGGCCTCTATAACTTTATGATAGGTTTATAGAACTCTTTGTTGATATAATGCTGTTATGAATACAATTTTTTGCCAATCTTCTTATAGTGATCTTATAGAACACTTTAGGTGTTCTATAAGTTTTTATGAATAAGAGCGTCAAAATATACCTATTATTTTGATTTCTATAATGTTGTTTCTGCTTCATTGACGGCTTGAAAATATTTAAGCTATTGCTTTAGATCCTTTGCAAGATAGCATTTTGCTTAAAATACTATTGCTGAATCGTGCAACGATCTGCTTAGTGTTTATTTCTACATTGGCAACACTTTGCAACTGGAGTAGGTACAAACTTACAAAGTACTTACCAGCCTTCACCGAATATGAGGTAAGTTCGTTGAATCCCCGTTATATAAGCTCTTAATAATTATGTAAAAAGTACTTACTGTATTTTTAACTGCATCTTATTTTTGGTAGGCACCTATTGATACAGACATCTGCATATTTGAAGGTATGGTATAAGTTACCGTAAGCAATTAGGTACCTAGTACTTACGTAGTTACGTACTCGGTAAATCGGTACCTACTACATTTTACTAGTCATATTTTATTCAGGAGTCAGGAACTCAGGACCCATGACAGACCATGAAATATGAACTCTAGAGTTAGACCCGTCCTTAGATGATTTCCTCTGAAATGTATCGAATTCGTAGATCGATAAATGAAACAAATAATTTTCAAATAGACAATTTGTGGGCATAATCCCAACTGACAAATTACAATAATTATAGCATCAATTGTGCTGGAAGTAGCGTGGAAATTAGTTTTACGTAACATTGATAAATTCGTAAAAAGTAATCGTCCGAAGAATTTATACCTACGAGATCTCACAATGAAACTCAACACAATACGATGTGTTTTTTTATTTGAACTCCGTTACATTCCATTCCCTGGTGCTGGGTACAGGGCTATCTCGGTAAGATTTCGAAATTCCGAGAAAGGTAGAGTCTTATAAATTATCTCAAAAGCGCCGACGCGGCCGTACAGCCAGAATACTTTTTTTACACCACAGGTAGGCCGGCGCCTAAGAATACGTATAGTGGGGTCGTGCTCGTCTTGAGCCGTGACACAACAATTTTGTTTTATATTTGATTTCTATAAGATTCAAGTATACACATTTAACGATATAGTTTTTAAAGTTTAGGAATATGCAGCCCAGGAAACGGTTGGTCCTGTTAGTATTATTAATAACATTTGGAAAATCTATAGAATTTACGATTAGAACTATACTATGCCTTTCGATAATAGGAACTCCTTGCGAATTGCTTGCTCACCCCGTTCGTTTGTTTGCTTTATCTAGTTACTAGATGTTTTCCGCGACTTTGTATTAGCACAAAGAAAATCCCGAGGAACCTTACATTTTTTTCGCTATAAAGAGTAGCCTATGTCCGTCCCCATGGTCTGCTCTACGTCTGTGCCAATATTCATCAAAATCGTTTCTGTAGTCAAAGTATAAAGAAGATTTATACTATCTTGTAGTTTTGGAGCCTATTCAATGCAAACAACAAACAAATCTCTCTATAAAGTATTAATGAAGAAGAAGATAATCGATTGTATTACAAATTGCCTGTTTTTGTTCACGCTTTGCTATATCGATATCGCTGTATTAAAAACTTATAGCAAAGTATCAAAAATAACAGCTTCGCAGTGCAAACTGTAAAAATGCGAGTTGCTCGCGTGCATCACGATTCTTGGAAAATAGGACTCTTGAAGCCAACACTGCATAGCAGCCCTGAAGGTCGCTTCTCTAATAATAGCAACTTTTATGCAGGGCTTTGGCGCCCTATTTATACTAACAAAGCCTTCGCTAGGAACATTTATTCAAAATTATTTTCACGCATTAACTTTTATGACAACAGATAGTTCTTTAACAACTTTTTAATGGTCACTTTTATATCCATTGTCAATTTTGAAAATATGTATGTACCTACTTCATTGTCGATAACATACCTAGTACCTTCTGCCTACGTAATATTATAAGTTACTTTAAGAATATTTTTAATTAAGTCATCGTTTACCTAAGAAATATTTGAAGCACTTATCATTTTTAGGTTATGTACAAGTGTTCATATATTGTTGACCAAGTAGGTAGGTATAGATTTGGTTGTTATTTAGTTTATTACAAAACATTAAAAATACTCCGGACTTCAAAGGCCAGGTCCGAATAGGTGCCAGCGATAACTATGCCTGTCGGGGCTTCTATCTTGCAATACAATTTATCATAAATACGATCTCGGAAGACCATAGGCTAAACTTAGTTTAACCGCGCCGTAACATACATAAAGCATTTGCTAGACATTAAATGCCACATAGACAGCTAAACCATGAAACAACGGCTCTTAAGAGCCGCTCTTTCATTCCAATTTGGTTCTTAAATCCTCAACTTTAGATTGATATTTAATTAAATATCGGTTGGATGGTGTTCTCTGGAATTTGGGCCACGCCGCTGACTCAACGCCTCCGATCTAATCCCTTCTCTAAAGTAATCTCGATAGACGCGGATGTGAATGGTTGAAGTGGATTTCAACTATTTTGCCCAGTATCGGCCTATTAACTCTGTTCTTTAGATAAGGAATAGGTATAGTTCATTATGTGGTATTTTGTCGCCTATCTGTGTTCTATCTCAGCAGTTGTCTACTACATCAGTAGATATATTTACTTCGAATCTAGATTGTACTGGGCCTAGATACTTCTTTTTGTATCCGAAGGACATCGAAGACTTTTAAACAATAAATCTTTTTTCCCATGTGAAGGCAATCACACCAGATGGACTTCATTATGTCGTTGCAAATGATATTGAATCTTGTTCTCCATAATCACAGTTTATATTTGCGTGAACTTGGACTGCTTAAAGTCAAACAGGTGATATTAATGAAACTCAGCTCTCGCGAGTCGCGAGCGAACTTTACTTACGTTCAATTAAAAGTTAAAACAGCCTATTGAATTTTTTGTGAGTTTTTTGTAGTTTCAAGAAAGACGCAGTTTTACTTGATAGAGCTAGTCCTTATACATATATTTAAAAAAAATTTGCTACAACAGCATTTTTGATACTTACAATAAGTATAATACTAATTGAGGTAGTCCAATCCATATATTAAAGGAAGGAAAAGCTGATTGACTGATGTATCAACGCAAAGGTCAAATTAAGGTTAGAAATTTGAAAATTTTCACACGTATTTCTCATATGACGTATGCATCCACTGAGGAAGGATTTTTCAAAATTCATATATATTCAAATAGGAGATTTCAGTTTTTATGAAACTTTTTATTTCTTGGTCATATTTGCATGAAATTTCGTATGAATTTAGTACCTACGGAAAAAATAATGAGTTACGTATTTCAGCGTTTTCTAAAATTCAGCCCACTATTTTACCCTAGGTGGGTAAAATAGGTAAAATGAGAAAATTAAAAACCTTATTTCATGCGGGCGAAACCGCGGGCAATTAATGCTAGTTGATCAATATAAAAGATTTTACATAGGTACTAGTAAAAAAATATTTCGAATTCAGTAACAACACCTGTAGGTTATACCACAAGCCCGCATCAGTGTCCAATACTTTTTGCGTCGTGGTCAACTCTTTTGAAAACAAAGCGTTTAAATGTACGAATAAAAGAACTCTAGCTTTTTATAGTCCTTTTACAATGTTAAAGTCGTAAAATAAGTTGGAAAGAAATTAGTTTTGCACACGTTCTACGCATTTTATGGGCAACGTCTGAGCTGAGACGCATTTTTGGGCTCATCACAAAATACTTTCAGAATTGAACCATTAATTTTAAATTCATTTTAAATTTAAATCTAAGATTGCTGTCATCTATACTTAATATTATTATAAATGCCAAAGTGCGTCTGTCTGTCTGTCTGTTACCTCTTCACGCTTTAACTGCTGAACCGATTTTTATGAAATTTCGTATACCTACCTAGACCATGGACGTAAAAAAAGGCGGACGGAAGGTGAGCTAAGTATTGAGTGAAGCCCAACAATGGCGGCGACTTACGTTTGTGTGAGATTTACGCATAATTGCCATTGGCGCACTGGCGGCCGATCGTCTTACTTTGCAGTGAATGTGTGCGTGCAGCACGTGTCGCTACGATACGGCCGTCTTACTTTGATTACTTCACTATTCATATTACTGAAGCGGTGTCCGCCTTTTTTTTACGTTCATGACCTAGACATACTTTGGGTCCCGGGAAAGGACATAGCTGGATATTTTTATCCCGAAAAAGTAGTGTTCCCGCGCGATAATGTATTAACGCGGGCGGAGCCGCGCGCAAAATCTAACTAGCTATATTTTAGAAAGTCTTTGAGACATCTATGAAACTATTCAAAGAATAACATAGGTTCTAATTTCTACTTATACGACACGTTTGTTAGCTGTACCCTGTAGGCTGTAAGTTGTAACCATTGAAAAATCGATACAAAAACATCAGCGGAGCATGTAGTTAATTGTCGTATGGTAGGTAGCGACCTTCTTGACTAACCACCATGACAATGGTTTCCCACGAGTAACGCCATCAATTGTCCGTGTTTTGAGTGTCGCAACCAAAGGATGACCTTCAGGTATAAATTACAATATATAATTAATAATACTCGCAGATAAGGGTCCATCCATATATTACGTTACAGCGCATGGGGGAGGGGAAATACTACATACTAAATGTGACAGTACATGTTAAGTATAACAGGTACAGGGATACTAAAAAGCGTGACATTGGGGTTCGAAAAGGCGAAATTTTACGTGACGTAATATGTGGATGGCCCTTAAAAATGTATAGGTAATGTAAACACGTCGTTTTGTGTACTTACCAGTTATTCGGTAGTAATTTCTACTAACAAATAAAGAAAGTAATCGCCAAACGGTGAGGCGCAAGAATAAAAATTTCTCAGTCACCTCAAAGTAGACAATTTTGAGACATGACGTCACTATTGCATCTTTAGTCTTTACTTAATTATGAATTATAATGGCTTAATTAATATGACGTCATAGAATTATTATCATACAAAAGCGACCAAAAAAATTACGTCATCTCCAGTTAAGTATAAACGAAATTTACATACGAGCATCCTGCGTTTATTTTTTTCTACAAAATGCAATAACAATTATTGCATAAATGAATAGTACTCTTAAATATAAGTAACTTCTCAGAAAAAAATTTGTGATGTTTATGGACCTAATGCAGTATCTGTGAGAGTAGCGCAAATTTGGTTTAAGCGTTTTCAATCCGGAAATTTTGATATCAAAGATGCACGTCGCTCTGGTCGCCCTGTTACGGACAAAACTGTTGCCATTTTTGAAAAAGTGGAGCAAGATCGGCATATTAGTAGTTACGATGTAGCTGAAGAACTGGGGATTGACCACAAAACGGTTTTGGCGCATTTGAAAAAAGCTGGGTACACAAAAAAGCTCGATATTTGGGTGCCTCATGAGCTCACTGAAAGAAACCTAATGAACCGTGTACTCATTTGTGATTCTTTATTACGACGTAATGAAACCGAACCATTTTTGAAGAAGCTGATAACTGGTGATGAAAAGTGGATCACGTACGACAAGAACGTGCGAAAAAGATCGTGGTCAAAGGCCGGTCAGGCTTCACAGACTGTGGCGAAACCCGGGTTAACTAGCAACAAGGTGATGCTGTGTGTGTGGTGGAATTGGAAGGGCATTATTCATTATGAGCTGTTACCGCCAGGCAGGACCATCAATTCTGAACTGTACTGCGAACAACTGATGAGATTAAAGCAAGAAGTTAAGAGAAAGCGGCCGGAATTAATCAACAGAAGGGGTGTGGTTTTTCACCATGATAACGCTAGACCTCACACATATTTAGCCACTCAGAAAAAATTACGGGAGTTTGGCTGGGAGGTGTTAATGCATCCGCCGTATAGTCCTGACCTTGCACCTTCAGATTTCCACCTGTTTCGGTCGCTGCAGAATTCCTTAGGCAGTGTCAGGTTGACATCACAAGAGGACTGCCAAAACCACTTGTCGCAGTTTTTTCATCAGAAGCCCCAAAAATTTTATAGCAATGGGATCATGTACCTACCAACAAGATGGCAAAAAGTTATCGAACAAAATGGCACCTATATACTTTAGTCACTTGTAAATAAACTTTATAAAAAAACCTTTTGAATTTGTATATAAAATGCGAAGAAACTTTTTCCCCAACCTAATATGAAGTAGTATATGAAGTATATGGCCGCCGGAATATATTTGTAAATATCTCCCATATTTGTGCGTTTAAGTTCATACTTACAATAATGAATGTTTTTGTATATGATGTGAGTGTTTTTGTATATGAAGTGAGTAATGATGTAGGTTTTGTTTGCCAATTTCGCAAAAAAATAATATATTTTTTTGTACTTTTTAAATGTATTTAATTAGTAAACTACACATAAAATAATATATTTTTTTACATTTACCAAGTAGTAATGCCTCAATATTTCTGAATATATTAATGAAACCAAATATTTCAGATGTAGTCCGATCCCCTATTCATGATTCGACATTCTTACAAAATATAATGTGGGTAGGTATATTTCCTTTGTGAGTTAATTTGGAATTGTTGCGGAGTTGAGAGGAAAAAGAAGTTTTTTTATCATCCACTATTGCGCAGTTGTGCAGTCACGACTGGCTGGTGGAGGTCGATTGCCCGGCATTGCCAAATTTGAAGGGATGACGTAATGCGGCCCACGTACGCGTACCAACTACCAATGTAACTATCAAAGGTAACTATAGAATACAATCGTGGCACGTACATTGGTCGTTATTTACTTAAAACTGAAGGTTTCTGTAGAACTAATGGCGCAGTAAATGAAACACACGGCTAAATAACGGGCACATCTTGAAATGTTTCTCTCAATTGAATTAATATCTAGTATCAGCCGAAACGTGTTGTTTGAACATTTAGCGGCGAACGACTTTTAAAATAAAGCAACCACTAGCTGCAATGTCATTTATATAAAGGCATAATATTTTAAACTAACATAAGTAGATTAATTACAACTAATACTGGTTGTAATTAATCTACTTATGGATTTTATTACTATAGCTTGTCTGCAGTAAATCACGAAAAAATTAGACTGGAAGAAAATTAACCGTCCCTTTGGGAAAAAGTTTCTCTATAAAGCTAACGTTTCCAAACTTAAGTTAGTCTAATCGTTTGCGGCTTGATATTTTTCTATCTTAATGAAATCTTTCGCAGGAGAAATATAGAATCACAGCAAAGTTAGAAAGAGAACGAAAACGAACGATAAAGGCAAGCGAAATAATCGCGTCTGTATAAAGAAATAATTACAAGTTGTTTATGTAATATTATCGTTCTGTATGGTCCAGTAAGTTATGAAGTACGAGTATTGTGTTCAATGCAACCTGGTCTAGTTTGCCACTTATCAAGTTTCTCGTGCCCGTACAATGGAGTCACTTAGTGAAATCAAAATGATTGCGACTCTCCTAGTCTCCTCACTTCTATCGTATTATGTGTTCTGTGCTTCTATGAAACAGAGGTCACCAAACCACTTTAAAATGCTAGGTGTTTCACAAAACGCACTCACAGAATACAGTACATCCAGAAACCGCCGATGCGCTTGAAAGTGAAGCCGTCACGACTACTCCAAATTGGAGTGGCTATCCACACATAATATGTTGCCATAGAATAACGAAATGTTTAAAGTAACCTAACCCAACCTTTTTTCAATTAATTTTTATTGAATACCTTATTGTCGCATAATAACGCGATTGTTTTGTAAGTGTAAAGAGTAAAGTAAAGAGCGGGCGGCGGTGTTTCGCCATGGTTTTGAAAACAGTGCGTACAAATGTGATCGAACACTCATTCTGGATGTTCTGTATTCTGTGGACGCACTATACAAATCTCCGAATATGGACTTATTATGCTAATTGAAGTGCTATTGTTTAGTACATTAACCTTTGCAAATTATTTAGTTACTACACGTCTACAGTTTACACCCAGTATTTCAGAGTTTCGGCTATAACATGTAGTCCGGGCTAAAACGCCCTGACTACTATTACTTTCTATTATTCCTACTACTCTCTATTCTACTACTATTATAAATGTGTGAGGATGGATCGATGTATGTTTGTTATTGTTACTCTTTAACGCAAAAACTACTGAACAGATTTTTATAAAATTTGATATGGTAGTATTTTAGGCAATGGATTAACATATTTTGACACATAGACTATTTTCTATCCCGAAATAGTACAGTGTTTCCGTGGGATACTCTATTTATGCGGGTGGAGTCGCGGACAAAAGCTAGTACTTACATACATAAACATGATTACTACCATTATAATAACCTTTATATAACCTTTGCTACTATTATCGTACGTTTCCAGTGCATTAAGCATTATCTGAGTAAAAAACTCGTTAGCATAATATATTTTTATACAAGTATAGTTTTTTCCCGCAAGCTGACCTTACTTATGTTCTGGATTTTCCCTACGCGTTAAATGTGGAGTAATTTCTCAGTTTCCTCCTATTTTAATCAACTTTATGTATTACTAGCTTTTGCCCGCGACTTCGTCCGCGTGGAACAATTACTGGGATATCGCTAAAATTTACCCGCGACTTCATTTACGTAGAAGGAGAAGCGCTTCCCCCTCACGGCTGCCCGCCGCGCGCCGTACATTATTATTTCGGGCTTGATTATTTTATTACTGCGATATCTTCTAAATTACTCATTGAAATAAAATTATGTAAATGGCAAATTTCTTCTAGATTAAATGATTGTAATTAATAACATATTTACTTGGATAAGGATTAATATTATGTTTACGAAATCACCTTCACAAATATGTAATGCTTACTTTTGAAACAAATTTGGTTAGCAAAAAAGGTTCTGGTTAGCCAACCTTAAAAGATAGACATATACAGCCGCGGACCTTTTTTTAGAACTTTTACAAGGGAACAATTCTGTCATATTACATATATCATTTTAGCGAAACTTTAACCGTTTCCGCAGCGTACGCAGCGAAAGCTCTCAAAAGGAAAAAAGAATATTTTTGTAACATCCTTGATTGGTGCTCCGCTCGTATTGAACTTAGCATGATGTTATATAGCCTAAAGCCTTCTTCGATAAATGGACTATCCAACACAAAAATAATTTTCCAATTCGTACCAGTTGCAGTAGTTCCTGAGATATGCAAACAAACAAACTCTTCAGCTTTATAATATAAGTATAGATTGACAAACAAAATATTATTATATAACCCATGGACGTAAAAAAAAGGTGGACGGAAGGTAGGAGAGCCACGCTTCGGCATGAATGGTCTGGCTCGACCGGGTAAATACGCAAAACGCAAGTCGCAGCACCAAAGGAGTTACAAGTGTAACTCCTCTGATGTTGCGAGTGTTAATGGGCGGCGGTAATCGCTTACCATCAGGCAATCCGTCTGCTCGTTTCCTGATTCATTACATTAAAAAAAGAGGTAAGCATTGAGTGGAGCCCAACAATGGCGGCGACATACGTTTGTGTGAGATTTACGGATAATTGCCATTGGCGTACTGGCGGCCGATCGTCTTACTTTGCTGTGAATGTGTGCGTGCGGCACGTGTCGCTACGATACGGTCGTCTTACTTTGGTTGCTTACCTATTCATATTATAGGTGTCCGCCATTTTTTACGTTCATGATATAACTCATATAACCATATGAGTATTAACTTGCGGTGACTGATAAGTAAGTAAAACCTTACTTACCAGTCACCGCAACGTTTTGTAAAATATGGTGCGTCCACGTACCTCTTCTAAAATCTAAAACAAGTCAAACGTCAGAAGTCCACGGACCATGACTTTTTCAAATTCTTTTAAATAATAGTAACATGCTAGTAGGTAACAGATATATAATTTAAAACGTACAGCATGAATCTAATGACAATCAAATAAACTATACTTCAGGGCACAAGCACAAAGGCTGTACCTAAGCTGAATTGTAATCGCACAATCCTCATAAAACTGTTGTTAAAGTTTTTGCTTCTATATGAAGAAAAAATATATTATAATAATGATGTAAAAACATTGTACATCATGCAACTATAAAATTACGTAGGTACTATTTTGCTAGTTGCTAGAGTAGAGGGTGTATATTTTTGGACTGACTGACTGTGACTAAAAATACAACAAAAAGATTAAATGCGTTTCAAGGTAGATGTTAGATTATGTCAATGACATTTTATTCGTTAAAAATCAAAACAATTTCTACAGCGCAACAACTCTCTGATTAAGGCACGTCGCGTCGTTTAAGAAGAAGCCTAATATGGCAATCTATTTTGCTATGATCTGTATCCGGCGATGTGGTTCACCACCCATCACGTCTCGTTTCTCGCGGAGGTGAAAAGTGGACCATGGAGAGCCGCTTCGCTATGTTGAATGTAAGAGGAGGAATGGATGGTAAGAATGAAAGTGAACGAAGCGAAACGAGTATGTGAGGATCGTAGCAAGTGGCAAAAGTGGTCTCTGCCTACCCCTTTACGGGAAAAAGGCGTGATTATATGTATGTATGTATGTATGTATGTATGTATGTATGTATGTATGTATGATCTGTACGGTTCTTTGGTCTGCTCTAGGATCTAGTTACACCCTGATTCCTACAATGATGATTGAACAATGTACTCTACATCCAAAACAATGAATCACAAAGCTTTTGTTTCATCAAAACGCATTGTTTTCATTATCTCTTAGTTGCTTAGAAGCGTAGTAGAGCAAGATTCCGTAGTAGACTAGATTACAAGAAAATTTTCAGCTACAAAAGCTATATATAAGGTTTGGTAAAATCAATTACGAATACTTCGGGCATATGATCTACTGCTTATGTAAAGACGTTTAAGCAGAAAAATAATTGTCACACTCGAAAAAAAATTTTTTCTATATATGGGCGAGTTTGCGTTTTGCGAAGAGTCGCCCATACATAAGATGATTTTTTAAGTTGAGTATGACAATTATTATTCTGCCCAAACGTCTTTACATAAGCAGTGGATCATGTGCCCGAAGTATTCGTAATTGATTTTACCAAACCTTATATATTATGTCACCCTGAAATTGTAAAAACCGTTAGATTGTAAAATAACTAACGAGATTGTAAAAATATGACGAAAGATTAAAAAGTATAAATTTATAATCTAACGAAAAATAATGTGTGAAATTATAGGCAGCATATTCGCGTCGGAAGTCTATAATTTTACAACACATTTTACAATTTCACTAGTTTTATTACAATCTAACGGTTTTTACAATTTTACGGTGACATATACAAACTACAGATTTATAAAGACAATTTAAGAAAGGAAACAAATAAGCTTTTTTCATTTTAATAAGCTTATAAATTTAAAATCATGGCGGTCGTAATATCAAATCTAGCGCATCTTCGGATACATTGAGGAGTATGAAGAAATGGTTGACGGACTTCTCCACGCAGGTACTGGTGGTGTAGTACGTCGCGTACACCGCCGGCAGTATGGATAGCACCGACATCATCGTTAGCATCATCACCACCACTGCAGTCCCACTGTACCTCCGTCTCCACTTATCACCAGTTGACTGCATGGTATTATGAGAAATATAAACTTCAATCGACAGCGTGGCCATATAGATTTTTATACGTATGTACTGTGTACTATACAAGCCCCATTTTTTCTTCAAATAATGTGAACCTGTTCGTTTTTCGTAAATATAAATAAAACTAGATAGGTACTGGCTTACCCGCGTAAATACCGTATCTCATAGGAGCACTATAATAATTTTTCGCGATAAAAAGTACTCCAGAGCTCAAAATACTATACCAGATTTTATTATAATTCGTTCAGTATTTTTTGCGTAAAAGAGTAACATCCATTCATCCATCCTCACCAACTTTCACATTTATAATAGTAGTTATTAAAGAACGTTTATGTGCTAAAGCTTATTATAAGGTCAATGATTTCATTAACGATTGCACACCTTGGGAATAAGATGCCTCCCTGCAAGGCTGCTTCCATATACTTAAGTATATTGATTTTTGTTATATGTAAGTATATAGATTAAGTTACACATTGTAAAATTATTTTTTGAATAGAACAATTTTTCCATCTTTTTGCTAAAAGGTAGCTCCGTGCGAGTTTCTTACGCCGGTTCATTGGCATCATGTAGAACAATTCTATAAGTATTATATTATAACCCATATTATGGAAATAAACATTTTGAGTTTGGGTAGTAGAATAATTATAGAGAAGTATTTCGTTTTAGCCGGTAGGGTCCAGGGAGGGTGATATAGGTAGCGTACCTAATGCGTTTACTCAGTTATTCGTATATGATTGGTACTAGCTAGCGCTACATTGTACTCCATAAAATCTTCGAACTCTATCTTCTGAGTTCTGAGTAATATTTTTCAGAACCGTTATTGACCGTCGAGTACGGTGACAGATTCATGTAAAACGAGCTGTTTCCCCTCCGCCTGCGTGAATATAGTCAGCCTCCCTCGGGAACACTGTACCTTTTCGGGATAATATGTTTTAATACAGAGCCTAAACTACTGTCATACCAAATTTCATCAAAATCCGTTCAGTAGTTTTTGCGTGAAAGAGGATCAAACATCCATCCATCCATACATCCTCACAAACTTTTACATTTATAATATTAGTAGGTTTAGTACCTAACAGTATGGTTAAAATAAAATAAAAATAAAAAATTTCAACGCTATTTCAATAAAGTGTATTCAATTCGCTAATGGACAATTATGTCAAGTACAATAATATCTAAGAACTAGAGATCAAGTAAACCATACTAGCTTTCCAATAACGTCGAGCTTGTGTATCGGCTTTCGCAAGGCTGACGTTATGTCTGAGGCACTCTGTAACCAGCATGGCGGATAGAAAGCGCGCGACCTCACTTTCACCGCTAGTCAAACATCGCAATATCTACTTATATAATCACCTTCATTAATGCATAAGTAGCCCATTCATTCATATTCCTATTGACAAAAATTTAGGGCAACCTTTTTTAAAATATACTTACAAACGTAGACGCATAACATGGTATTACCGTATTGGTAAGTAACGTTAGCGACGGTAAAATCTAGACCAGTGTTTTTCAACCATTTTCATGACATGGCCCCTTTAGTTTGAAGAATTATTTCGCTACCCCTACCCGTTGCTTTTTTTCATGTATTTTATTTTGTGACAAATATTCAATCTAACATATTATTCATTTTCATAATAAGGGTTCGAATAAATACATAATTAAGTATGTAAAACACATTTTTTTTACATCGAATGCGTCGCCAATAGATGCCGGCCAAGCTTTCCCAACCTTTCGCAACTCCCCTATAGAAGCTTTGCGATCCCTCTAAAGAAGCTTCGCGACCCACACGTTGAAAAACACTGATCTAGACTGTAGCCTTTTCATATAACTTAAGCAATAAATGTTTTTTCACGTTGGAATACTACTTATACTAGTTCTTTTCTGGATATTTATTGATTTTCGGAAAGGTAGAACGACGAATATTACAAGGCAAAGAGACTTTCCAGCACACAACTGGCCAACATTGGAGTTCAATGTCAAAACGAAACAGTAGGAAACAGTTAGTCATTCATCCAGCTCGTTGAGTCAATTGGTGGTGTCAATTGATTTCCAATAACGTCCACAATTGAGACGGATAGCATGCGGGGCCCGCTCTGTTTAATCAACAATCGTCGATGACGCCATTCAAGTATTTCAAAATAAAACACCGTAAATGTACACATTAGCCGCCGCCGCGGGCGGTCGGGATTTGACGATAATCGAAAATTATTTCTCTGTTTCATTATTCATTACCATTAGCCCGAAAAACTTGTTGGGCCCATAGCCCAGCATGAGTGACGCCTAATCTCATTATGATTCCTTGTTGTCTTATGTTTCGAAGGCTGTCTGATGTCTCTGTGGTTTCTAAAGGAAGTTAAGATGACATTCTTCAGCGGTATCGAATTCAAATCCAGTTGAGATATATATTTTTTAGGTGGATCCAATGTCCATGAATTCCCAGAGTTTACTGTCTGTTACTAACACTGTGTTTAAAAGTAATGACTTAAGCTATTTTTCTACCTCTACATCTATTTACTACCATTCTATTTGCTCTCGATAATAAATTGTACTCTCCTGAGTTCTATCTGCCTAGAAAGAAGCGTAATATTTCATCGCTCGTATGTTATTAATGTAATTATGCGCTCTGTGCCAACAACAGTTTTGGTCATCGAGCTGCTATTATATTTATTGGCGGTAGGCAAGGTACTAGGTATTTATATGATCTTCGTACGCAATTAAATAATTATTTCTAAACCCCTATTTGTCGACTAATTGACACTCTCATGGTATTTTCTGCGACTTTCCATTTGCAATGGCGTCGGCAGCACACGCTACAGTTACGGCGGCATCAAATCAATTACAGCGTATTATTTTGTCCGTATGTGATGTTTATCTACATAGTAGTATAATAGCTAGTACGGCTGGGGCAGATAAACAAAAATACTTGGAAAATTACACGTTGTGTTAACGCAGGATGCACGGTACACTGGAGCGAGACGGTTGCGCGTCGTAGCCCCGAATGTTCGCGAGGGCTCTACTTATAAACCTTACTTTCGAGTGAAACTAAACCTTGTTACTTTCCAATGAGGTTGGAAATTCATTGACTAGAATCTAGCAGTTATGTCATTTAAAAACCGCGTCAGTGTACAGTTTCATATACTTGTCTTGTGCTAAATACCGTAACTCAGCTAACTCGAAACTGAGCCAAGTCTCAATGGTTTAAGGTTGTTATTTATAAGGCTTCCTTGGGTTATTGTAACCTTCTGGAAGCTTCTAGAATTGTATGGACCGCTTCCGCCGCCGCTTCTTCCGTCTCGTGTTGCTGGGTATAGACATTCTTGAGCCGGACACCAGAGCCGGCCAAAGAATGCAGACTAGACGAGCACTGCAGCTATAGCTTATGCACTTTTAGACACGGCATATTAAATTGAGTATCCCTTCCAAATTCCTTATAAGTTCTTTTTAGGTAACTGTGGAATTCGTGGTGACAAAATATAAAACGGATGCGGTCTTGGTCACTTCGTAACTGCTTTGACTGTAGTCGACAGTGTATGTTTAAACATATGCTTACTTTTCATTGTTAACTTGATACTTGTAAAGGATGTGGTCACTATTCTCGGTTTTAAATTGGTCTTCATTTGTTTATAAAGCTAGGGAGTTTAAGTTCTCCTCGTCAAAAGAATTATTTTTATCTGACCGGTACATATTTTTGTTTTTAAAACATTAGAAACCAATAAATAGAAAACATAGCAGTTCCAGTGTTATTATAGAAATATATTATAATGTCCATAATGGTATTACAATAGAAGAGAAATCCATAGAAACGATATGAATCATTAGCTTATGTCGGTCATATTTAATACTAATATCAAAATATTTCATCGTAACATGACTTACCACGACCTATCACCCAATTAATTACAATAACTGTTACATAAACCGATTTTATTACGTATTTAATTATTATATAACGAAACTCTGTATTGTGTTATAATCTATGGTGGATCGTGAGAACGAAGATGCAGGCTCAAAGTCCAAGCGAGCTCATTCATGGAATGCACCTCGATCCCACGCACATTTGTGACCCATGTGTTCTGTGTTTTTTTTAATATTTTTAGTTACCATAGATTAATATTCTCAGAATACATTTGTTGTAGATTTTAGAATGGATATGTCTTATCTAATTGGGGTTAAACTGAAAAGAAAAAAAAGGTAAGTATACGAGACGTATCCCAAAACTGTAACAGTGGTAATTGGCTCAGAAATGGGTATGAAGTTATGAACTAAACACTATGTACCTACTATGTAGGAAACATAGGACCTGTAACTAAGTCTTTGTTCCCTTTAAAGTGGCCAAGAGGACGTAACTTGTAAGTTCAACTAAATTAACCTTAATTCAACATTCCGAAATGCTGTTTTGTAAAACATGTAAATTGACTAAGGTCACTTGTATAATACCTTCAAATCGATTGTCTGATTTCATTGACCTACCTGAGGTTACTAATTCTACCTTCTGGTATAAGCTTTATTTACTTAAAAAAAATATACTCTTCTATATTTTGTAATTTTTTTAACTCCGGTCACGCTCTTCGCGGAAGGTTACGTAAAGGCATCAAGAAATCACATAGCAGCATTCCTATATTGTATAAGCAGCTAAGTTATGAGAACAGTTCGAATATTTTTTCTTAACTAAAGGGCCACCCAGGTCCAGTCAGTAACTCCAGCAACCAGTCAACAGTGTCAAATTGAAGCAGACTAGGCAAAAATGAAAATTATTAACACGATTGACAATTTGACACTCCAGAGTTAATACGTCCAGTGCTGGTGTTTCATTTGCAAGCTTGACGGTCAGTATGGCCCTTTTGGTATTGAACGTTGCATAGACTACAACACAAATGTAGAGTTTACGCAAAGCTCAGCAACGCACTAGAATCGTGTAGAGAACCCGTTACGGCGTTGGCATTTTCATCGCACAATTCTAGTGGAAAATGAAACAAATATATTTTCTTTTGCTTAAAGCCTTTAAAGTTACGCACGACAGTTTACGCGAATCCTACACACCCTTATGTCTTGTAGAGTATGCAGAAGTTACGCGACGTAGTAAAGAACGTACGTAGAACTTACGCGACACGTAGGTGTCGTACGTCACGTAGTAGCGTAAATATTCTGCGTAGCGCCCCTATGTAATATTACGCAACAACTTAATGATAATTATCTATATTCACAGTTGAGCGAGGGGTGAAACCTTTAAAAGGGAAAGCGAGGTTGTTAGCCACGCCTTAGGACATTTACCACTCAGTCCCTAGAAACTGACTTTTAAAAAGATAGACTAAGATATTGCAGCGCATTTCCTAACTCTAAAACTTAATTTTTGTACCTAATTATTGAAAGCTAACGTATTTTTTCGTTATCATAGTTCAAATAAATAAAACAAACGCATTGTTATTTGAAAACAGTGTAAATAAATAAGTAATTACTAATTAGCCAGTGACCATTTAAAAGCTACACAAATACTTAATCTTAATAGCTTAACAACAAAGAAAGTGATTTATTAATCGCACTTCAGTCATCACGTAAACAACTAACAACAAAATTAAAATGTAAATCAAGTCATGTTTTTGTTAAGTGAATAAAAAACATTTTAATTACCTAGACTACCAAGTTAACCACTAAAATGCAGTTGTCAATGAGACATTCAAGAGTTATGGGAACGTTTTGGAGCATAACGGTTTTTTGTATTATTTTTTGTCGCCTTTGACCGTGTGAAGGAACCTCAATGGATGCAGTATGTGAACTTCATGTCCAATTTAGATAGACCTTTCTCCTATCAACCAATAGCCCCGATTGTACCCTCGTACTCGTCGTTCGGGGGACGGGATAGGTCTTGTTACAATGGACGACGAAAGAGTCTTCAATGAAACCTTTCTTTCGAATAACATTGTTCGCTGTTTTCACACGACGAAGTTCCTTAGAAAAATCGTGCGAGAAAATATATTCCCACGGAAAGAAATGTGACGCAATATTCTATTAATTTTTCATTTCAAATTGAATCACCTTAAGCGTCAGTTACACTGAGACGCAACGCGACGCGACCCTGCATTTATTGGATAGCGATTACAAATTTGAAATTTAACTTTATTAACTACAGCAAAAGATTGATGACCTCTGTGGCTCAATTGGTTGAGCGTGTAAATGCTCAAGCCGGGGGTCGCGGGTTCAAATCCCACCGAAGGAACAAAAAGTTTTTCTGTGTTCCTGGGTCATGGATGTGTATTAAATATGTGTATATTATAATTAAAAAATCTTAAATATGTGTATAGTACTTATAAAAGTAGGTATTAAATATATTTCCGTTGTCTGGTACCCGTAATACAAGTTCTTCGAGAACTTACCACGGGATCAGATTGACGTGGTGTGAAAAAAGAAAAAAAAAAAGATACACGGTTATGGTTTGTTGTAAGAGTTCGGATCTCGGTCTGCGTAGTGCGGCACCGCTTTCGCAATGAAACGTGTATTTTTTTTTATAAGTGAATAAAGTTGAATTTTGAATCACTATCTTAAAAAATGCAGCGCGGCGTCACGTCGCATCTCGGTGTGAGCTGGCCCTTAGAGTTGAATAAGTGTCAATTAATAAATAATAATAGAGAACATGCATTTATTTTAAATCAGCAAAATTCTTTTGTTTTCCGAAAAGCATAAGTATAATATAAATATGGACCGAAAAATGCAAAAAGTGCAGTAATTAGTGCTAAATTTAAAAATTTCAGGATTAAAAAAAAGACGAATTTTTGTTTTGATCGTAAAACGAAAATTACTTTCAGTTTAATTAAATTTTAAAATTACCTTAAGTTATTTGTGTCATTTTTGTTATTACAATGTTATAATATATACACAAACGCAGTATTTAAGTTAATAAAATCAAATTTGCATTTATTACGTGGTAGAGCCATGCTTCGGCACGAATGGGCCGGCTCGACCGGAGAAATACCACGGGCTCACAGAAAACCGGCGTGAAACAGCGTTTGCGCTGTGTTTCGCCGAGTGGGTGAGTTTACCGGAGGCCCAATCCCCTACCCTATTCCCTTCCCTACCCTCCCCTATTACCCTATTCCCTCTTAAAAGGCCGGCAACGCACTTGCAGCTCTTCTGATGCTGCGAGTGTCCATGGGCGACGGAAGTTGCTTTTCATCAGGTGACCCGTTTGCTCGTTTGCCCCCATATTTCATAAAAAAAAAAAAATCTTCATACATTTTCGTTGTGACGTCACTCCTGCTACATTTTTTGTATTTAGAGAGAGTTTCGATGCTCTCCAACGATCTCCCTTTTGTGCTGCCTGTATCTCGTCAACGGTAGATCGTAGATATGCCATTGCAAAGACAATATTTCCTGGCTTATTATGTACTTTTCGAAAAGCCAATAAAACAATAGGGAATATGCACATATTTTTTTTATTTTTTTATATAGATCTATCTTGTTTGGTAAATCGTATGGTAAAATCAGTTTTTTGATACCATTAAAAATAACTAAGATATGAACGTTTAAAGTAGTCTATTAGACAGAGAGATCGGATGTACCGTGATGTCACATAACACGAATTTCATAGAAAGTTCATACTAAATTTCGTTTTGCTAGAAAGAGAGATTACAAACTTTAACCGCTCATATCTTGCTCATTTATCAACAGATATTAAATTTTTTTTCGCCATTTCCTTTATTTTTCAGTCTAGTATCATATTATTATGGTTTAAGCTATTTTTATATTTTATGCATATTCCCTATTATGCATCTTCTCTATTGGTTATTTGAAAAGTTCTTTATTAGTCAGACATCTGTCATAAAATACCTAATCACATAGACGTAAAAACACATTAATTACAATTACAAACGCCTGCAACGTAATTTACGTAATGCATTTTGTTGTGTATCAAAGTTTATGTAGAGTCCCAGATCTCATTTACTTTCGTTTTGTTACTAAGAACAATGGCAGTCGCATCTGGCGTTACTTATTGCTGTAATTTCTTCAATTCTTCTCTTTTGTCTATCTTCATAAAATGTAGTCTGTAACTCTGTACCTACTCATATAAGGCCGTGCGCACGCTCGGATTTAGAAACCCAACGCGCGTTAGTCGCACACATAATATTATAATATTATTTTATTTTAAACGTGCGTGCGAGCTTTCGATTTACTACTTTTCTAATACAAAATATTTTAAATTTTTGGACTATGCTACACGAAAGTTTACGATTGTTTTCTTGCAAAGAGTAGGTACTAAATAGCAACAAATCAGCATAGTATTAGGCCGTGGCACGCTCGGATTTATAAACCCAACGCGCGTTAGTCGCAAACATATTATATTTTATTTTTAAACGTAGCGTGCGTGCGAGCTTTCGATTTACTAGGTACTTTTTTAATGTGAAATATTATCAATTTTTGGACTATGCTATACGAAAGTTTGCGATTGTTTTCTTGCAAAGAGTAGGTACTAAATAGCAACAAATCAGCATAATGTAATGTGTAAATCTAATCAATTTTAATATTAATTTAGCAACGCGACGCTCTGTGTGCTCTGGCCCTAACGAATATCGAATATCGATATTTCATAGTCAATACTCAATAGTGTGGGGCGCCACGCCGTTTTTTCTTATATTTTAATGGTTAGGACCCGAAGATGTGTTTTGGGATAAATTTCTTGGAATGCATCCTCAAAGTTTGAATCGAATAACGCAGCGAGAGTTCTTAGTCGGAATTCGAAAGTTGTGATGACAAGCTTTAATATTATGTAAACTCATATGTAAATTACTTAAATTGGATTATGTAAAATATAATACTTAGTTCAAAGTAATCTAAAAGGTTTTTTCTTATTATGTTTTTATAGAGACTTGGTTCATTCACTACAAAATATGTATAAAATTTATGCTTTTATGAAGAAAACCTACCTTTAGTCAACAAAATGTGTAACGTGAGTATGAATGTTCTTTACATTAGTAAGCATGAACCTTGAGTATGCAACTCATGAAATTTAGTTCAAGTTCAAATATTGGTTTCTTTATCGACATGGTGTTAATAAGTAAAGATTCTGCTAATTCGAGATACTAACAAGCTTTTGAACCGAACGGCCTTTATAAATGGTAAGAGTAGATTCTTGAAATGATGCAAAAAAAACTAAGGGCGCGCGCGCTTTGGAATGCAGGTACGTCCGTCCTTCATGCTATTAAGGGACAACGACTCGTTCTAATTTATCATAATGTTTAGTTCGTAAACTATACTTAATTGTTTAAATATCTAATGGCATTTAGGCGTCACTAGCTATTTAAAATCGATTAACATTCTTTATTCGTGTTAAACGAATGACATAGTTTGATAAGGGCCTAGTAACTATTTTATAGGATATGTTTTAAAACGGTGTTCTAACATTTAAATCTAAACAAACTACATAATATGTAATCTGAAAGTTCACGATATAAACTTACAAGATAAATATGATTTAAAACGGATAATATGGTCATGGTGGTAAAAGAGTTTATTATTTTGGCAACACGGCTTTATGTAGAGTGTGTAGAGTTCCAAATATTTTACACTATACTTACAGTTAAACGTACATTTTCCGTATTTGATTAACTTAAAGATACAATAGACGAAAAGAAACAATAAACTATGAAGCGGCGTATCCGTCAATACTAAATAAAAGCCTTTAGTTGGTAGATAATTATTAATTTTGTGCTAGTAGTTAGCACCTACTACTGATTATGTCCATGAAATTCAGCTGCGTGTTCGAATTCAAAAGACCTAAATGTAGGACCAGTATTTCGCAAAAGTATCTCGGTGTTTGACCTTTTTCACATGGCATGTGGCGCGGGCGCGGAGGGCGCGGGCGGGGGCCGCGTTCTCACGGGAACGCGCGGTGATTGCACCGCATTACGCCCTGACAACAGGGTTGCTACTTTCTCAATTTTTCTAATTTAGCCCACTTTTGAAAAAATATGTTATTTTAATATCAAAGCTGCACGCTGCTGTCAGTTATCTGAAATTAACCATATCAAGCGCCTAATATCTCAATTATAAGATATTGAACTAATACTGCTTTACGACGATTAGTTAACAATTTAAAAATCGTTCAAAATTAACATTAATAAATTTTTCATATTGTGTTTAGGGGGGCAAGTGTTAACCCTAAGAAGCTATTTGCACTATATAGCTAAGCGACTAGAAGTTGAACCGACATGTACAACCACAAGTCAACTTCGGATGTGTTATTTCGAGTAATCACTTATAATTTGTTAACCATAATTACTAGCTTCGAATAGCTATGCGTCGAAGTGTTGATTTTATGACCATACTATAAAATATCATTAATCAATCACACTATCGATCATTACGAAATAATATGAACACTCCGAGTGTGGTTTTGCAATTTTATTGTAGCTGTCTTGAGTTTGTTTTAATATTTTCATGTACCGTTTTCTTTTACATTCTGTTAAACAACTTACTTCTTACTTTAAAGTTAGTTGTACGTTATTTAAAATGTAATGCCAAATGCAACATTTATTACATTTCCTTTACATGCGATGGAAAGATGGTATCTTTGGTGAATAAAATACGTAACGACGTTATTCGCCAGAGAACTAAAGTCACCGACATTGCTCAACGAACTAGCACGCTGAAGTGGAAGTGGGCCGGCCATGTCTGCGGACGGACAGACAATCGATGGAGCAGACAAGTATTAGAGTGGAGACCACGCTTTAAGGCAAACGTAGTGTAGGACGTCCTGCGGCACGATGGACCGACGATTTGAAGAAGGTGGCAGCGGATGGATGAGGGCTGCGGCTGCCCAAGATCGGGACGGTTTGCGCTTATTGGGGGAGGCCTACGTTCAGCAGTGGACGGCGATAGGTTGATGATGATTACATTTCCTGATTATAATCTCAGATGTTTCAGTTACCACTGAATGTGCGTTTTTAATCCTATTTTTCATTTGACATTAAGTAATTACACTTATTTTAAATCAAATTCTAAAGTTGCAGTTTGTAATCGCAGCCGACGCTACGCTAGCGAAAAGTTTACGCATAACCTTATGTAAAATAAAATTTACTAATATTTTTCAAGAGCTGCAATGAATTTAAATATAATATTTTAATATTTAAATATTATTAGTGCAATGGTAACAAATACTTTGCATTAAAACGGTAGCTTCAGTAAAATTTTAATTATTAATCAACTTTTACCTTATTTCATTTAAATGCATAATGCATTTTTGCAGTAACTTCAAATTTATTACCTAAAATATGTTAAGATTGTTTAAAAGAGGAACTTTATTTAAATAATTAATTAATTAATAAACAACGGTACTAAATAAATAATTATTTAACTTTCACGGACACAAACCATGTAAACAGTAGCTTTTTGAGTTTACTTCAAATATTTTAATGTTATGATAAGAATAAAAAATCGCTACCGTGCAATTTATTATGAAGTTTTCAGAACAAAATGAATTCATTATTACAATGTGTAATTACCCATTACATTTTAGTATAATTTGATGATCTTGTGAAATTCATAATAACCCGCTAGATTTGTGTTTTTCGACGAACCCGTTGATAACTTTTTAATTCCAGTTAAGACTTAAGATTTATCTTAAATTTAAGTTACGTATCTTCAAAACTTAACCAACGTTTATGCAACATTTATTCATTATGGAATGGTTTACTGTGGACTGTGATTTTATGATCTGAGTGTTGATAGCAAACTTCTAATTTCTTTTAAACATAATTATTATAAAGATGTGTTCAAATGATCATTAAATAGACACAATATATTTTACCGTTATAGTTTTTTTTATGAATGACTAGGTGTTTCCCGCGACTTTGTACACGCAAAAGAAAATCCCGCGGGATCCGTACATTTCCTGCATTAAAAAGTATGTCCTTCCCCGTGGTCTACTTTATATATGTGCAAAATTTCATTCAAATCGATCCTGTAGTATCGAAACCTATTCAATGCAAACAAACAAACTTTTCCGCTTTATAATATTGGTATAGATTATAGAAGAAGTTGACCATGAGATAAATCACAAAAACGGGCATGCAGGAGGAAACTTCTAACCTCAGACCGCAGTTAACTTTTCCAATAGGTACCTACTTTATAGTTCTGGCAGAAAAATGAATTACTTTAGAAATTAGGATTTAGAAGGTAGGTACTTGTGGTTTGGCAGTTGCATTCAAGATTCTTTCTAAAAAAAAACTTATTTTAGCAAGAAAATCCTATTCAGTCTAATTACTTATTCTTCGCTTATGCTGATTTCATAATTTTAGAGCTTTAATTGTTTTATAGGTCGATTAAGTAAGAAAGTTCTATAAAGTCCGGTTTCCGGATATTATTAGATTTCTCACACTGTTTTCAAAGCCTTTGGAGATCGAAATCTTGTGAGACCTTCCACGTGTGCTTCAACATGGGAGGTCTAAACATTTCACTGGTCACGTAAGTCAAAAAATTAATTCATGATATCAGGTATCTTTTAAGTAGTGTCTTTAGTGTGTTAAAAAGCATTAAAATATTTAGATACCTACCTGGCTGTTTAGATACTCGATTCTTCTGTATCACAAATAGTTATGTTGCGATAGTTTTCACACTTCACACTGGGCACTATTAGATAGTTCTTTATCCATATTATAACCGTAGCTTGGCAGACCGTAAGATGCGTAGCACAATCCGTAGATGAAGTCTACACAATTTTTTGCAATTAATTATCGTGCTCCGGCAGTTCTGACTCGATGAAGTAAGCTTAGCACGGACGGAATTACGTATAGAGTGTACTGTAGTCTGTAGTGTGTAGGTAATAGGTATATGTAGGAAGTAATCATAAACAGATTATTTACGAGTAGTTTATAGAGTTTAATAATGCAAGAAGCAACACCCACAGACACAGGTATATCACAAATAGGTACGCAGTAAGGATACTAAGGCGGGCATAAAGCTAGCGACACAAAAAGCTCTAGAATTTTGAGCAAATGCTTTAACTTAATTAATTAGCTACTTAGCTAGCGATAGCAAGCGTTTTCCCGAATTTTGAACGCACTGGGACATATTAAAATTTGGCAAAAAAATACTTGGTTACCGCTTTGATGCTGACTACATAGGAGTTGCAGTGGTAGGAATGAGTGGTTGCCTATTGCCGGATAAAAAATAACCTTGTTGAATGCAATAGCGGTCTTCTTTGTAAATATATCAAAATATGTAGGTATTCTGCAGTAGGTAGGTAGTACATTAACCCCCTTACTAATAAATGCTGTACAAGTTTTGAATAGTTATACAGTGTTTTGTTCACATCACACAAGTGACATGTTTAATTTGATAGAAGGAGACAAAACAGTGTTTAACTATACAAAGCTTATACAGCGTTTATTAGTAAGGGGGTAGATGTATAAGTTTTTGCCGTTGCAAGGATCTGCGATATGGAGACCTTTTGGCATGTATGATAGCCAAAGCCATCGAACATTTGAAGCTCTTTTGAGAGCCAACGACCTTCAGTTTTATGGTATGGGCTATGGCTGCGCTCGCGCCGCAAACGGTCTGATACAAAGTTCAGTGTATCACTGGTCTAAAGAGTAGTCTTGATATGAGTCATCATTTGATCCACCTACGAGTGACCTCCGGTACTTTACCTTAATTACCCACCTTGTTACAATTGACAATAATTTGTGATGAACAAGTCTTCATTATAAAAATTCCCTTTTTGCATATTCTGAAAAAAATTAGAAAAAAAATGTCCGTCTTCTGCAAATTGTAATCTTTATATACGAGTATATATTCTTTCTTTTGTCCGTGTATATGTCTCTGAACTCCTCCTAAACGACTGGACCGATTTTAATGACATTTTTTGTGTGTGATCAAGTGGATTCGAGAATGGTTTAGGTTTGCGATTGGACCCAGTATAGCGCTGCTGTCAGTATTTCAGTATTCTAAGCCGGTACAAAGTTTGTCGGGACAACTAGTACTATTATTAATATTATTCAAATATATACCTGAATGAGGTTAATAATATTATGATGAGACAATTATCTCTTAACTTTTTGAATTCGTAAGATGAAAAGAGCCTGAAGGCATTTAGTTTAGAGAAGGCATGTACTCCTAAGGAAGGTACTCCTTTCATAATTTTTAAATTAAATAAATTTTGAGTTCTCAAGGGTTTTCCCTCGATTCCTCGTGGATGCCATCATCAGGTCTCCACTTTGGTGAAAGTTAATTTACAAATAGGTCCGAGTTATCGTTGAACATACAAATACAATGTACTTACTAATATTATAAACGTGAAAGGTGGCGAAAGTTTGTATTTGTGGATGTTTGTTACTCCTTCACGCATTATCTATTGAACGAAAAACATTTTGACGAAATTTGGTATGGTAGTACGAAGTCACGGGCAACAGTTATTATATAAAACTAGATGTTGCCCGCTACTTTGTACGCGCAAAAAGAAAACACGGAAACCATACATTTTGCAGCGATAAAAAGTAACCAATATGCAATTCCGGAGTCTTAACAAGTAACAACGATATATTATACCTAATACAGGTACATTCTCAATTTCGTCAAAATCCATTCAATACCTACTTTTTGCATGAAAGAGTAACAAACATCCACACAGCCATACAGATAAACTTTCGCGTGTATAATATTAGTAAGGATGTTAGCGATAAAATTTTCTAGTAAACATAGTTTGCAACATTGCAGACGATGTTTGAGAAGCTGCAATACTTATGAAATATCTTCTGCAAACCTAGTATTAGATCATAGTTGTCATCTTGTTTGTATTCGAATCATTATTATTTACCTGCCAGCTTACGTAACAGTATAATTGCGCATACGTTTGCATCTTACATCATACATATCTGAGCAAATGAAAACATGTTTATGGAATGGGAAAACTCAATGAAGGGTGTAAAATTTGTTAGTCATCTCAGTCTATACGTATACCTACTTATTGTTTTTCAACAACAATCCTTTGGGTTTTTTGCTTAAGACATAGGGAATGACAACTTCTTTTGAGTTAAAACTCAAAACTTACATCGGTAAGAGCGTACTTAATATTTCATGAATTTAGTGGATAATACTAACTATATTTTTAAGTTCCCGCTAACAAAATCTAAGATTTTCAAAAGTCGGGAAGTTATTGGTTTTTTAAAAATAGAATAGGTACTCATCAGATCTCGACGTTCTAAAGTCACAGAAAGCTTCCCTGACTACCCCCGCGAGGGTGTCACTAATCACTATGTCTGTATGTATGTAATATGTGTGTGTGTGTGTGTGTGTGTGTGCACCGATTCGGGCAGATAGATTTTAAGAAATCTCAAAAAAAGGTGATTTTTTTAAAGTGTTTTTCTTGGAGTCACTTTTAAACAGCTTTATCGATCAACTCTAAAAACTAATCAGCTCTTAACCTTGAAAAACCACGTCGATCGCTGCTTATCCGGTTAATTCGTCAATTGTGTTTTATTAAACTTTTATCAGAAAAAGCTCAAAAAAGCTCGGAGAGCTCAAAAGTCTGATAAAAGAAGATTATCAGTGAAAATTTTTAAAAGCACTTTTATTTTTCAGCTCGATAAGCTCGATAATTGTTTTCCTATTTTTTTTATATAAAACAGCTTAGATAGCCCGACTACATAAATTATTATATTTAAATAGCCTATGTTACACCGGGCTATTAGTATTTATTACGAATCTATTGACAGTTGACACTGGTCATTAATTAAAACCGGATCATTCATCATCACACCCTTCCTTTTGGCTTCGCCGGAGTCGGGCGAAATGATGACGAAAATTATCCTCTAGCCTCCACAATTTTTCATATTATTCTGTTCATAATTTCCAAGTTTACCTACCTACTAAGATAAGACTTTGTAAATATTTTATAAAGTGTTTTGTTTATACATGATGACGACTTTATTACCTGTGGAAAATTTTTATTCGTACTAAATAAATTAATTTAAGGATTTCGATAATAAATATTAAAACAAAACCTTTATTTCGTTTAACCTACATCCGGAAATATAATATATTTTGGTATATTTTTGCAAATTAATTTAAAATTTACTTGCAATCGGTATCTACTAAATTTTAAATTAATTTGCAAAACTTTATTTATTCGTACCTAATTGACTAGATAGTCAATTAGGTACGAATAAATAAAGTTGAAGTGTCTGTTTTTTGTAATTTTAAATTAACAGCTTTTCAATACATGCATATGAAAGTATATGGTACAAAAAATATTTTTTTTGTCTGTTCGTCTGCCTGTACTCTGCATGTCTGTTTGCTCCTGCTAATGACTAATCTCTGAAACAACTGGGCCGATTTTCACGGGACTTTCACTGGCTGATGTTTTAAAGAGTAACTTATAGGCTACTTTTATTTTAGGGTTATAAAATCTTAAAGTTATAAAATGTGGACAGAGCCACGGGAACCAGCTAGTAACTGTGATACTTATAATAAAATTTATCGCGTTTTTATTTAGGGACCACTATCGTAGTAACACGATAAAGTAGCCACTTCCATGTGTATCGCGGTTTTAATTAAATATCATAAAAAAAAACAGGTCACAGCTAAAATATATGTTAAACTTAAACTAGCTTTCGCCCGCGCTTCACATAAATATACTATAAAGTATCCCACTGAACTTTTTCGGGTTAAAAAGGAGCCTATGTTTCAATCCAGAGCCTAAACTACCATACCAAATTTCATCAAAATCTGTTCACTATAGTTTGTCGTGAAATAGTAACAAATATCCATCTATCCATAACTCCATCCGTCCATACTCACAAACTTTCACATTTACAATATTAGTAGGATGTCCATACAAGTGTTATTATTTTCTACGCTAGCTGTAGATTTTCTACATAGACGCTCTACGTCTTGTTGATTTCCTAGTATCAGTTATCCGTCCATACTCACAAACTTTCACATTTACAATATTAGTAGGATGTCCATACAAGTGTTATTATTTTCTACGCTAGCTGTAGATTTTCTACATAGACGCTCTACGTCTTGTTGATTTCCTAGTATCAGTTATCCGTCCATACTCACAAACTTTCACATTTACAATATTAGTAGGATGTCCATACAAGTGTTATTATTTTCTACGCTAGCTGTAGATTTTCTACATAGACGCTCTTCGTCTTGTTGATTTCCTAGTATCAGTTATCCGTCCATACTCACAAACTTTCACATTTACAATATTAGTAGGATGTCCATACAAGTGTTATTATTTTCTACGCTAGCTGTAGATTTTCTACATAGACGCTCTTCGTCTTGTTGATTTCCTAGTATCAGTTATCCGTCCATACTCACAAACTTTCACATTTACACTATTAGTAGGATGTCCATACAAGTGTTATTATTTTCTACGCTAGCTGTAGATTTTCTACATAAACGCTTTACGTCTTGTTGATTTCCTAGTATCAGTTATCACTTATTTATAGTTCAAAAGATACTGGCATATAGAATTATAGACAAAGGCTTTATTTCTTTCAGGCTTAGGAACATAGATGTATTATTATACATGCTTAGGAATAAAACAAGTAGGTAAATGTATTTGTGAAAACAGTTGAAAATTTTAATGGTCATTTATTTGGGTACGGACTACGGCCTACCGCCTACGGGGTATTGCTACAGATTAAAGAAAGCAAGTAATATTTTTTGCCCTGTGGTATTACAATGGGAGCTCCGTGGCCTAGTTGGTAAACCGTTTGGTTCGCAGTCGAGAGAGTGCAGGATCGAATCCCAGGTTGTGGCTACATTATACGGCGCGGACGCTCTAACGGTGAAGGAAAACATCGTGAGGAAACCCGCACATGGTTGGCCCCAGACGTATTGACCAGTCATTCCTCTGGACTACCGACTAGGCTGACTATGTGGTGAGAATGCCGTACCTATGTGCTATTAAAAACCGACTGTCCCAGTCACTACAGTATTTCAAGAGTGGTTACTTCGCTCGGAGAATATAATTTGCATCTTTTATTTGGATCTGAATGGGCTCTAAAATCGATTTTGATGAAATTTGGCGCAGATGAAGAGTTGTCCACGAGGAAGGATATAGGCTACTTTTCATCGCGGAAAAATGTACGGTTGTAACTTTGCGCGCACGAAGTCGCGGGCAACATCTAGTTTTTTTAATAAGGCTATAATTGCTTAATTAATTTGATGCTGGTTTACTTGAAGAGATAAAGTGGGCCTGTTCTCTAGCGTGTTCCACTTTGTTCAGGCGATGACGTCATGATCTTTATGATATTGTTTGCTCGTTTTATGTAAAAAGAACTTTACGTGGTAGAGCCATGCTTCGGCACGAATGGGCCGGCTGGACCGGAGAAATACCACGGGCTCACAGAAAACCGGCGTGAAACAGCGTTTGCGCTGTGTTTCGCCGAGTGAGTGAGTTTACCGGAGGCCCAATCCCCTACCCTATTCCCTTCCCTACCCTCCCCTATTACCCTATTCCCTCTTAAAAGGCCGGCAACGCACTTGCAGCTCTTCTGATGCTGCGAGTGTCCATGGGCGACGGAAGTTGCTTTCCATCAGGTGACCCGTTTGCTCGTTTGCCCCCTTATTTCATAAAAAAAAAAAAAAAAAACTGGCGAGACGGCCATCTGGTGATAATATTGTCGCCAGCCAAACATGTGACACTTTTGTACAGACGTGCTGTAAATTCTGCAAAGGCATCCTTAAATTATGTGTCGGTTTCCTTTGATACAAACCACAGATTTCGAAATGCTCCTTATTAGGAGGATTGGGTCTTCATTATACTTTTCGAAATTGCTAAAACAGGAATTAAGAGATAAATCTTCTTATTAACTTCCTATAAAGCTTTAATTTATTTAGTAAGTTAAAATAGAAATAACTGAAAGGAACTAAGGAAAAAACAAATCCATTTTTCTTTTTATTACAGCAGGCAGGCACAAACAAAACAAAGCACAACAAAGTGCTTTTAGTAACTACTCTTGTAGATACTAAAATCACTATAGATGTTTAATTGATCGGCATTAGAAAATTCCAATTTGGATCGAAGAATAAAGTAACGGAATTAGAAACTAACGCTTCTAAAATTCTCATAAAGGAGTTTGTTAACCTATTGCTTCAAGCTATTATTGAGTTTAATAATAAAAACAAACATATTCGGTAAAGTAAACGTAGGTTTTTAGTTTTATACGGACAGAGTATGAATACGAGTAGGTGTGTAATGTGTTGTGTTATTTGATCCCGTTACTAATTTATGGGTTTTTGTCAAGTGTAACTACTAGCTACTATCTAATATCTAAGCATACTAACTTATCAATTAGGAATTAGGATTCTTACTTTTATAACTCTACCGTACCGTACCCAAAGAGTAATAACCGCCTCCTTTTTTTGGGAGTCGGTAAAAATGGGACCCTATTCCTGAGACATTGCTGTCTGTCCGTTTGTCTGTTTGTCAGTCAGTCACCATGCTGTATCTCGGTGAAACGTGATAGCTAGACAGTTGAAATTTTCACAGATATGATGTATTTATCTTGCCTCTACAACAACAAACAGGTACTAAATAACATTTCAGTGGGGCTTACCGCTTTCATACAACAAACGTATTCTCTGCGACTCCGACTCGCGCTTGGCCGGTTTGTTAAGTTGCTATCATAAACTAGATATTATTGGAAGGCTTTTTTGGATTAATATCCCGGTTTCATGAAGCCGAAGTTTTAATAATTGTCAAGTAAGACACCTAGATGCTCTTCTTTACACCTAGACATCATTATTTATACCTAGGCTTAGCAGTCTACTAGATTTTACTAAATTGGCCTCAATATCCAGATGACTACAGCCAAATCATTCCTAACATCAGCATCTATTTTTGGAATACACTTGCATTAAATGGTTATTTTTGGATTGCGTTTTGGATGTCCTCGTTTGGCTTATCCACCTACACCAGTGCACCAGGGTTATTTCGGTCGTATGACTACGTAATGACGAGGCGCCCTCGCCATGAGATCACCGGCTCACGATTGGCCAATGGAATATGGATGTTTGTACACAAAAGAGAAGTGCAATGTCGCACTTATATTTTTGAGATTCGAAGAACGCGGTGAACTTGTGACACGCAAATAAATATAGACCATCTCCATCGGCCATCTACTCTCTAACTCATCTCGATACTTGTACAAGTATTGAGAAGATATCAAGAGACAGACAAAGATATTTGGAGTTGGTAAAAAGAGGTCACGATACAAAAAGGAGCAAAAGAGTATTTCAGACATTGGCCATAAATCCATATACATAATATGTAATATTATACAATAGACGAGTCATGTCGAGCCAGAAAAAAATCACATTTAACTGCCCTACTTTTGGTGTTTGGGGCAGTCGAGGTTTGACATTTGTCATCTTGACATTTTGACGTTTACTTTCCACAGTTTAATCAGTCCGCGTTTATTTGAAAAATCAATATTTACTTTTTCCTGTAAGAAGATTTTTTCTGTCAAATGTACGTCTACGTCATACTCCATCCTTAGTTTTGAATTAATTGGTTTTGTTAGAGCATCCAACAAAATTGGTTTCAGATCTTGTGGCTCAAGTCAATTTTCCCGCTTCATCAGGTTTTTAGTATCTTTAACGTATATGAAGATATACTTTTTGTATCATATTTTGTTATCAGCACAGTTAAGATAATTTGCTGTATCCAGGGCAGTCGGGCATCTGTAGATTGCTTACAAAATAACAGTTTTTATCATGTGCCTATTTACTCTTCTCAGTTATTATGTCGTAAATAAGAAAATAGAATACAACGACGAATAGTCATCAACATATAAGCCCCTGTAGGGCTTCTGATGATGACTATGAACAAAAAAAAGGATTTTTTGTTGTGTTGGATCATAATAAAAAATAAAATCTCAATTATTTACTCTAATTAATTTGAGAAAACAATGACAATGAAGCAGCCCATTTTCTAGAATTTTCAATAGAAAAAGTCTGAAAATTGACGAGAAGAACTAAGATATAGAATGATGACTCAGACCAGGATCTCATAAAATTACAATTAATAGATAACATTGAAGTCAATCAATACAATGAATGGGTAGGTAATCGTTTAGAATAAGTTGTACAAATTGTTCAAAATTGTTTGCATTTTCTATACAATATTAAAATTCAAGTGTCTGTTTGTTAACAAATTACAGCTTTGCACTAAATACATAATATTATGACAGTAGGTAAATACGGTAACTACACCAAAAAGTATGTTTTTAAAATTTTTGTTTTTCCGTCTCTCTGTCCGTCTGTCTGTCTGTTTGTTCCGACTAATCTCTGAAACGGCCGATGGTAGATAGATGATGTTATAAGGAGTAACTTAGGCTACTTTAATTTAGGGTTCCGTTGAAAAAAACTAGGGTTCATTTCCATTAATAGTATAACTAGCACTAGCTAGTTTTAATTTTGTTTTGACGAGATAAACTATGGTAGAATTATGATGATGCAAACGATGATCTCATAAAATAATAAATAAGACATAGCATTAAAGTCAATCAACAGGTATTTTATTTTGAATAAGAATTTATAAAAACTGCAAGTCTCCCCTCATGCATCCGGCTCTAACAATAGAATAATTATTTCATCATTATTATCATGAATATTCATTATTATGTATTGTGATTAAATATAATTACTGTCATAATGAGAAATTACAACCAAGTAAAGTTAAAACCAAAAGTTCTCGTTAATGAGCCCCTACCTAGAGATTTGCAACCTTTGTTGGTTGGGAGGTGGGACTTGGGAGTTGGCACCTCGGTCTTTGGATTTTCTACGTAAAAGTAAAACTCATGTACCTAATAAATTATAATAATAATTATTATGCTTATAAATTAATAAAATAACAAAGGAGGAATGTTACTGAACAGAAATATTTGAAATACGATAAGTTGTATAATAAATTACCGAGTATCGTAACAAATGGGAACAATTATGAGAGATAGTCACTTGTTTAATTAATTTATTGATTCATCAATTCCAAACTCCAAAGTGCGTGATGATAAACTACGAGTCACCGATGTGAGGGTTCTGTAGGGTAATAAGAACTTTTAATATAATTGTCGTTACGTACGTAGAAGTTCTTTTTTGCGAAACTCGGAACAACTAAGATTATAAAATACCTACTTACCTATTGGCTAAGAATGTTTCGTCGGATTTGAATGCAGAATCACTACACCGTACACGACGTTCTTCAATAATGAAAATGTGTTCGAGATACTGAATAGTTTTATTTCGTTAAATAATTTGCTTTGTTTTTTTTTTCAGATAAGCAACAACATCAATAGCCTCTTCAGCTGTAGACAAAGATAGTGTATTAAAAAGTGTTGGAACTGGTCCTGTAATCAGGATTCAATCGACCGGTTGGATTTGTAACGAGATGACAAAAATAACGTTCCACTACAAGTTGGAACAAGTTTCATCATTTTGCGTTAAACAGGGGGCTAGTCATTCATTTTGATACCTTTCAGTCCCCCTAATACGGGGTCCGTACCAAATTACGTATTAATAAATTCAATCCAGTTTCTATTATGATACGTAATTCAATGTTTTTTTAAGAAACACTCTTTGAAATGGGTCGCAGATGTGCTCCCAATTGAGAAATTAGAATAACGTTTTCGTGTGAACCCGAATAAATAACAATTGCAGTAGGTATGACTAATATGAATAAATCATGCTTTTTGGTTAGGGTTTATAAAATAAATCATCCCATTTAAAAAGATTCTGAAACTTATAAATTCTTGATAGTCGGTACTTGGTAAGTACTCATTGTAAACAACAGAGAATATATACGTATTTTTTTATTTTTTTATAGGTATAGATATATCTTGTTTGGTTAACCGAATGGTAAAATTAGTTTTTTGATATCATTAAAAATAACAAAGATTTAAAGTACCTAGTCTATTAGACAGAGAAATCGGACGTGTAACGTGACGTCACATAACACGACTAGCATAGAAATTTCTCAAGTAATTTCGTTTTGCTAGAAAGAGATGGATTAAAAACTTTGACCGCTCTTATCTTGTTCATTTATCAACAGATATTAAAAATTTTCTCACCATTTCCTTTATTTTTCAGTCTAGTATCATATTATTATGTTTTAAGTTATTTTTATGTTTTATGCATATTCCCTATTGTTTTTCTACTTACAGGCCCGGCACCGGCACCGGCTTCTGGTCATATTTTTGGGGGAGCAAAAATGTATGAATATTATATTATATGGCATATTGTGTTTTCACTTATGGTGTCTACTGTCTACAGACACACGAATTTGGTACGGAGCGTACAGCGGATCTGGTACGCTCCGTACCAGATCCGAGCGTGTGTAGGGCAGTCCGGCGAACATAAGAAGAAGGCGAAGAGTACGCCAGAAGAAGGCGAAGAGTTCGCCGCTGTCCGCATCGGATCTGGGGGCCTAGACAAAATCCGTTTTCTGTAAGCGTTAACGCCTACGGAAAAATCTAATTGTATGGAGTTGACATTTGCTAACCAGATGTCACGTGATTGCTGCTTAAATGGTAGACAAAGTCATTATTCCTCCTGCGGAAAGGAACGTCGAAGTGAGCGTGACACGCAAACGACAAAAATGTTCATCAAAATGGTAGACAAATGCCACTTTTGACAAACGCCAATGATATTTTGACGTTTCCGCAACGCGATAAATTAGCGGGAGATCGGACCCAGACGCTAACGCTAGAAACTAGTAAACAGCGATATTTTTGTGTGTTTTTAATTCAAATTAACTAGTGAAAATACATAGTTTGAGATTATTATGGGCAGCTAAGGGGCCGTACATTAATCACGTGATGTTTTTTACAACTTTTTAGACCCCTCCCCTCCCCCTGGTGATACGTGGTGAGGTTTTATACTACCCCCCCTCCCCCACCTTAGATCACGTGTATTTTTTTACATAATAAGCAAGTCATGTTTAAAGAAAAACTTTAACTTAAAAATCAATTTAATCGAATAATTTAAGCAATTAAAAACTATACGAGTCATTTGTCTTGTAAGTATTTAAATAACACTACGAATCTACAACCGATGATAATTTCGGTATGCATAGACTAGATTCGAAAATTAATACACGTGATGTCTCCTTATACCCCACCTCCCCTTGGTGATACTTGGTGATTTTTTTTCAGACCCCCCCTCCCCCTTTAGGCATCACGTGATTAATGGACGACCCCTAATAATGAAACAACATTGCAAAGACGTCAAACAAGAATAAATCGTCGTAAAATGGTGCAAATTGTGGAGTTGGAGGACTTGGAATTTGTTAATCGTTTTAGGTTAGATAAACAAAGTTTTTGGCGTCTTTGTGATGATCTTCGGCATTTAACCTTATTGATAGGTACACGGGAAATTAGTTTAGAAATCAAGGTAAGTTTTGTACCTACTTCTAACCTTACATAAAATATTAGTGTAATTTTTCAATGAAATCATGTTTCAGGTTTTGTGTACTCTTAGCTTTTTGGCTACGGGTTCATATCAACGCATTGTTGGACTAACGCAGCATTTGGTACAAAGAACAACTAATTACTAACATTCTAATACCCTGTTTATGAAACAAGTATTAAAGTTTAGAATCGAGTTTATCTTTATAAGAATAACAAAATGTAAGAACCACAATCATATAAGCGCACCATTGTAAGGTTGTTTACATTATGCATTCCATATTCTCAAGTGCAGCCTCCGTGGTCTAGTGGTTAGAGCATTGGCTCTCGACTCGGAGGTCGTGGGTTCGATTCCCGCATTGGAACAACAAAAAGTGTTGTTTCCAAGTTTGGTTAGGACAATGCAGGCTGATCACCTGATTGACAAGAAAGATGATCCATGCGTCGGATGGGCATGTAAAAAAAACGTCGGACCTGCGCCTGATCTCTCGTCAGTCGTGTCGGTTATCCGTCCCACTGGATTATGAGAGTAAAGGAAGAGAGAGTGCTCTTGTGTACTGCGCACACACTTGGGCACTATAAAAATTACTCCTTCGTAACTGGCCTGGTTTGAATAAAACCGACCACCGTCACCGAGATCGGTGTGGGGAGTTATTATTATTATTATTCTCAAGTAGGTCCAATGTTAGTTAAAAATGCGAATAAAAATTTAAATAAATTACAAATTTCGGAAAAAAACTACCTTTCCATAAATTCTATTAGCAAACTAAATTGTTCGGGGCTCGCACGAAGTCTAGATTCCATAGCACAGTCGTTTACTAACTTTTTTGTAATAAAACACTTCAATAAATACTTTCAAGTTTCAACACAAAACTTTTGAATCTAAGCGCGCGTTTGCGTTTGACAGTGACAAATGTCCGATACCGACTCTGTGACACTTGCTACACACTATTCCATAGAATGATTATAGAGTGTTTCGGGTAACGCTGCGGAATGGGCGCTCAGCGTTCCATGTGTAACATGTCTACCAATTTCAACACGCTAATGTCAAGTCCTTAGCGTGAGCGGAAAACGCTTGCACGAAAAACGCTTGGATTTTGTCTAGGGACACTGGTCCGCTCCGTACCAAATTCGTGCGTGTGTAGAGCTAGAGCAGTCCGGCGGTTAGGCCGTACAACGGTATCAGTGTTGCCAACTTAGGGATGTAAGTACCCCCCAAAATTAGGGAAAATATCTACGGGGGTTTACTAGGGGACAGGATGTTTAGAGTTTACTCCTTATGAATCAATTTGTATGTAATAATAAAAAATAGTCTAATGTGTGTATATAGCCAGGGATATGAAAATGCATTGGGAGTGAAATCAGATTAAGACAAGTTAGTTTTATGTTATTCACGCGTAAGTCTTTACGTTAAATACATAACCTTTATTTCCAGCTTATTATCTCTTAGACCTGTCAATGGTATAAGTAATCAGGGGTAATATTTGGGGAGAAATATTTTTTAAAGTGTTGGTATCACTGCCCGTTATCAATGAATTGCGGGAATCATCGTCGTCGTTTAAAAACCGCACTGTAAAGGTACAGTTACACATGCTAGTTAGTAGCACGAAAGCATGCTACTTTTGAGCAAATGCTCATTAGTAGCATGTGTATTGAAACATTGCTAATAATGAGCATGCTAGTTTCGAGCATGCTCAAAAATCGACGGTCGTGCGATTATTGAGCATGCTACCTGCAGCGCGGGTGGAAGGGGGCGTGCTTATAGCGTGTGTGAACAGGTTTGCTTATTGAGCATGGTAGCATCGATCAGTCGTTAGCAGCGGAGTGTTTGCTTTAAGCATGCTCACTAGCATGCTTATATCTAGCAAATGTAGACAAGTGCAGAGCATGCTCGAAACAAGCATGCTAATGAGCATACTAAAAAGTATGCTACTAACTAGCATGTGTAACTGTACCTTTAATAGAACTCTGTGCTAATGTAATAGAGCTTAAAATCGAACACACGAGTGTCGAGCGTTTCGCTTCACTGCACCGTACCAAAATCGTGCGTGTGTAGGGACACCGAATTTGGTCTCCGGATATGGTTCGCTGTACGCTCCGTACCAAATTCGTGTGTCTGTACTCTGTAGATAGCATTATAACTCCCAAGCATAGATGCATATATACAATATTTCGACGAGGCATGTCGAGGCAAAAAGTGTCTACACCTAAATGGCCCCGAACATAGGGTTGTTTGAGTCCATTTGGGTTTGACATTTGTTTTCGCAGTATATTCAGTCTTCTGAAATCAAGATGGCGTAACTTTTTCTTGCATGAAGATTTTTTCTGTCATATGTGCGTCATAGCCCATCCTTATTTTTTAAATCTTTGCTCCCAAATCCCACCTACCACATGTCACCGGCCACCCGGAGCGCGGCGCGGGCACCGGCCGGTGCTGGACCGGTAAGTGGAAAAACAAAAATCTCCATCATGTTAAGTCTTAGTTTTACCCCCTTACTAATAATCGCTGTATAAGCTTTGAATTAGTTATACAGTGTTTTGTCTCCTTCTATCGAATTAAAAATGACACTTGTGTGACGGGAACAAAACACTGTATAACTATTCAAAGCATAAACAGCGTTTATTAGTAAGGGGGTGAGAGTTACCAACATTTTTCTACCGCGGATTGCATTTTATTTCATTCGGTTTCTATTTGTAATTTTGTACGTATTGTTGCAAAACTCAAAGCACTCTACTGCTCCGCTTTCCAAGTCTGTTTCGAATAAGTAATAAACCTAAAATAAATGTAGAGCTCTTATTCTTTATAGTAAAGTTCAGGTTTCGCTTTTTTATTTCTTTAGAGTTTTACCCATTGAGAGCTTTGGATTTAATCCACCGATCTTTAGACCAACTTGCTGTAAAACATTTATTTATGACTTCAAGTATTATATAAGTTATTTCTAATGTTTAAAATCTACCGGTCGCCCCTCGATGTTCCATTGGTTTTTGATGACTGATGAATTTTGGTATGAGTGTTCCCGTGGGATGTTTAGACTGTATTTCACCCCAAATGGTTGAACCGTTTTGAATACAAATTGGTATGGTAGTGTTTTAGGCTTAGATTTACACGCAGCAAAGTGTACGATTCCCGCGGTATTTCTTTTTTCGCGTACGAAGTCGTAGGCATGGGCATTTCGTAAACGCATTTGTCAGGTTCGAACTCACCGCTCACGTTCGGTATGATTTAAATGTGGAAATCACTTGCCATCGTCTGCTCGTGCGCACGACACCATTGTCGCCTATCGCTATTGTTTTACATTCCGTGACTGAGCGAGCCGCTCATACAATATTAATTAGTGCCCATTAATCATTTCTAATAACCCTTCCTTTCGTAGTTATATAAAAAACAATACAATAAACATGCGACATAGTTTTTATACTGTCGATTGTCTAAGCTTGCTACTCAACTTGTAGACTTTCTGACGGCTTAGTTTTACAACCAACAGTTTTACAAAAGCACTTTGATATTTTGATTGCGCTAAATATGCTCGAAACTATCTTAAATCATTTTAGGAAAAATATTATTTAAATTTGGCAGCTTTTGTTTAAGCACAATATTAGCAATTAGGTATTTAGTTATTTTTATATCCTCGTGCTCAGTGTAGCATCACGATGTTTTTCCGGTAAACCCTTTTAGCAGATACCTTCTTGTAATCCTTCTCTAAATTGCTCAGTTTAAGGATGTTATTGTAATTATTTGGAGGTGAAGGACCTTCCACAGCGTGTTTGTGATGTGACAATGTGGTTGTAATGCCTGTATGATGACTAAACGCTGAGGACACTGACTTTTTTTACAGCTGGCTATTTTCTTTTGTGAGGATTCAACGTGAAAATAAAGGACTCGTAAAGATTATAACTTTGATTTTAGGTTGAAAACTGTACATTATCTTAAGTAAATTAAATAAAGCCTAGAGTGCATTGTACTCATGACGTGTTTCTTGCAAAATTTACTTTGTTTTATTTAGCAGTGTCATCGAATAGGGGATATACATGGGTCGATTTTAAACGTACGGCGAGTTGATTGACAGATCGCCTCGCCATTTTTTGTTGACAAAATTGGATACCAACCTAGCCGAATTGCATTTACACGGTATATTTTAGATGTAAGGTCGAAATCGACCCATGTAAATTCCGCATATTTTTACGTTTTCGTGAAAATTGTTGAATTCGCTAGTAAGTCGCGACCACAAAAACAGTTACTACCAAATTAGGACAATAACACTTCTCCAACTGTTATACGTTACCTACTTGTATCTGTACAGTCATCGTCTATTGAGGACTCGAATTTGGCGTGAGTCGGTGCACCGATAGAGCGGGCGGTCGCATTCCAACGACTAACGGGACCTCACTCGCAAATACACAGCTATAAATCACAAACCCATTGACAAACCATACGCGACGGTCGTACGGTCGTTCCTATCGATATACGAGAGCCTTCCCTTTGATTGGCTTTGGAAAAAGCTGATGTGTCCGTAATTGGTGTGTGTGAAACACTCGACCGCAATATTCCCGCAGTGCCACTTGTGGCTGGCGACATCCACCCGTTTAAGGCGAGAACGGTCGCGGAGGAATGTGGGCGCTCATCGATACTGTGGTACCGGGTATAGGCTGAAACGGTATGATAACATGACTAAGCCCCGATTTTACCAAACTTTTTTAAAAGCGCTTAACGCTAAACCCGGGTCCGATCTTTCTTTCTCATTTAATCCTAAAACGGGACAGACAGATCGAAAACTCTTAGTTAAACGTTGTTTTAATATGTTGGCGAAATTGGGGCTAAGTCTTCCAAAAACCCGAGGTTCAGACTTTAAATTTGATAATTTCCCAGACAGCAATAAATATATACTCTTAGCTTCTATTGATTGACGTTCCATAGATCTGGGATTTTCTTTAAACTTAGTCTAAACTCTAAACCTTGTTTTGTATTAAATAGAATTACATCACTAGTGATTACGTTAAAGAATGGATGAAGTAACAAAAATATGAGTCAAGAGTTCTTACAATCGTATCAGGGAATTTCGTAAAGATAATATTGTCTATTATCGTCTCACAACTTAGACATGTAAGGTTTTGTTAATATCTATCGTTTGGCCAGTCTTTCTTTTATTAACATCCTTTTAAAAAGTAATTGTAGTATTGATATACCTATTTTGGAAGTTTATCTTGTATGATTAGGTAAATCTTCTAATTTATTTCCTAATTGTGATTCTATTAATTTTCTTAGTATTGGTTAAAACAGGCAATTTGTATTCATGCCTCGTAGACTCAAGGTTCAGTTTCAACATCCAAAGTCCTATTTTATTAAATTTAAAGGTTTTCCTCAATTAATCTCCCATAACTTGCGCCAACTTAAAATGAATATACTCATCCTTGCCAACTGCCTACATAAATGACAGTCATACCTATTCGCTTCCACATTATACCATAGACGTATTATAATACTAAGGAAAAGGCATGATAAACAGAAGCTCAAAATATTCTCATACAAGAAAATTCAACCGCCATCTGTTAAAAACTAAACTAAACTAAATAAAAACTGATGATGTAGGTACTTTAATTTCAATAAATAATATTGTGCCTATACTATTATATCTCGCCCATCTTTTTTACTCATCTGTCGTAATATTGCAGCCTTCTACAGCTCATCACTGACCTCTATATTGTAATATGTTAAACTCGAGTGCCCTATTGGGGTAGTCAAAGTAAGGACGTTTTTAGCCTCGACATGCCTGATGCCCTGTCCCTAGTACATACGTATAATGCAATAGAGCATTATACACTGTTTCTTTGCTTTTGTTGCTTAATACAAACACCAGCCGCCACCCAAAACGATAAGCACTTAACAAGTCATGTTAAGTGATAACTCATTTTGCTCTACCCACAAGTCCACATTCCTTTAGCATGCAATTTCACTCCATTATCGTGGTCTAGTAGTTATAGCATTGGCTCTCGACTCGGGGGTCGTGGGTTCAATTCCCGCATCGGAACAACAAAAAAAAGTTGTTTCCAAGTTTGGTTAGGACAATGTAGGCTGATCACTTGATTGTCTGACAAGAAAGATGATCCATGCGTCGGATGGGCATGTAAAAAGTCGGACCTGCGCCTGCAATCTCTCGTTAGTCGTGTCGGCTATCCGTCCCACTGGATTACGAGAGTAAAGGAAGAGAGAGTGTTCTTGTGTACTGTGTACACACTTGGGCACTATACAAATTACTCCTGTGTAACTGGCCTTGTTTCAATGAAACCGGCCACCGTCACCGACATCGGTGTGGGGGGGAGTTATTATTATTATAAAGGCTAGTAGGTATATAAATTCAAAACATCTGTGTTAATTTATGGTAATTCAATAGCTAATAGTCAATTGTAGAGCATAAATCTCACACTTTGCAAACCAAATCACGGGTAAAAGCTAGTTCAAACATAAAAGGTACTAATTACAATCTGTTTATAGATCAAAAGATCATTAAATTATACCTCAGTTTATAAGGTCCAGAGAGGTCAAGTTGTAACCCCATTGCACGGGGTCTTCCAGTTTAGCGAACATTTATTCCGTTAGCAAATACTAATACAAGTATTTCCAGATTAGAACAAGAATAAGTACTTATAGATATAGAAGCGACACTTGATAGCACATACTCGTATTATGTATAAATATGTTTATGGCATGTAGTAGGTTTGTTTTAAAGTTTGACGATCTTTGTGGCTCAGTGGTTCAGCGCGTTGGTGCTCAAGCCTGGGGTCGCGGGTTCGAATCCCGCCGAAGGAACAAAAGTTTTCCCTATCATGGATGTGTATTAAATACTATGTATATAATATAAAAAAAACTTAAATATGTGTATAGTATAAAAGTATTAAATAGGTATACTTCCCGTTGTCTGGTACCTGTAACACAAGTTCTTCGGATACTTAGCACGGGGCCAGATTGACGTGGTGTGAAGCGTCCATAGATATTACAAAAAAAATGTTATATAGATTTTAATTGGTTAAATTGATTGGATAGTCCAAAAATTAAACTTGATGAGGAAATTATAGTTTATATTAAGTTTACTACATAGAAGTATACTATCTACTAGATGTTGTCAGCGCCTTCGTGCGCGCAAAATTTATTTTAACCGTACATTTTTCCACGATGGAAAGTAGCCTATGTCCTTTCCCGTGTGCCAAATTTCATCAAAATAGGTCCAGTAGTTTCAGAGCCTATTCAATGCAAACAAACAAACAAACTTTTCCTCTTTATTATATTACTATAGATCAGTGTTTTTCAACCTGTGGGTCGCGACCCCCTGGGGGGTCGCGAAGCTTCTGTAGGGGGGTCGCCGGAGGTCGAGAGAACTTTAGTAAAAAGCAATAAAGATTAAAAAGATTGATTTATTAAGTAAGAGAATTTTAACAAAGGGATACCTATACCCATAAATCGATGTAAGTGTGTACCTAATTGTAAAATAATGTGTTTGACGTACTTTAATATGTACTTATATCCGAATCCTAACTATGGAGACGTACAAAAACGTATGGAATTAATATTTGTAACGCTGTAACATAGAAAAAAATCTTCAAATAAAAGTTGTAGAGCGTAAAATTTTACATAAAAATGTTCTCCTTTTTTATGTAAAATTAAAATTAACTGAGGTAGAGTAGCTAGAAGCTAGAGTATGATGACAGGAATTTAAAAAAAAAATCATACTCGCTTCTAGCGATGCTATCTCAGTTAATTTCAATTTTACATAACAAAGTTATTATTATGAGAAATTTTTATGTAAAATTTTACGCTCTACAACTTTTATGTGAAGATTTTTTTTCTAGCACTTGCCGTTTTCCCAAAATAAAAAAAATAAAAACTTTCTTTATGTTTTTTCACCCCTTCTCGGGGGTGAATTTTAAAAACTTACACAGTTCGTTTTTAAACTCTTAAACGTAACTTATATCAAAAATTCAAGTTTTAACTAAAATTCGTATTTCAGAGCCTATTTTCTTGGACTAGAAGGGTCGGGGGGTCGCGAAATATTTTTTCATACAAGGGGGGTCGCATCATGAAAAAGGTTGAAAAACACTGCTATAGATAATGCATAGCTGCGGTACAGAGAGGTTACCAAATACCAATAGTATGACGTTACCGTCTCCTAAACACGGGACCAATTTAAAACTAAGTATCTTGGAAACAAACTGTCGTATTCACGAGATTTTTTTTTCTTTCCTCAAAGAATACAGAAAGCTTACATTTTTTAAATTTTTGTTTAAAATTTATTTGCTACTATTGGCCTTGTTTAGTTTTCCCTCCGTCGCTCGATATAAAGTAAGCAGAAGCAACAGATCCGAATAAGCTATCCAACAATCATTAAAATATTATGTAATAGGGACTGTTGTTACATACATTAACTGTACCTGTGCACAGGGCATTCTTCATTTCTAAAGCTTATTATATTAAAGCTATTTCAAAATTGAGTTCTACGGTGCCAGACAAAATAACTTAATGCAATAATATTAAGGCTAAAGAATCCGGGCTATCAAAATTAAAGCACACGGCGCGGGCGTAGGTAGAGAGAATCGTGCGGTATTTTTGTATTAAGTTACAGGAATCCTCTTTATTAAATCGCAGTTGTTTGAGGCGGAGCTTCCATTCCGAGGATTTCGCTGAAAAGACTCCCATATTTGCTATCACAATGCGTTTTATTAAGCGTCTATTTATGTAACAATAACTCAAGTAATTTCAGTTCAATTCGCAGTCTCATTCCTGTGTCATACACGCATGCTGTCAAACTCACACATGCATCACACATGCAGCATCAAATCGAGTGTACACGAGAGCGATAGCATTCTCTGACACTTGAACAATCCTACTAATATTAGTAGGATTGTTGAATATAATATTATAATTAAGTGAAAGTTTGTGAGGATGGATAAATGTTTGTGAGAATGAAACTACTGAACGGATTACGACGAAAAACCTCTAAAATTATCTGTGTACCTCTATTATGTTATGCATGTTAAATACCTAAAAACCTTCCTGTTGAATCACTCATCCGTTGCGTAGTTTTAAAAATTTAAGCATACATAGGGACAAACAAAAATAGGGACTTTGTTTTATACTATGTAATGATACTAATATAATAAAGTGGAAAAGTTTGTTTGTTTGTTTGCATTGAATAGGCTCCGAAACTACTGAACCGATTATGATGAAATTTGACACAGATGAAGAGTAGACCACGGGGAAGGACATAGGCTACTTTTAAAGGAAAAAATGTACGGTTTCTGCGAAATTCACTTTTGCACGCACTAAGATGTGCGTGCAACATATAGTATACTCTATGCTATAAGTATATTAAACTATGTGTGATTGATCTACAAGGTGGAAACAAACTACAAAAGTATACAAAAGTAACATTTTATGAAAAAGTGATGTAATACAGAGTAAAACCATTTTAATCTATATTCACATGGCCACATGGTGGCCACGAGAGGATTAATGATCTCATGCAATGACGTCATTTCCCATGAAACGGGAATAACCCAAATTCAAAATTATTACCATCCATTTCCTTAACCAAAAGCTCTTTTGCGATGATGTCAGCTTTAAAAAATATAGGTATAGTTTTCATTGAAGATCAATGTTTTAATGAAACCAGAAAAAATATTTTGAGTGTACACTTAATCAACCTTGATCTTATAACTTTTTTAGTCTTTTAGCAATTTGGTTCATCTCGATCACCTTGACTCTAGTGTCTAAAACCTGCCCACCAAACAGTCCATATTGGAATATTATGTTTTTCCCAGATTTTTTTTTTATTTTTATGTATGAACTAAATCCATAAGCTCCACCTATTAAATTCTATTATCTATGTCTCCTCACCATCCTAGTCGGGGAGCATGTTGGATGAGTTTCCCAGCGATCTGTCCGTTATCAATAGCTAGGAAGCTATACCATGTTTGGGTCAATGGACAAAGGGACCGCCGCGCGCCGGTATCGCCATGTAGAGACGCTCATAGACTAACGGGCCTCTAAATATCGGAGCAGCGTAATGGAAAATCAGATTAGATGCATGAATCAAACATAAAATATACCGTTTTAGTACAATGCTCCTGACTCTCGCACTATTTTACACTATCGCGTATATTTTGTGTTGATTTTCCTATTGTCCTCGTTTATGAAGGTACTAATTCTAAATGTAATAACTGTTACCAATTATTGTTATAGTGGGATTTAATGGTGTAATTCTGTCCGTTCTGTGGTCTTAGAAGTTAGAAATCCTATCAGCAAATCTTATACATAAGAAGGTTGACGAGTTTTGCCGGGTATGTCAATCAGCAATGTTGTGTTTCTGTATTATTTTTCTAAATTCGTGTTATTTCGGTTTTTAATGTGTAATAGTGGTGGAATATTAACCATTAATTATTCGCTGAGGTGCACTAGTCTGGAGAAGATCATTCTACAAAACGCGTGCTAAATTGGGTTTCCCGCCAAAACTCCCTAGGAAGTTTCAGTAAAGCGTCTACCACTTTACTGAATCGACTGACTTGACTGATTGACTACCGTGACTATTTATTAGAACTTTGACTAGACTTTGGACTTGACTATTTAGAAATACGTTGATGAAAATATACTCGACACTGGCAAATGGCAATAAGCTGACCGACGCCATAAATAATAATAATAAGAAGAAGGTTGACCCTTATCATAATTTGTTTGGTTAAAAATGTCAGTTAAAAAAACGCGCGTCAGCACTTAGCGGTGCACTTTTAAAACGCCGTGTGCTATCGTGTAAGGTACTCCCCTTTTCTGGAACTTATTTTAAATTATTGTTTGCAAGTATTACAGTATGATTGAAATAACTTGGTGTTATTGTATGTGTCTGACGTCTATCGGCAAACAGTGTAGTGGCTAGCGGTGCGTGCTAGAACGCGGTCAATCGATCTAGCACAGAATTAGCGAGAACATGATATCAACTGATTTAAACAACGCTGTTTCAGTTACACGTAAATAATATGCAAATTGCACAGTCGAAACCAAATACATTGTTGTTTGTTATACACAGCTATTATAATTGCAGCTCTATTTTGTGCTACAGTACTGATTTGTGTTTTGCAACTGTTTGGTTTAGGTAGTAAGGCACTAGTGATTGTATAAATTATAATATAATACATAAGGTTCGGTAAAATCAATTACGGATATTTTGGGAATATGATCTATTGCTTATCTAAAGACGTTTAAGCAGAAAAAATATTGTCATACTAGAAAAAATAAATTTTTCTTTGAAAAATGGCCAGATTTGTGAAAAGAAATTTCTTGGATTTTGCACCACTATAATGCGCCTTCGCACAAGGCCATCATTGTGAACGAATTTTTGACCAAACACTCAACAAATACCATGGAGCAACCAGCCAGAGTGAATATGGATTCACTCTGCTCTGGCTCCAGCTGCAGTCAGGCCGATGAGCCGACTTCTTTCTTTTTCCTTAACTCAAATTACCACTTCGTGGCACCCGTTTTCAATCGGTAGAAGACACAAATGAGAATTCGCGGCGAGAACTGAACTCAATTTTTTAGGAAACAGCGTTTAAAAAATCTTTTGATGATTAGATTATTCGTTGGCGTAAGTGTATATATCGTTTCTGAAGGAGCATACTTTGATAAAATAAATTTTGATGAATAACAAACATTTTGTGTATTATTGATCTTTTCCCGGTACTTTCTTGACAGAGTTAAAGTAGTATACCTAAGACTTAAAATATATCATTGATTTTATGCTTTTTCCATTATTTCAATAACCTACAATAAGAAAAAGGAAACACATCCAGTAGGTACGTTATATCTCCATTTTCAGGGTTACCTACGTAGTTTACGTCTCGGAACCCTTTAATGGTTTTGTCGTGTCCGTCGCTCGTTCGTCTGAAATGTCGTCCAATCGCTTTGTGCTAGAAAGATGAGACTTTGCATGGATATGTGTATTTACCACGTCGACAAAGTGATACAATGCACCTACTCACGTGTAGTTCAACCACGTCTGCAGTCGTTGCGGTCACTTCCTTTGCGTTTAAATATTTTGTGGCGTCCTAGTGCAAAGAAAAATGTTTAGAAACTGGTCAAGTAGGAACTTTGTCGATATTGGAAAGTATGATATTCACAGAACACTATTACTCATAAAGAGATGATATTTATTATTTTTCTCACTATCACACAGTAAATAGTAATGTCAGTTCAATATAGGCACTGACACATAGTAGCTGCTCAAATGATCACTGTGTCAACAGCACAGATCCCTTGTTTATATATGAAATATAATATGACACTATTAACATGTATATTTGATATGATGCTGATAATTCACAAGTAAAAAAGAAAAAAAAAAACGGCGCGCAGAATGAATCCATTGGATACAGATAATATGAATTAGCGATTCATTATAATTTATAAATTGCATATAGTCGTAAATCGTAATGAGTGTACATAGTACATTATTATACTACATGTAACAGTCACTACTCTTAACCCCTTACTAATAAACGCGGTATAAGCTTTGAAAAGTTATACAGTGTTTTGTTCCCGTCACACAAGTGACATTTTTAATTCGATAGAAGGAGACAAAACACTGTATAACTATTCAAAGCTTATACAGCGATTATTAGTAAGGGGGTTAGTAGTTAGTAGTCTACTAGTAAATAAAATGTAAATACTTTAATAATTCATAATTAATTAAAAATGTATACCTAATGGATTTCATAGAGATACGTTATATATAAGACCTGTGAGACTTTATAAATTATAATTTATGTAACGAAAATATATATTAAATATTATAAGTATAAGAAAAAAGTTAATATTTAATAATAATCGTGCTCTTAAGTATAATATTTAGCTTTTAACGAGTAACACTGATTTAGCTCGTAAATGAAGGCGATTTATTTCATCTGGAGCATTCTGCGGTCTTTAACACTTCTAAGTTATGAGATTTAAAATATAATTCTTGGAAGATTTGTTTTTAGAATAACTTTTATTACGAACCTAATTTTTCAAAATTAAATACTAACACAAAGTGTTTTTTTGTATTTTATTTAAATACAAAGTGGTTATTGTTGTCAAAAATTTATTAAGGCTGGTTTTTTTATTAGGTACTCTTCAAATACATACTAAATGTGCAATACATAATATAACTATACAAACTTTCATACATTTACATTAATAATTACAGAAGTTAGAAGAACAGACAGACAGATAGACGGGCAGACAGAGCGAAACTATAAGGGTTCCTTGTAGAACTGTTTGCGGGTATTCATAAATATTATAAATTTATATTAACTTAGATACTTAGACATAACCGAAACTTTATACAGAAGTGACCAGTATCCAAACTTACTTACAAATTTAATTAAGCTGTTACAATTTAGGCTGGGACTATATGCACCAGAATCCGGAAAGCCGTAGAGAATTCTGAGCATTGAAAATAGAACTCGGCGCTAATAGAATAGAGTTGAAAATTGAAGTGTCAGGTGTCGAGCTGTCATATATGACATTGACGTTTAACTCGACAATCATGTGTTCGATTTTCAACTCTATTGTATTAGAATAGATTTCTATTTCCAATGATCACATTTCTCTACGGCCTTCCGTATTCCGGTGCGTATAGTCCCAGCCAACTCAGCAGTCAACATCCAGGCTCCGGCGTCCTAATAGAATCATAATAATACTATTGTATAATTATAATATTATGTTCATATAAGGAAAATTATTTTCTATATTTATTATATTTCTTAGAAAAGATAGTTAATCACGGATTACCGATAAGCGAGGTCCACGTATTCTCTTATCATTATTATCTATAAATCTCTTGTCATAATCCCTTCTAAAAAGCTAATGAACTTTTATTTCAAAATTGATTTCTACATTTGTTTATCTTGCATCTTATAATCTCTTATGAAGAGATTAGTTTGTTCATTATGAGTTAGATTTAGATTAGATGAGTTTTGTAAACTAAACTTTAACCTCCTAACTAATAAACGCTTTATAAGCTTTGAATAGTTATATAGTGTTTTGTCTTCTTCCATCGAATTAAAAATGTCACTTGTGTGACGGGAACAAAACACTGTATAACTATTCAAAGCTTATACAGCGTTTATTAGTAAGGGGGTAACAAAATAATCTTGGGATGTCTAATTTTTCATGTCATGAGTCATGAGTTCATGAGTCATGACTGATTTGATGATCAAAACTGGATTGAACCTTCAGCAAGGGATGAAAATTGGATTGACTTGAAACAATTTTACTGTTTCAGAAAATTTTATTCTTTTCTGCTTAATATGTTCATTAGTTTTCTTATTTTAAAACTTGTTTATTGTTTTGGAACAAGTTCAAACTAGTAACAATGTAGCATGATTCCCTCGTGTAGCGATGCCGATAGTAAAAGTCATCGAAATAATGACATGATAACATGATGATTATGATGTCAAGAGGTCTAGGACAGTTAAACAGGGTAAGTAAAAAATTATCAGCGTAAAAACATTTGGGACGATAAGTTTTCTATTAAATTGAAATTAGTAAACCAAAGTATCAGCGTTTTTCATTGCGCAATAAACAAAATATAAGTATAACAAGCACAACAATGTAGATACAACGTTTTACTAGAAATGAAGGTATACGATACGTTTCGTCATAGCATGAAGTGGGTTGTTGTTATTCGGTCACAACTTTGTAGCAGGTAAAATTGTCACCTATTTAAAAAAAATGGAATAGTACCAGGCACCAGCCTTGATGAGTAATAAAATTGTTGAACGTTTAAGGGATTTTATGAATGGAGTGTGGACGTAAGACGTTATTTTCATCAATGTATGAAGTATTTCATTGCAGAAAAAGTATTGCGCAATTTTAATGCAGATGTGTGAGCGGTCATTCAAGTTATGAATGACTCCTATATCCAGAAGACATACTTAATTACCTACCTATACCTGAGATTAAAAGCTTCGTCTTGACTTACGTGAAATTTTTATAAATTATTTACTTATGTAAATCTGATTAACCATTAAACGGTTTATTTTCAATTTGTCTATTTTAAGCTGTTGGTGGCAATTAGATGAAGAAGAATACAATTAACTCTACCTTACATATAAAAAGATTAACACAATGGATAAGCTATTTTTTGACTTTTGTCCTTATCGTTGGAAAAGTCGCTTGACAGACAAGGTCAAAACATTGTATGGCAATTATACATTGAGTAAATATTTTTATTAGTAAGGAGGTAATACTATAAAGAAGAAATGTTTGTTTATTGGCACGGAATAGACTCCGAAACTACTGGACCAATTTTGATGAAATTTGGCACAGAAATAGATCATGGGGAAGTACAAGGGCTACTTTTTTTCGTAAATGTAAGATTCCCACAGAATTTCCTTTTGCGCGTACAAAGTCGCGGGCAACATCTACTGCTATTATATTTTGTTCTATTATTAGGTACTATGATTAAATCACGGGCGTAGCCAGGTTTTAGTTTTGGGGGGGGTTCAAGAAAATAAAACGACTACGTTAGTATCAAAGTTCTGATTTAGGCTGTTGATTATTTTTCTAAAATAACTTCAAAAATCATCTTTCAGATAGGGTTAATGGGGCGGCAAAATATGTTAATTGGCCTCGGGCGCAAAATTTCTAAATACGCCTCTGTATATTGGTCAGATCTCTGTATACCAGCCGGCCCATTTCGGGGGGGGGTTTGAACCCCCTAAACCACCCCCCTGACTACGCCCATGGATTAAATTATTATTAACAAGCTTAACATATTTGTCAAGATAGACCCCCCGGACTCGGGCTGACACATAGTCCACGGTAGAGTCCACGTTATTTCTGCCCGCCCTGGTGGCACACACCAACACACACACACTTGTGGCGAGCTACCGCATATGGTAATTATTTATAACATAACTTATTATATTTAAGTATTTCAACCCCATGCGCAGATAGAATGAAGTTTAAAATAACATTTATTTTAGGAGTATATCCTTATTATAAGTTGCCAACGCTGAGTACAAGACGTCCTCAGAAATTATCATGCGGCCTATCTACTTCTGTGAGTTAATGACACTAAAACAAAATAACCTAACAAAGAGCATGTCAGGACATCTCTAAGGAGGGTTCCGTAACTATAAACGAGTAATAGGTTTTTTCAAATTAATTTAAAAGTTACTGAGTTTGTTCAAAACAATTTTTCTAAATAGTATTTAGTCGTACATAGTATATTAGCAATTAGCATGAAAAATTGCAATTTTCTAAGTCTCATACTTTAGAAATGCCAGGGGGGACCGACATACTTTGGAGGACGATTACTTGAAAATGATTAACTTTGTAAAAAAGATTTGTATGAAACCTTGCTTTTATTTTAATACACCTATTCAACGATACCCCACACGATGATGTAGAATAAAAAAATATTTTTCATCCCCACTTCACATGTATTGTATTCTCCATACAGCCTCCGTGGTCTAGTGGTTAGAGCATTGGCTCTCGACTCGGAGGTCGTGGGTTCAATTCCCGCGTTGGAACAACGAAAAAAAATGTTGTTTCCAAGTTTGGTTAGGACAATGCAGGCTGATCACCTGGTTGTCTGACAAGAAAGATGATCCATGCGTCGGATGTGCATGTAAAAAGTCGGTCCTGCGCCTAATCTCTTGTCAGTCGTGTCGGTTATCCGTCCCACTGGATTATAAGAGTAAAAGAAGAGAGATTGCTCTTGTGTACTGCGCACACACTTGAGTACTATAAAATTACTCCTGCGTAACTGACCTGAACCTCAATTCTCGTATTTAAAGTAAACAATTTAAACAGTCAACTTCACTTTGTTTGGATTGAAAGTGTAACGTCATGTTACCGTGAACGGATTTTATGCCGTTTCGACCAATCAGAGCGCGTTTCACGTTGGTTTAACGTTCATAAAACCCCTATTGGGAGTATAAGCATATCGGGCCTTGATTGTAATTGTATTAATGCAGGCTTTATTTAGCAGAATTGCCCCTCTGGTTTCAATGAAACCGGCCACCGTCACCGAGATTGGTGTAGGGAGTTATTATTATTCTCCATACAGGTGAAGTGGGGATGAAAAATATTTAACCCCACCCCTAAAATGTAAAGTTATTATTATTTTATGATGCCAAAACTAAGATCTATAACTTTACCAAATTTCATACAGAAGCTAGAGGCGTGGACAGACAGAAAGACGGACGGACAGAACGAAACTATAAGGGTTCCTTGAGTATTTTGGAACCCTAAAAAAATAAGAAAAGAAAATAACTAAGTTGGTATCACATGCATTAAAGTCATATTAATTGCATAATCTCTGTTATCACTAAAACAATCTTTAATTATCTTTGATCTTGCTTTAAACCTAGAATAGCCAGATAATCAAGTCTTATAATAGGATGTGATTCATTCATATTAAGATGGAACTAAAATAAAGGTTGCTAAGTTCTGTCCATTAAATAATTTATTTATTTTTATTGAATTAAATGTCAATTAGGATAAATAGGTATGATTTCAATCTGTTCTTTTAAATATCAACAGGACCTTGTGGTAGGTAACAGAAAGGGAGCAAAAATAGCTGCAAGTTGCCACTAATTGGCAATTGCCACTCATTTTGGTTTTTTGCGCGAATAGAGTTCCTACAGTAAGTATTGTTGTAAAGCCTTTACTCTACATACATATTACTTAGACTTAACACTCTATACCACAGTAATGCTGTGAATCCACTATGGGAGAAATTGGTTGCTGAAAAACAAGCGCAACCTTCGCATTAACATGGAAGTTAAAATGTTTTAACTATCATTGTTATAAATAACTCTGTCTTTATAACTTTGTTTTTTTAATGATGTAGTTTTTGCGACCACTCGCGACTCCTCGCGACACATTGAAAAACACTGCTGTAGAGTATTGTTGTAAAGCTTTAAATACTATTAGTTTTGGGAAAATTCTGTTGGAAAATAATTTTGCTAAAAATACAATAAGCTTGCACTATACCTACAAGCCTGGCCAAAATGTGGCTTAAAACATTGCTGCTTGTAATTAACTCTTACTAGTAACTACTAACTAGTCCAGTAGCGATGGCTGGTTCTCTTTCATAGGGATGCCCTAGCCTGTATTAGGTAGGGATTTGGATCAAGGTCTTCAAAAGGTAAGCGGTAAGTGAAGCCGACAGGAATAGAGTTATAGGTACTCCACGCCACTGCTAACTACCTACATCAGTGGCGGACTAAGCCCGTCAGGGGCCCGGGGCGGCAAAGCCAAATGAGGCCCCCCCGCTTAAAAAACCGGTCAAGTTCGAGTCGGACTCGCGCACCGAGGGTTTCATACAAATTTGTAATAAAAAATAATGGTTCACGGTTTATGCATAAGGTTTATATATTTTATGAAATTTAATGTTTTTTTATATTTGAGTTGATTGAATGAAAGGTAAATTGCGGTTAACGATTTAATAATATAGCCCTTTATTTCCATGCTTTACATAGTTTTTTTTTAGTTTTTAATTTTTTACAAGCTAAGAAAATTTTATTTTAAAATTAGTCGGTATATATTGAATTACTTATAAAATGTTTCTTATGTAGGTATTATCTTTTCTATTAGTTTTTTTTTGGCATGGCTCCTCATCGGATAAAAGCCTCCTCCAATTTTTCCTATTGTTTTCGGTCTGTTGTCTTTGTCATCCATTCCTCGCCCGTTATGTTTATGATTTCGTCGACCCATCTATCTTTAGGTCTTCTCTTTCCACCTGCGCCTTTCCACTTGGTGACTCTCTTTGTCTGTCATACGGGCAACGTGGCCAGCCCATCTCCATTTAAGTTGTTGTGCATGTCGTTCTGCATCTATGAGTTTTGTCTTTTTACGAATAACATTGCTATTTTGTTTGTCGATAAGTTTGATACCCAGTATGCTTCTTTCTTTTGCGCGCTGACATGTCCGAATTTTCTGTTTTGTTTTTTCTTGAAATAGCCACGTTTGTGCTCCATATAACAGGCATGGCAATAAGCAGGAGTCCATTACCTTATTTTTGAGTTTCATAGGGAATTTGGCTTTTAAAATTTCTTTGAAACTCCAGTACTCACTCCAAATCATATTAATACGGCGTTCTAATTCATATTCGTGGCGCGTCTTCTCAAAGGATATTTGTTTTCCGAGGTATATAGGTATAGCTGTCCACATATTGAATTTGTGTATTGTTTACGTATATGTCGTTTTTTACACTATTTGTCGTTACTTTTGTTTTTGAAGTGTTCGTAAACCAATTTTTCTGCTCTCATAATCTAACTCACTTATCATTATTTGTAGTTATTTTGGTGTTTTTGCAAAAATAATGATATCGTTAGCAAATTTTAAATTGTTAACAAACTCCGTGTCTACTTTTATTCGTTTTTTACGATTTTACGGTTTACGATTTATGACGTATTAAAAAAAACTACTTACTAGATCTCGTTCAAACCAATTTTTGGTGGAAGTTTGCATGGTCATGTACATCATATATTATGTTTTTTAGTTTTATCATTCTCTTATTTTACAGGACACACATTTTACCACTTTGGAAGTGTCTCTCACGCAAACTATTCAGTTTAGAAAAAAATTATATTAGAAACCTCAATATAATTTTTGAAGACCTATCCATACGTATGGGTTTAATGAAAAAAAAATTTATTTGACTTTCAGTTCTAAGTATGGGGAACGCTCAAAATTTATTGCTTTTTTTCAATTCTTCGGACAGACTTTACTGAACTCCTCAATAACTTATGTAAAACCGATTTCTTTAGAATTTTTTCTTTCTATTGCCTTTTGACTATTTTCCATAGGACTTGTAGTTTTGCCGGAAATTGAAATTGAAATAAACCGTCTTCTACCATTAAAAACTCGCCCCTTACACTTCCCAACCTCAAATCGCCCGTAAATTACTTTTCATTTTATTTTTTAATATTCTCATCCTTTTCAATGTGTTTCATACTATTTTTTTTTCTCTTTTGACCATTTTCAATGGTAAAAGCCCTAGTCTATAAGCTTCATGATTGATTTGATGCTATAGATATACAAATGTACAGAGACTTTGCCATGTTGAGTCTTACGATGAGAACAAGTACATACCTACGTCTCTAATAAACGTGCACTACAAATAATATAAGGATTATAAGAAAATGCAATAACTGAAGCAATGTACTCGTAGGTGCATGTTGACTAGAAACTACGGATCATAAAATTCTTCGTATAATTTAGTCTAGAAATTATTTCTAGGCTAAATTATACGAAGAATTAGTTACTTTTTCCAAATACTCGAAAATGCACTTACTCAACTCTGAACTCATTTACTTTTATACCGCACCAAAAATCAAAAATACTATTACGCTTTTTAATGAAATTACTTTGAACGGATAAGATCACGTTTATTACTTTACAATTTAAAAAAAAGGCTTGTCTGTTCGCAAAAATATCGGAACACACTAATAAACTATTAAATATCAACGTAAAGTAATTTAATACCTATATTTTAAATGTGGCCAATGTTTATTTTTCTACGTAAATAGAATGTAGTGAATGTAAATGTAGGCGTAAAAGAGGGTATTATTTGCACTCCATTCATTCAGGGATTCCTGAGGAACAGGGGCGTAGCTACCGCCGTATCTGCCGTATCAATTATACGGGGCCCCCGGGGCATGGGGGCCCCCAACGTGCAAAAATTAATAAAAACTTCCCAAATTTCATCTTCATTTCATCATCAACTATAAATGATTTAATAAATCAGTTTGCCGAAAAAAAGGCAAGGAGAGTGTATATTTAAATTGTAAAAATTTTGGAAAAAGTGACAGATAGCTAATAATTATGACGAATAAATATTTCTTTTAATTTTATGCAATTTTTTATTTTTATTTTGTGAGCAATCTTTACCCTTCCTAAGGGGCCCCAAACAAATTTTTATACGGGGCCCCGCCAAGGCACGCTACGCTTCTGCTGAGGAAGTACCCGCTACAAAGACGGGAATTCCCCCAGCGTATTGGTCGCGTTCAGTAATGTTAAATGAGTATTAGTACCGCGTAAAAAGTCTAGATAGCTGTAGTGTTTTGATCTTGATGAAATTATGTAGGTATCAAGCACATTTTGGAACACAAGGGAACGCGGAGGCATTTGGGGGCCCCCCAAGATCGGGGGCCCGGGGCGGACCGCCCCTTCCGCCCCCCGGTTAGTCCGCCACTGACCTACATATAATCTGTACCTGTTTGTTATGCGTAAGTAGTTTCGTTTATCTGAGACAAGCTTTGAATCGAAGAAAACACGGGTATGCCGTATGCAGCATCGGTCCGGAGCATTCATCATGGGCGGTTCAACGACATGTGACAGGCAAATATACATTTCAAAAACATGTCCCGACAACCTAAGCAAAGCTTTCGCATGAGTGTATAAATAAGTGTGTAGGTATTATGCTAAAATTATACAAAATATGACGCATCATAAAGGTTCCACTTTACCCAAAATCAAATTATTAAATTATTAATTAAATTATTATACTAATTTATTTATTTATTTATTTATGGGCGATAAGGTTGTTACCATTGCCAGTGTCAAGTTAAAAAGGCGGCAAAATAGAATTTTCGTCTAAGTTCTAAACACCATTTTTCTATATTATAGTCAAGTCCAAAGTCTAGTCAAAGTACAATTAAATCATCAGTGCAGTCAATGAGTCAAGTCAGTAGAGTCAGTAAAGTGGTAGATGCTTTACAGAAACTTCTGTTTTTGCAGAGAACACAAAATCGCAAGCTTTTTTGAAGTTGTACTACTTGCCCACACTAATTGTGCACGTTAACGAATATTAAATGGTTAATATTCTACCAATATTACAAATTAAGAACCGAAATAATACATATTTAAAGAAAAATAACACAAAAAAGAAAATTATACAAAAACAACGACGGCACTCCTCCACATCCTCAACCAAAACTCCCATTCTTATAACTTCTCTTATACTTACTTAGTTAAAAAATAAGTGGCTAGTTATGTTAATTTAGAAATATAACCCCCTGGATCCGCGCCTGCCGTAGGTAGAATATGTATGTGACATGAACAACAGTTCCTCTTGACGGATTTTGAAATTTCTTTAACTTTCGTGTGCTTGTTTTCTTTCTTGGTCGCCTCTGGCCCTAGACGGGATGCCCCAAGCAATTACTCAATTTGCTTATAGACTGGACTGCGTTTATGAAGAAAAGGGCAAACTTAGGTTTTTTTCGAAATGAAAGCTACAGCTTTGATACTTCTTCGAAACAGTGTTTGGTTATTAGACAAAGCGATGTTTTCACGATATATCACCTTGTTATGAAAGTGCGTTTTGGTTCGGACTTCAGATGAAAGGCAGAACAAAAGGCGAATGTTAAGTGGTACACCGTACATGTGGAGTGGCTCAAACAATTCATAAGTTTAAACACTGGCGTTCGCAAAACAAAGAGCACAAACTCGGCTAAATAAAAATATTTGCGCACCAGGCGCTGACTCAAAGCTTTGTTGGATTACGACAAGCAAAATTTATCGTAATTCGTAAACAGCCAAAAGAAACACAAGTCATCGAAATGTTCTGCGACGTAGACAACTCAGACAGGAAAAAAAAAAGATGTTTTAAAAAAACCACCGTCACTTGCCTATTTTATGGCAAAATCCTTACTAATATTCTTACTATCCTTACCTACTAATATTATAAACGCGGAAGTTTCTATGTAAGGATGGGCTTCCTATTATTTGGTAGAGCCATGCTTCGGCACGAATGGGCCGGCTCGACCGGAGAAATACCACGGGCTCACAGAAAACCGGCGTGAAACAGCGTTTGCGCTGTGTTTCGCCGAGTGAGTGAGTTTACCGGAGGCCCAATCCCCTACCCTATTCCCTTCCCTACCCTCCCCTATTACCCTATTCCCTCTTAAAAAGCCGGCAACGCACTTGCAGCTCTTCTGATGCTGCGAGTGTCCATGGGCGACGGAAGTTGCTTTCCATCAGGTGACCCGTTTGCTCGTTTGCCCCCATATTTCATAAAAAAAAAATATTTCTACTACTCTTTATCCTTCTAGTACTTACTACTATTATAAATGTGAAAGTTTGTGAGAATGGATGGATGGATGTATGTATATTTGTTATTCTTTCACGCAAAACATACTGAACGGATATTGATGAAATTTGGTATGGTAGTAATTGAGACTGGATTAATACATAGGATTTTATGAATGGAGTGTTGACGTAAGACGTTATTTTCATCATCAATGTACCTATTTCATTGCTGAAAAGTGAAAAATATTGCGCAATTTGAATGCAGATGTGTCAGCGGTCATTCAAGCTCATCTAATTATAAATGGCTCCTGAAAACATAATTACCAGCTACCTTTCCTGTGACGTGTGAAATTTATAACAGTAGAACTGAACTATTAAACAGTAGATTAAGATTTATTTTTAAAAGATTTCTGAACTTGCCTATTTCGCTTTAAAATATTATGAAGAGAAAAGATTAATTTTTCATGTTTGCATAATTAATAGGCTTCGAATTTCGAAACTACTGGACCGATTTTGATGAAATTTACGGCAAAATAAAATGACGGCACAGATGTAGAGTAGATCACGGGGAAGGACAAAGGTTACTGTTTATCGCGGCAATATCGCCGGCAACGTTAGCTAGTTATGAATAAAAATAGAAGCAATAAGACGAAAGTATTGTCACACGTCGCACCTTAACAGTATGGAACACTATGGAACACCATGTATAATGTGTCATAGAAACGTTACATTCGGTTCACAGCACGTGACAAATATCTACATACGCGTCTAGATGTCAAAAAGTAGCTTTGATTCAAAATCACTACAGAAAGTATAATATTACACTGTAGAATGTAGACAGTGGAACCACAGTGAAAATATATACCTACTTAGTACTTACGTATCTGTAATATTTGGTGGAACAAAGCATTATTTACTCGTTTATTGATAGCAAACAAGTTATAGTATAAGAAGAGTTACTTAAAAAACCGGGTGCCGGCAGAAGTGAAAACTTGAACATTAACGTTGTGCATTTTTGATCATTTTGGAACGATTAGGGAGTATTTTCGCACGAATTGCTATATTTATCAGTAAATCAGTATAAAAGTACAATCATTTATGTGGTTAAATACAATATTCATTTGTTGCGCTATCGTACACAAACATGACAATTTATATTACATACAAAATTTAACACTTAAGAACTATGTATTATAAATTTATAATTATTTTACATTAAACAAGCGCCCTGCGCCGCTTAAACGAAACACCAGGAGCAGGCATACATTTTCGCTGTACGGTAGAAAGAGAGGGGGATATTACTTCCTCTCTTTCTACCGTACGGCGAAAATGTATGCCTGCACCTGTCTTACGAATTTTCGATCAGTAGTCAGTACCCCAAGCAAGAACATTTTGCGGTATCGTTACGTGTACATAAACGAGAAATATTGTATGAAAACCATGAAAGCGCCTCTAGCGGGCGTAAAAGTAACTAAAATTTTCATACAATATTCCTCATATTTCCCGTTTACGTACACGTAACGAAAATGTTTCTGCTTGGGGTACTGGTCACGTGTCCTGACGCGAGTTTAACATTTTTACCCATCCCATAATAGTGCATAACGACGCTAAAGAGGTTTTCACTTCAAAATTTTGAGATAGATTGCTCACGAATTTCAGTCTAAACGGGAAACAAGAAACTTCGCCATCATGTTAAATCTATAATAACATTTCGCTTACATAAACTACTTTGTAAATTGTCATACGTATAACATTATCCAGTATCCACTACAAAGTGATGGACAGAATTATCCTCATAATGATGATCACACAGTGGTAATGTCCAGTGGACACGAGTCCGACAGGACGCGGTACATTACTTTAATGAAATAACGACAATTTGCATTGAATAGCCACATCAGGGCTACCGCTGATGAGAAAATTCTCCTACAAAGCACGACCTACATTCGGATAGTAGTCACTAGTCTTGCAATCATCAGCAATCCTAGACCACGAAGGTAGACATCCCACCTTCCCGTTCCTACAAAACGCGGTGTTATAATATGGTTAAAATAGTTTTGTTAGTGCCAACCCTAGATCACTCAATTCCCCCTTCACCCCTCCCCCTTAGCGGCTCTCAATGAATGCAGCTGACTCATTGATAGAGCTAATTGATATGACCATAGACCACATCAAACTTCCTGGAATGTTATTTGTCTCGTGGTTATTTTTATAATTCCTATAATCTACGTGCTGCCATTTTATTTTATATTTATTCATATTTATATCGTAATAATAGCGTTTAGTGTTTACTACAAGGTATTTATATTTGTATAGTGTACAACTACATAAAGAGTCAAAAGTGCGAATAACTTTTTAGGATAAAATATTTTTATGATTATTCTAATTATGATTCGGAAAGACCTTAGTACCTACAGGTGTAAGTACTAAGGTCTTTCCGAATACACCCAAGAAATAAGTTACCTACAATGAAAATATTGCGCAGAACACTTGTAGCCTCTAGGTATGAATCAGGGAACAAGACAAGAGAAGATCTGCAGTCTTTAAAGATACACGTTTAAATAACTACCATTATGCCACTTACAGTGATCATCATCATCATTATCATCACCATATTTTTCACACACCAACATATTATGTATTATTATTATGGTGACATAGGTACTCCTCATAGTTTTGTACACCGATATCAAACTTGAGTGAGTCCTTGAGTGAGTGAGTTCTTTATAATATTGTTTTTATCAGGATATTGTTTGGGTTAGTAGCGACTTCAAATTATGAAGATTGAGTAGAGAAATAGTTAACATTTTTAGCCAGATTTAAAAGGAGAATGACTTAGAAAATAAGAATTACTTCATACTTTTTTGTGGATTTTTACTTTAGAAGTCGATTTTAATTATTTTTGTTTAAAAATAATAATTACTACAATACATAAATGACCTACTTATGAAACGAATTATTTGTGTGGTTTTTCAATATAATAACATCTCTTTGTGTGGTGCGATGTATGATTATAATATTTTAGGTATTGGCGTATTTGTCTGAGTTTTGCGGCTTCTATGCTTATTGTATTTTAGAACACTTCCACTTGTTTTCTGCTTTTTTCTTTTCCGTGGTATGGATGTTCCTTAATATTAGCTTCATAAGCAGCTCTTGACTCACCAACCACTAAGAAGCGCATTTTTCCCAATGATTTAAAATTTACGCACAGACACTGGTATGCAACAGTTTACAGTACCATAACTAAATACTTATCTAAAAATTAAAATATTCCTATATTGATAGACTTTTCAGCCAAAACTAACAACGCCAAACATCGGATATTATTTCAACATTGACGCAAATGGTCACTTGATCTCTCCTCTCGTGTGCCAGATGTGCCGTGTGCTAATTTCGGTTCCGTAGATATGACAAGTTCTACCAGTATTATGTGCTTACTAGCTGTTTCCCGCGGCTCTGCCCACGTAAAAATACTATCGATTATCCCGCGGGAATACTATACTTTTCCGGGATGAAAAGTAGCCTATGTTTTAATCTAGAGGCTAAACTACTACCATACCAAATTACATCAAAATCCGTTCAGTAGTTTTTCCGTGAAAGAGTAACAAACATCCATCCATCCATGCATCCTGACAAACTTTCAAATTTATAATATTAGCACAGAATAAATAATAGTAGGTACCTAAGTACAGATATTAGTAAGAGTAAGATTAGTAAGATTGAAAAAAAATATTGTAGCGATAAATGTGAAACCGTCAATTCTAGCTTTTTCAATCGTCAGATAACTCATAAATGAGGAATAAATATTATTACTGTAATAAATGTGAATAAGTAAATATTATACTGGCCACTTTTATCTCAAATTAAATAATATCTTCTTTGGTTAGGAATTCCAATTCCAAAATACCGCTATTTGCTCATTCATTTGTGTTTTGAAAACCGTACCTAATTCATTTGTATTTTCCTCTTTTGGTGATTTCTTTGCATCACTCTGTTTACAAAATGGAAAACTCGAAATGTCGTATTATTTTCGAGTACGAGTTCCACCGTGGCACCAGTGCTGCAGAAACGGCTCGAAGGATGATGTGTATGCAGTGGCGTAGCTATCATAGGGCTAGGTGGTGCAGTGCACCAGGGCCCCGGAGCTCAAGGGGCCCTCTAGCCTCAGCTTTGAAAAGAGAGGAGCATATAAGAAAAAAGGAAAAAGATCTTGTGAGCAGACTCGAGACTCGAGGCTCGATTTTTTTCTTTTTTTTTTTTAATGTTGTTAAATGAACACCAACAATTACAAGACTTTTGATTTAAGATTTTCAACACATGCGCTATGCGTCCTCGATGAGCATGTGCTGTTTGTTATCGTTATTTCAGTTATTTGGTATTTGATAGTTGGGATGAGTACGCCCGTAGCACATTGGATCAGCGATAAGCTCACGTGCTTGACGGTCGTGAGATCAATTCGACAATTCCATACTCCACCCATTTAATATGGGTATATTTTTCGTCAAGTTTTCATTCCCTCTTGCCTTGCATCAGTTCTTATTTATGATATTCATTGCGAGGTTTTTTTCAACTGTCTGGGGTCTGGATCCACTATTATATTTGACGCTAGGTCGACTATAATAGGTATAATCTATAATGACTCTCAAACTTTTAACTTGATCGTCGTCCTGCGACTTAAAGAAGGCGCACAAAAATATTAAAAAATAATAAACATAAAGTTTCAATCAAGAAATGGATTATTAAATAAAATTTTGCGTCAAATAGAAACTCTGGCGTGCTCGAATGTGATCTTACGGTATGTATACAGCAATGCTACTGTTTCATACAATGCCTGTTACTTCCGCAGCCGCAGAAAGATCTTTCAGTAAACTAAAGATTATAAAAAATATATTTAAGAAACAGGATTGGACAAGATCGCCTCCGACATTTATCGTTAATTGCAATAGAAAATAAGACGGCATCAAACTTGGATTTGAGTGAAATTATTATAGACGAATTCGCAAAAATTAAAGCGCGCAAGAAATTGTCAATTGGACGGGGAATTCTATTAAAAATCGTTTTTTCCCTTAATTGATCTCATCTATATAATATATCGTGAAGTATGTGCGTCGTTCTTTATTTCTTCCCATTTTCCTCCATTTAACACATAGAGATTCTACCCCTCATAGAGACGACGTATGGATTTAACCTACTAGGGATAAGTTTAACTCACTGTTTCCTATCTTATTCCTATAACTTATTTTTAAGGTCAATATAAGTTCAAGCTACGCGAAAAGAGGGGATGTGGGGCATAAGGGCCCGATTCTTCCCTTATGCACCGGGGCCCTTGTCCACCTAGCTACGCCACTGTGTGTATGGCAGCAGTGTCGCAGAAGAAAACACAGTGCGTTTTTGGTTCCAACGTTCCAAGCGCTTACCACTACAATGATGAAACTGCATGTGTACTTACGTCAACAAAGTGCTAAAAAAAATAACTTATCCTAATTTGTAAAAGGCGCTTACATATTAAGTAAACATGTAAAATATTGGTATAATGGGACGAAACCCTACGTGCGCGAGTCCAACTCGCACTTGTCCTTTTTTTATGTTGGTATGCTAATAGCGTTAATTAATGACGCGATTAATTAAATTTCTATTAGGTACGGGTTTTCCATAGATCAATTTCTACTTTACTGACCACGCATAGGTACTACTTTTAATGCTTCATTTTGTTTTATCTGCTAGGAATGTATGAGATAAAAAAAACATGACGTGTACACTGTACATACTATTGAATACACGTGGCTAAAGTGAAACTTCATCATTTAAAATCCAAAAAAATCTCTAAACGCGCTTAAAAGTTTCATCAGTTCGAAAAACAAATAGGTAACAAATTTAAACTTCTACACCTAGAGCCATATCTATCGTATTGAACCGTATTTTAGAAATTGCGTATCGCGTCCATGGAGGTATTTTTCCTCCATGATCGCTACTCGCGACCTTGGTATTTCACATACGCGCATAAAGGGGTTCAAGAGGAGACAAGACGCATTTTTTCTTATGTTTACAACAGTTTCGTGTTTACAACAGTCTGTTAGCATTAATGTTTGTGACTGTTTTCATCGAAAAATATTTATCTTGTGCACGTTTGACGTTTCCGATAATAATATGATAAGGTATCAGCTCTACAGTCTACAGATATACATTTACAGTCAGCTTGAAATATTTACAGCGAATAAATTACATGGAAACAAACCGATGCAATGTAATATTTCCATAATACCTAATATTTTGTGTTTGGTTGGTGTTTTTTTCACTTTTATAAGAAAAACAGAAAGAAATATTTTGTCGACAGACAGACAGATGGAAAGACGGACGAACGTATAGCGAAGTCTCAGAGCCCTAAAAATCATAAAAAGGTTAGAACAAACAATTATTTTTGTTGCATAGTGTAATGTTTTATTTTGATCCACCGCTGCGCCCTGCAATGAAAGTGACACGAATACACGATTAAGTAGATCAATAATGTTATCTGGAAAATGACATACAGTCACCGTAAAATTGTAAAAACCGTTAGATTGTAAAATAACTAGTGAAATTGTAAAATGTTGATAGACTTCGGACGCGAATATGCTGCCTATAATTTAACACGTTATTTTTCGTTAAATTATAAATATATAGTTATAAATCTTTCGACATATTTTTACAATCTCGTTAGTTATTTTACAATCTAACGGTTTTTACAATTTGACGGTGACATATACATATAAGATTTTGAACGACTGGAGCACACGATTATAATGCTGACTGTACCAGGCGCCGGCTTACATGTTGACGCCGCTGACTCACTGATTCTGAAAATTATGTAAGTTAGTAGCTGTTAGTAGTTTAGTTTAGTACGCATCACAAGCCACAGTCAGATAGTGTCCAGACCTTGTTTACGGAAATGAGCTATCGTTGTCTTGTATGATTAATAGTACGAAATCGATTGTAAGTAGGTACTTACATACATAAATGAAATGCGGTCCACACACCGCAGACAATAACATTTGATCATTGTAATTAATAAGTAGCACTTAATCTAGACATCAGTGGCGAGGGGTTCCTAAAACTCCATTCCTATCGGCTTCCCTTACCGCTTACCTTTTGACGACCCTCATTCAAATCCCTACCTATTATACAGGCTACGGCTTCCCTATGAAGGAGAACCTGCCTTCGGCTTCCCTATGAAGGAGAACCAGCCTTCGCCACTGCTAGACATTAAGTTTAAGGTGACGCATAGATGAATGAATTTTTTAGGGTTCTGTAGTTCACGTCTTGGAACCCTTATGGTTTCGTCATGTCCGTCCGTCCGTCCATCTTCGGCTTACCGTCCAAACGGTTTAGTGCTAGAAAGATGAAACTTTGCATGAATATATTGTGTATAATTGTTACATCGACAAAGTGCTAAAATAAAATCACTTAAAAAAATTGTATATTGACTTAGCCCCGCTTCTTACAGCCAGTCCTGCAGTGTCGTGTTGAGGTACAATAGGAGAAGTATAGGACAATGTTTTAGCTTTCCTCAAAATCCTGCTCTAAATTTTCTAGTATCTCTCCATCTATTAGTCTATACAAGTGAAAGGTGAAAGAGCGAGCGGCAGCACATCTATAGTCTATACTTAATATTAAGAGGAAAAGTTTGTTTGTTAGCTTGCATCGAATATGCTCCGAAACTACTAAACTTATTTTGATGAAATTTGGCACAGATATAGAATATACCACGAGGAAGTACATAGGCTACTTTTTGTTGCGGCAAAATGTACGGTTTTTTTATTTACGGGGAGATTTCCTTTTGTCGCGCACGAATCGTGCGCAGCATCTAGTTTTTACTAAGTTTGGGAGCATTAGATATCTAATATTACCTATGTACCTACATATTTTTAAGTCGTAAATCACACACCAAGAGATTATTATATAGTTAATAACATGCTGTAACAATAAATACAAACATAACCTTTCGTTATAAAACTTTTCCCACGTTTCAATGTAATTACAATTATTAAGTTTCGACACGGTGCGCCTATACTGGTTTCTGTTTATGGATATAGATAATTTGGTCATAAAACCATCCAAGGGTAGAAGATATCTTTATAAGAACTCATTTATTCAAGTAAACCATGAGTAGAGTCCCTGTAGTTTTACTAACAATAACATCCAACGCAACATTTGCAGAACTTCAACTTTTATATTGGCCTTAAGCCAATATAAAAGTTGAAGTTCTGCAAATGCGTTCCTAAATCAAAAAATCCTTGTACCAACCTCCCAATGTTTTTAAGAGATATATCTTATGATAGCTTACACTAGGGGGCAGATGTGAGAAAAAAATCTTCCTACCCCACCTACCTCAAAAGAAATATTTTTCCTGATTTTACTTTAGCACTTTGTCGACGTGGCAGATACACATATACATGCAAAGTTTACCTTTCTAGCACTAACCATTTGGACGGTAAACTGATAACGGGGCGGACGGACAGGAAGAAACCATAAGGGTTCCGAGACGTGAAATACGGAACCCTAAAAAGGAAAGAGTTACTTTCAGGCCTAAACCAACCCTAAGGAAAATTCAATTATTCTGCTACTGATAGTGATTTTAGTTACGATTTGTCACTAAAAAGAATTATCGCCATTGATAACTCGTGGCTGCACCAAAATGGTCCAAAAAGTTGGCGCACACATGGCGTTTCTTTTTAGTTTAGACTTTAGCCCGGCAATAAAGATAGGTATCTATTTAGTATTTACATAGCTGACGAGGACCCTTCAGATACAAAGTATTTACTATTTACAAGTATGTTGATACCATTATCTGATAATCATTAAGCAGCTGCGTTTGAACTTTGAGCCTATAAATAAACGTATTTAAGGTACCTAGGGAATCGATATTATTAGTAAACAACTCATTAAAAACTTTCCGCGGGTTAATGTTTACCTAATATGTTATATGACGCATCTTGCAATGCTACGTTTGGAAAACTCATTACGAAGTTTTAGAAGGTGTTTCCCTACAATGGTGATTTCACTAAATTTAGTAATCACTATAATCAGTCTTTAGCATTCGTTTTAGGTATAGCTCGAAAGTAAAATTAATTTATGTAGCCGCCCATTGGTCACCTATCTGGAGACCAATATGGGCAGCTGCTTAGAGGTCGAAAATCCAACTTTTACTTCCAGGGAAGAAACTGGGGGGGAGGCCCCCAGTTTCTTCAACTGGGAGTCTCTGCCTCAGTTTCTTCCCTGGAAGTTAGAACGGATGGAAACAAGTTATTAAAAAATTGTCTGTAAAAATTACGTACGTACCGGAACTGCGCCTGCGGAGCGAGGTACCCGCGACGCCGTTGTACGTATCCCGCCTGCACTGGTCTATGCAGGTCGAGGACGTCGTGGACTACATCCGCCAGAAGACGTCCATCGCCTTGAGGGTCGAACGTCTGGAGTCTCGCAAGGTCAATTTCAGTTCCTTTGTGGTGAGAGTGCCGACGCATCTGTATGTTAGTCTGTAAGGTATTTATAATATGGGCCTATGCCGCCCGAAATAAATGAAATTTAATTTAAAAATAAAAGAATGCTTTAATAATGTTAATGCAAATTGAAATCTTCCCATTGTAAGTAATTCACTAAGCAGAACTAGAAACTCTTTGAATTAGCTGGAATTCATAATAGTCCCTTGTCTAAGCGTAACAACACCAGCATGGCTGGCAGTACATTCCTTCAAATAGCCCTCCACAATAAACCGCATTCTTCACGAAGCCAGTGAAAGACTAATTTAGTACAGGAAACTATTAAGACTAAATTTAGACCACGCTGCGCACTCGAACACCTTGCCTCCAATGAAATATAACAGCGCCAGGTGAAACTCTGCGTTCTTTGCGGAATAAATACAAATAAATTACTAAATTAAGAATAAGGTGTAAATATTATGTAGTCGGTCTAATGCAGCTTGGCAAAAAAGAGTATATACGGGGTGACACCAGGACCTAAAAACATTTTCGACTGTATCATATTTTATGCTTATGAGATTGAAATGATAATATATTAAAATATAATAAATAAATATAACATAATGTCATTACATTAATCAATATGGATAGAAAATGATACAATCCTAAATGTTTTTGGTTTCTGCTGTCACCGGTAAACTTCTACGGTGATCTGTGGTACAATAGTAATTAACCTGCCTGTAATCTACAAAAATACTGGATTATTACTAATATTAAAACACTATTCCGTATATACAAGAATGACTTTATAGTTACTCGCAAAATTTTCCATATCGGTTTATTGAGCTGTGTGGCAACTGACAATCCATTGACCATCACAATAATTGGAGTCAGACAGGAGAAGTCTTATGAAATCATATGTTTTGTTCATTTACGATTAAGAACAAGGAGCCCGATATGTACAAAGTGATAACACGAAGCAACTGGGTTCAACGCTCCATTGTCTTGTGTTTATTGTTCTGAAATCTGCAGCGCAGTATGACGTGGTTAATGGATTTCTCCATCATCAGAGTAAAGAAAGAGATAGTACATCCTGTACCAAAGTGCTGAAAAGCGGACACACATGTCATTTTCTTCAACTGCTTTTCTTTTCACTATCACCTGCAAACTCCGCAAAAAAGCGTGAATATAGATTGAGTGTGGATATGGTTTTCACGCCCTGATTTTCCATCAAAAACTAATTCACGGCGCGAATCTGATCTTATAGTGGTCTTATAGAGTCAAGTAGTGTAGGTACCTACGACGAGTATCAGAATCAACGACTTTTAAATTGATAATTATATACTACGCTCAGATTTACAATTTCAATTAGGTTAATAACATTTCTAGGAAACTACCTCTCTTTCTTTTTTTATCAGATAATGCCTACTATATCAGTTTAATAGAGACAATGATTTTGTATCTTCGGTTGTCACTTTACTGACTGCGATTTAAAATAAGAGTTAATTAATATGATCAATGCTTCTATAAGTATTGCCATTTTATAGTTGTTACTTCTCAGTACTATAATAACCATAAATTGTTTATAGGTTAATCAAAGCGTGTATTAGCCAGTTACTAAAACTAGCACACTTCCTGCGAGTTGACTTTATCTCGACACGCAGTAGATTATAATATGTATCGTTTAATACTTCCTCTAGATGTATTTAGCTCAAGATAATATTTTATTAAGCTGTACGTATTCAAGCTTAATAAAGTATATTTATACGTATGTCTATGTAAAGACTGGAGAAATGTCAAAGAGCTGAGGATGATTTTCCCTAAAAATTATCCACATTTTTCATACCAAAATCGGCAATCAGATAAACCTACGCTAAACTGTCTCCTATGCCTTGTTTTTTTTTTGCCGAAATTTTGCGACTTTTCAGTCATTTACACGGTCGATTTTCACCGTACGGCGGAAATCGTCGGCGAAGTTCGACCCATGTAAATCCCCCATAGTATATTCACTATCGAGTCAGTTCACACCGAGACGTGACGCGAGGTGGAGCTGCATTTTTAAATTAGCGACACAGATTACTAAATAGTTGCTACTTCAAAATTTAACTTCATTCACTACTCGAGAAATACACCTTTCATTTCAGCTATGTTTTCGAAATTCTAACTCTTGCAGTCTCGGTTTGAACAGTCGATTGAAATGTCAGATAGGTATTAAATACAAACTTATCTCTGAACCTCAATTATCGTATTTAAAGTAGACTTTCATTTGACTTTGATTGGATTGAAATGTTACCATGAACGAATTTTATGAAGTCTCGACCAATTAGAGCGCGTTTCACGTTGATTTAACGTTTATAAAAACACCGTTTGACATTTTTAGCGTATCGGGACTTGATTGTAATTGTATTAATGCTGTTTTTATTTAGCAGAATTGCCCCTCTGTTTAATATTGTTACTGTTGCTTATGTAGTAACTAATAATCTGTGCGGTTGCTTCATAGATTGATGGTTAAACCATTATTACAAAAGACAAATCATCAGGCAGAGTATCACTCTCGTCTCGTCTTATAATTGCATCGTGCCAAAGTAAGCATTTGTTAGTGGATAATAACAAATTGACATGAATTTACTATCGGTTATTCTATGCATTTTCAATAATTATCTGCCTAAGAACCATTAATGGTCATGAAGATCCCAAAATAGCCAGAAGAAATGGTCTTGAAATAAAATTAAATGTAAAAAAACACACCAAAAATACTTGCACACCATACTTAGACTCACAAAGTTTTCATCTGGTCTAATATTATGAACAAAGCTATTATGTTACTGTTCGCTTTGTTGAAGTTCAACGACCTCAGTTAATTGTTCATTCGATTACCTATACTACATAGTACAAGAAAATATAAACGTTCTGCAAGCGTTACATTAGAAACATGCAACTATGCCACGATTTGCCTGCGATGTATAATAGCTTCGAGAATAACAACTTATTAACTGCAACATATAATGTTGCTCAAGAAGAAAGGCTTTGTGCAAAAATGTCTTGGGACTTTGGACATGCCGTTTTTCACCCAACTACGGCAAAGCCAGGAGGAAGGGTAATGAATAATGATCAACTATTATAGTATAGATACTACCACCGTATTATATTAGTTAAATATTACAACTACCAAGTATCAAAAAATATTTACTATTAATGTTAGTGGTGCTATTGTACACGTAGAAAACTTCATAATTAGTTAAATAACATTTAATTTAACTTTCTATCAACCTACGCCTCACATCCAAAAAAATCATAATTAATAAAGCGTAATTAACACTTAGACGGTAATTAAAATTCATTATGTCGAGCATAATGCTTTGTAAGAGCCGCCCGTTTATCCCAAATGTAACCTTTGACTTGACGAAGACTTGTCTGATGATTCCCACGTTCATCAGATCATCAGTCACCGAATTGAATAATAGAACGAATGAAAGCCGCCGCATTGACAAATGAGAGACCTTATTGTTCCATTCACTTACTCACATTTGTATGAGAGCATGAGAATGCTGTAAAGAAAGATACAGAAAAGTTTATTCTAAAAATATTATATTTTCCTTTCGACACTATACCAATATCAACTAAATTATTTATTTATATAACCCTTGAAAATAAAACGATGTATTAAAATCATCATTTTAACTGGTAAAAAAGGGCTACAAACAGGATTTTTGGAAGAGTTGTTACTTGTTACAATTTTATAACCTTGAGGTAAAGCGGACTTTTAAATATACCTCTATTTTCTAGGTAAAGCGGATTTTTAAATCCTTACATGTTGGTGAGTCAGTGTCGAATGTCACGTTAAGGTGGTCACTGATCACACTGGCTCAAAAGTCACAATATGTCCTCAAACAACTCGCATATTTATGTAAAGCGTTTTCACGTCAGTGGGCGAGATGACGCCTATTGATATTTTGCTAAAAGGTGTTCAAATACTGCAGCTGGGTGATTTTCCCTTTATCTTTATTAACGTATTCGTGTTACAGAATATGATTTAGGTACAGAGGCGAACGAATTGTTTGTTTCAGCTTTCGCCTTCAAATTTATTTCCAGTTGACACAGTACAGTAAATGAATCCAGTAATAAATAGTGTACTTACAAAATATATAAATCAGAAACCATACTTGGATTCTTAGTGAATGAAATAGAATCAAGAATGAATGAATGAAGAACTTTCTAAACCTTTTTCCATTCATGATGCAAGTAAATATCTAGATTTTAGATAAAACTTGCAGATCCAAATAACGGTTCTCTCAGAACTACATCTCTATCTAATGAATGAAAGAGCGACCGAAAAGAGCGTTTTTTATCGTTCATTATATCCATGACTTTTCGTCCTTTTGCGTCATAAATTTTGAATTTAGATCACATTTATTTAGCCCACGCCTACAAAGATAATAATATAATACACTACGTTATACACGCCCAATTAACATGATATTTAATCTAGCCTGTCGATAATAGCTAGCATATGTGTCCTAGATCACGAAATGTGCAAATATGACCCACGCCAGATTAAAACTCGTTCTTTCTGTGTCACGGAGAGCGGAGCCATTAAGTAATTATGATAAGGGTTAGTATCAGTTTATTTTATTGACGTAATGAATATTTAATAGCATTTGGATTTCAAATGTTGACATTTTTAAGTGGTTTTGGAAGAAGTCAAGCACGCACCTTTTAATTTTCTAACTATCTACTTGTTTCGAAAGAATGAAAGAAAAGCAGGTGCGAATGTGACTGATATTAAAGAACCACCCCCTACGAAACCGAGCCTAAGAAAAACAACACAACCAAGTACAAGTGGGTGGTTAGGTACTCTACCTATTACTTTTAAAAGTATTAAATGTAACAGACTGCAGAAGAACTGTGTAATGCGGCCTTCGGTGTCGGATCTGCGAAGCGAGCGGCGACTACATGGTTCAGATAGATATTATAGCGAAGGGATTAAAAGCATTGCGCGAATCAGGTACTAAATATTACAGTTGTTTTTCTCCAACTTAAGTTTGATCTTAAAGCCCCGTTCCCACGAGTGGTTTTTTCCGTCGGCGTTAGTAAAAACATCACTGAAAATAGAACTGCGCTAATGGGTACGTTACCAATTTTTCGAATTTAAAATCGAGCACGCCGCCGTGTGCTCGATTTTCAACTCTACTCGTATTAACTCGACGCTCGTGTGTTCGATTTTCAACTCTATTAACTCGACGCTCGTGTGTTCGATTTCGGGAAGTCCCGGGTTAGGTTAGTTAGAAATTAAATTAAAATATACAGATTAAATACTTCCTAAATCATAATGCAGAAACGGAAATAACACACGCATGTAAACGATATATAATATAGAACAACATGATAGTACACAACACGTAAAAGAGAAATCAAATGTTCAATCAAAAATTGCTAGAACACAACGTCACGGGCAACATCTAGTACCAAGCATAGCATAATATAATATCTAGGTTGCTTTGTTATTAGTAATTGGCATGTATTTAAACTTGCGACATAAGAATTAAATTTTGGATGTGAAAGTACCCAATATTGAATACTAAATTACTAAGTTGGCGAAAGAATGTAAGGAACAAAAAAATTACAAATCTGGTGACTAAATAATACCATTGAATTTTCCAAACTGTCAGACAAATTATATTTTAGCGAACAAATAACCATCTTGGCGACAATTTGTGAGTACACATTTAATTTAAGAATAGGCACATATATTTTCCCTGATGTAGGTAACTCAAAAACCATACAAGCAGCAAAACGAGAGCACACAAAAAAACATAAAGGAGCGTACAAAATTTCCAATTTTTAATTTTTCTCGGTTTTAGGGGGGTGTAGATTATTGTGTAGATTAATTTTGAAATTTAAAAATGGCGGATATTTATTTTTCGTAAAATTGATATGGGTGTCGTTTATCAGGTTTTTGGGAGTGCTGGATACGAAAATGACATTCGTTTTGAAATTCCAATATGGCGGACATACTTAATTTTATAAAAATAATATGGGTGTCCTTTTATTGGTTTCTGGGGTTGATTACAAAAAAGTCATCCATTTCAAATTTCCTTAGTAACCCCGCAACCTCATATTTTCCTCATGATGGGAGAAAAAGAAATTTGAAAATCCTGAATTTTCCAACATTTGTATAGCTTTATACATTACTAGTATCTCAATGTAGAGCATTTACTTCTTTTTATATAAAATTGATTCTATCTCGGAAACGGTGCATCCTATTGAAAAAATAATGAAAATTTCGTCCCCCTTAGAAACTCCGCAACATCATATTTTCTTCATGATGGGAGAAAAAAAAATCGAAAATCTTGAATTTTCCAACATTTCTATAGATTACAATCCTCGTATCTCAGTACAGCATTGCCATATTATTTTTCTATAGTCGCTTCTATCTCAGAAACGGTGCATCCTACTGCAAAAATAATGAAAATTTCCTCCCCCTTATTAACCTAGAAATCGCATATTTTCTTCATGAATGATATAAAAATTCATAAATCCTGAATTTTGAAATATTTCTATATATAGCTGGTACCTTGAACTACATAACATACTGTAATAATAATCATCAATCCTAATTAGCATCCCCAAGATCTTTTAATTTAGTATTCATATTCATTTTACGAAGATTGAATATTCTCCATTTTGGAAAATGAAATTGGAAGACAATTTTGTAATCAGAACCCCCAGAAACCTGGAAAAGGACAACTTTATTAATATTAATGACAAAAATTTACGCCATTGTGGAATTTCAAAACAGATTTTATTTTCATACTAAACTGCAACTTCGTTTGCGCAGAACTAACGAAAGCAGAACCCTATTTTTTAAACGGAACCCTAAAATAAAAGTAGCCTATGTTAAACCTTATAACATAAGCTATCTGCTAGTGAAAGTCCCGTGAAAATCGTTCCAGCCATTTCATAGATTAGCCGGAACAAACAGACAGACAGACCGACAGACAAACAGACAGACGGACAGACAACAATTAAAAAAATTGGTATTTTATTATAAGTACCGAATATACTTTCAGATTCATTTTGTGAAAAGCTGTTAATTTGAAGTTACAAACAGACACTTCAATTTTATTTATCTGTATAGATGTATAGATTATTCTGTACCCTCAGAAACCTAGAAAATGACACACATGCCAAAGAAAATCTTACTCCAACAGTATCCAAAAATAGGATTTTCCGTAGTCAGCAAATTGACTTTTTAGCAGCCATTAATTTATCAACCAAATCTGGTTTTATAGCTGCTTATATGGTATAATGGTCACCAACTCGGAAATTAAGTCACCAACTTATAAATGTCGGTGCTAATTTGGATTAAATTTCGCCTCTTTTTATCTGCCGACTTTTGAATTTTTTGTCAGCCGAGTGTTTTCGCCAGTTTAGTAATTTAGTCGCCAACAAATTAATTCGCTGCCAAATTTAGTAATACAGTATGCTCACATGCAGCCGCCAACTTATTTTTTGTTCGCTCGATTAATTATATCCCTTAGTAATTGTACAAGTTATATATTTATCGCGTATCGGTGCAAGTCAATAACGGAAGCGCCACGTCAATGGTGTAGGTTAGTACAGTCGACACGAGCGGAAACTCTTTGACCCTTTGTTTATCGACCGGATACGTACTGTTGCTGACGGAAGTGCGTAGTCAACGGGGCCTGCTGCATCAGGGCTGGCAACTACGAGTAAATAATTTGAAACATTTGTACAGGAAATGATCTACTAAACTATCTCTACCATTATACTTATTAGAGTCTAGAGATAGTTAAAGATAGTGCTAAACTATCGACTCTACAAAACATATAGTTTAGTTGTAGTAGTTTAGTTGTAAAGAAAAACAATACTTTTATTTTTGTGATCGTAGTTTAATTGCAGTGTAATTACATTAAGTTTTATATAAAACAGATAAAAAGTAAAAGTTACATTGAGGCTGATCTAAAACCAAAATCACAGGCGAAAATATTATCCACTTCGCTAGAAATAACGGAAAGTATGGCACAAGGTAAACTTTTATTTTTCTACGTCATATCTATAAGAATTTAATACTCAGTAAGTAGTAGAAGACATGGAGTAGAAGTACAACCCTATACACCAAACAGCGATATTATTTACATCAAACTCGTTTATAAAAACAGCTGGCTTGAATAATTTAACACTTGTTTGTGTTCAGCCCTATAAGTGTTTTGTTCTACGACCCAAATATCAAACAACGTGGCTCGTCAGAACTCAGAAGATACTAACATCCTGTGACAAGCTTATGCTATTATGCCAACAGCTCAATACGAATAGTCATTATAACTATCGTTTCGCTATCGGTAACTATCCGTTACTTTATCACTAGATGTGTGTAGTTCGCGAATATGTCGTTCAATTGGACTAGTTCATTTTCGTCATTTCGTTCATTCATTCATTCACTTTCAATACAGATATAACTTTAGTTCACGTCGAAAGTCCGTCCCCGCACGCCCAACTATGTTCAAAGCGATATAAGCACATTCTCTGCAAGTAACATTAAACATGAACGAGAAAAACCAACAAAACCGAGTACCTATTATGAGGAGAGGAACAGTGAGATATGACTTAAGCCATTACTCATTAGACAGTACCCAGTGGACAAATAATAATTGAAGTACTGAACTACAAGACTCGTGTAGTTCACCATCCAAATATAGGTATGTATACTGTGATACGTATCTTATCTTTTATTAGTGACACATTTTGCGCACCTCTTTTTGTCACATAGGGGCCGTAATAATCGTCGCAAAATCTTTGCGTCATGCACGAACCTTTATACAAAACGTACCGATTACCGATCCATATTAAGTTTATATAAAGAAGAAAGCCACAAAAACCCTAATATGTACTTAGTTTCACTTTTTCTGAACTTCTAGTAAAGTAATCTTTAATTCTTTAAATAGTATAATTATAAAAAATTTAAATGAGTGATACCTTTAACCCCTGAAATGTCAAGCAGTGAGCGAACTAATGACTGATGAATTTTAGTAAAAAAAACTATCGATCACTTCAGCTTCCAAACAAAAAACATCCTAATCGGACCTTTCGCTTGAGAGCTACGATGCCACGGACAGACACACAGAGAGATACTAAACTTAATATAACGCCCTTCTTTTTACGTCCGGGCTGGGGTTAAAAATAATGTCACTTCCGCTGTATGTTCGTTTACATCGTTTAAACTACTACAACGGATTCTAAATTCTAATGCAGTTTTCAGCAATAGATAGAGTGATTCAAGAGGAAGGTTTATAGGTAAAATGTATGCGAAGCCGGAGCCGGTCGCTAGTCCTACTAATATTATAAATGTGAAAGTTTGTGAGGATGTATGGATGGATGGATGTTTGTTACTCTTTCACGGAAAACTACTGAGCGGATTTTGATGAAATTTGGTATCTTAGTAGTTTAGGCTCTGAATTAAAACATAGGCTACATTTTATCCCGTTAAAATACAGTGTTCCCGAGAGATACTGTATTTACGCGGGCGGAGCCGCGGGCAACAACTAGTTGCTTTATAATCTTGTAGGTATGTATTTTAAGTACATATTTAAATAACCACTTCAACGAATCGTATTTAACTACATGCACATAAACATTGCATGTTTCATATATCATGTTCTAAATACATGTTAAATCACGTTAGAGAGGTATATGAACTCACAGATATACAAATTAAGCAAAGACGTACTTTGTATGAGGTCTGTAATCAGCTACGTGTGAGTCAAGATGGAACAAAAATGATGACACTCTGCATTCCAGTTGTCAGCACACCTGAGACGGGATTAGCCACCCACAGGCGAGCAAACACTCGCACTCGGCTCTGTTTACTTTATAAACAGACAGACGGAGGTATTTCGCCATAGATAGCTATATAACGAATGTCTCACTATAAAGTTGGTTTTAGTAATACGGTATTTTCCTGTATTTTTTATAATATAAATAGTGCTCTAAAAATAAGATAGCTTATAAAAGGGGCAAATCAATAGGTTTAAAAAAACTGAGGATTGTTTGGAGCATTTTTGAGAGTCGAAAACGCCCCATACGAAAGTCGTAGATGCAGGTGACGTCACAACTCAACGCGCTTGTTAGTTGCTACGAAATGTGAAATATGTGATATAATCAGCAATTTTGTGCATATGGCCATCTATATGCACAAAATTGCTGATAAGTTGTTACGAAATGTCAAAAAATGAGATATCAGCAATGAATTTGCGGCTATAAGATGCAGATGCAGACAGTAACTATAGCTGAGGTAGTTATAAATAATAAATAGTAAATATTATACAGTATTACAGTACCTACGCGGTCAAAAGAATGTACCTACTTATATCGATAATATCGACCTTTAAAAATATATATTCTAGGGCTCCTTAATATGGTCATGTAGGGGGTTTCCTCATAATTGACATTTTAACCTATTAGGTACCTCTTTTTCAAGGTTTATCTGAATTTTTTGGCTGCGTACTGTACCTACTGATTCTCTCGTTAGGATGATTGGAAATGTTAATACCAATTCTGCCAATTCAAAATGTAATCAAAATTCAAATATACATAATGCGTGCAGTATAAAGGTTAGTATGTACCTATGTTTTACAATGTCGATGACATAAATTAACTTATGCATTGCATTGGCAATTTGCAAATATATTGGCATTTGCGAGGCGGATATTGCTAATAACAGTGCAAAATCAAGCGTAATTTGCAAATAAGTTTCGGTTTACATAAATAGATTTAGTTGGAGACAAACTATGACTAACGCGTTGCTCAAGCAGTTAAGACTTTAGCCTCAATAACGTTATCCAGTCACTGAAGGATACACTTCGAATTTCAAATTAACGCATTCGAATACTGGGGGCATTAACTCGTAAAACGATACAATAGGCAAGCGGACTGATTTTTTTTTATTTCATAAATGAATAGTACTCATAAATATGAGTAACTTCTCAGAAGAAACCGTATATCAAAAGTCAATATTTTCAAAGGTACAGCGATTTGTATAAAAAATTTCGCGAGCCTCCTAAAAACGCTCCATACTAAAGTCGACCTACAAATGACGTCACTTGTAGGTTATAGTATATGAAGTAGTATATGAAGTATATGGCCGCCGGAATATATTTGTAAATATCTCCGATATGTGTGCGTTTAAGTTCATACTTACCATAATGAATGTTTTTGTATACGATGTAAGTAAACTAATGATGTAGGTTTTGTTTACCAATTTCGCAAAAAAAAAATTTTTTTTGGTACTGGAGCGAGACTCGCGAAATTTTGTATACAAATCGCTGTACCTTTGAAAATATTGACTTTTGATATACGGTTTCTTCTGAGAAGTTACTCATATTTATGAGTAGGTACTATTCATTTATGTAATAAAAAAAAATAGTCCACTTGCCTATTTACGGAGTTAGGGCATAATAAATAATAATATATATTCTTTGGTTAGGGTCAATTCAGATTTCATACAGAAGCGTAGCGCTGCCGTGCCCTGACAAAACACTGTATCTACAGATACAGTGTTTTGTGGTAACACGAATATTTAGATTCTGTACCCTTAGGTACATGGTATGACATCAAAATAATATTTAAAAAGTCTTAATAATATGGAAATTAGTCATAGCAATTTAGACTGTATAACCAATATTACAGAGACCGATTTTGACAAAATACTGTTACTATAGGTACAGTGTTTTGTTAAAACAAACTTGATGTTATTTGTTATCATGTAACTGTAGATGCAGTGTTTTGTCATAACATCACAACGTTTTCCTATTTGTCAAGTAAGTAAGCGATATTTGGCGGCAAAAAATATTTCAATTAGTCACAGTTTATCTATCATACAGTAACTTTGCCTTGTAATAAACTTCTTATAAACCTAACCCGAGCGAGGCAAGAGCAATGTGTGAGTTCTACAGTGAATTTCTCGAACTTAAATAGTTCCAATGCCAGTAAACCTAAAAACCATTTTGACTTGCCTGGGAATGATATATCCTATGAAGAAATATTTTATTTGATCATGCTCAGCCTGGCAAAAACAAACGAGCCGTTTGCGTTCTTTGGCATGAAGAAGAAAGTGGCCGAAAAGCTTACAATATTGCAAACGCTTACATAAACTTTATACTAAAGTATTGCAGAGATCTCAAACATGTCTACTTTTTTGTAGACAACTGCAATGCCCAAAATAACAACAAGATGTTTTTATTTTGGGCATTGCACTGCACTGGTCAAAGTAGTGAACGATCCCTCAACAACCGTCGAAAGGATAGTCATTGAATATTTAGAGCCTGGTCACACATACATGGCTGCAGATCAAGTACATGCCAGCATTACAAACAAACTAAACAGCAGCCCAGAGGTGTATGATTTCCATGATTTTACTGAAAAATTAAAGAATTCAAGAAAGAATGTTGAAAATCTGATCTTGTCACACGAAGATATGTACATGATTGAAAATGAGAGTAAGATAAAGTATCCTAATGGCCTGAAATTACAGAGATTTAAGATTGTTGAATTCAAGAGAGGTCACCTTTCGCTTATTGCGAAAATAAGTTACGACGATGAGATCTTACACAGAGATCTTTTTTTTTGAAAAAGAAGTCTGAAGATAGTAAGAAGCGGCTTTTAAATGAAAACAGAAGTCTTTTGGAAGAAGTTCAGAAACAGACATAGCCAAGAGGCATTTGTGAAGTAAAAAAGTTAGAACTTCTTAAATTGTGTGAAACAATGCCACAATCACGAAGAAAATTTTATGAAGATTTAGTAGTAAGTGAAGTGCCAGATTTGTCTAGTGAAAGGGAAATCGATTTTTAAGTTATTCTTGGTTTTTTATAAGGTTGCCTTTTTTCACCAATATAGCCTTTACCCTTTTCCATAGCAACTGTTGTGACAATAGACTGCAAGTAGTAGTTGCAGTTTTTTGCCAAAACAATTATTCAACTTAGCTAGAACTTTATGTTATGACATAATACGTTTTATGCTATAAATATAATAAATAATATACTTTTTAACTATTTTTAGTACGGCACAATTATGTGTACTATTAACAAACACATATCAAAATTTTAAAGTAATCTGATAAGATTTGACGTATTTATGCGAAATTTTCGAAAAAAAAACGTTTTTCGTCATTTCTAGAAAACACCTGTTTTGAAATTACAGTGTTTTGTCAGGGCACGGCAGAGCGACTAGGGAATGTTATTATTCGACCAATTTTACTATTCGAATAATTCGAATAATGGCAAAACACTATTCGAATAAATTCGAATAATTCGAATAATACGAATATTAGTAATACACTTTAAATACAAGTAATATAATGCGTTTATTTATACCTGCATATTTAATAATATCAAAATGTGACATGTTTCACAAATTACTCTAAAAAAATCAACGTCTTTTTGATAAAAAAAAATCTTCTTTTAAGTTTCAAACTTAAAATACTAAATCGCAATTACTTTTTTAAATCTATTACACATGAATGGTCCAGACTGTCTGCTCCAGACCAAATCCATGGTCCAGATCATGGATTTGGTTGTCAACTAAGTGGTTTCTTCCAAAAATTAAGGAAAAGATTTTTTTTTATGAAATAAGGGGGCAAACGAGCAAACGGGTCACCTGATGGAAAGCAACTTCCGTCGCCCATGGACACTCGCAACATCAGAAGAGCTGCAAGTGCGTTGCCGGCCTTTTAAGAGGGAATAGGGTAGGGGATTGGGCCTCCGGTAAACTCACTCACTCGGCGAAACACAGCGCAAACGCTGTTTCACGCCGGTTTTCTGTGAGCCCGTGGTATTTCTCCGGTCGAGCCGGCCCAATTCGTGCCGAAGCATGGCTCTACCACGTACAAGATCCTCTAGGCGAGAGAATTTTTGGGGTTGGTTTTCGAGGTTCGTATTTTCTGGTTTTTAATTGAGTTAAGCTATTGATCGATTCAACATAGTCAATCGATTTAAAGAGTCAGACCTACAGTCTGACTTTTTAAATTAAATTTTTGGTAGTATAATTTAATGTATACGTCTATAAAGAACACGAATATTACAGAACATATTTTTTTATTATTTATATATCAATTTGTTTAGGATTGGAGAGAAATATATTTGCAGAGTTGGAACACTGCATAGAAATCGGAATGCACTGTAAATAGTGCTCTGTTCTAATATAGTGCAGCTGAAAACTCTGAACACACGAGTATCGTGCTGTCATAATGGTCTGCTCCAGACCTAATCGGTGCATGTGTATATAAACCGTAATAAGTAAATAAGATAAACCGTCAAAATAAAAAACACTCAAAAAAGATTTAATGTTATGTTATCATAACAAAAAAACTTCATAGTTGGTAAAAAGTGGAAGGAAAATCTTTAAAACAAAAATAACCTATTTCCATTTTCAAGTTATCCGTGTTTTTAGTATCTTTATGTTTTCAATTTTTCTTGAACGATGAGCCTTATTACAAAAAGGAAGTTTGAAAACAGTAGATTTAAAAAGTGTATCATAGCCTGAAGAATGTGTTGATGGTTTTTCTGAAAGTAGGCATCAGCGCTGAAGTAGGCATCAGGCGTTGTACTGCAAGAACAGAGTGTGTCATGTTACGAACCGTTCAGAAGATTAAGCGACGGTACAAAGAGACTGAAAAATATTTGACAAGGCCGTGCAAGACTTTGGATTGAATGGCAGACTCAGCGCTGGACAAGACCGTTCAATTGTTTCCACATGTTGAAAATCAACACTTAAATGCAGTTAAGTTCAGAAACGTCTTCTTCAGACCCGAGGGAACTATGTTACTGACGGCACAGTGAAGAAGATTTGCTTAAGTAAATCTGAATCCCTTAAGACCGAGGCGAAGGGCGAGTGGTCTTACCTCGAAACCAAACTCGAGAGCCCTAGTATCGAGTAGCAACACTGTGATACGTCCGTGAACACATACAAAAGGATGAACGAGAATGATCCAGAATTTTAGTCCCAGATGAGTGGATTTACTCACAAACTTCACAAGTTAAAGTGAACTTCTAAAGGGAGGATAAGTGACCTGGTAGGGGATATCTTCAAGCTTACTTTTCAGATAGAGTCCAGTATGCTCAGGTATAGTACATATACAATGGGCTGGCATACTTTCAGGAATACGCGCTGAGTATGTGGCCACATAATGACAATTGGACCTCTACCCGGAGAAAGATATGGTCAAGAGATTCTTAAAGATTCTCTTTAATGTCCTCACCTCAACCCAATTAAGTATACCCTGAGAAAAGCTTAGAAGGCTAGTCAGAAGCCGCAAATTATTACCTACAATTAGTACCCTCACAGCACTAAAACACGCCCTGATATAAGAATGGGAGAGAATATTGCATAATTCAGCTCTAAAACCTTTTCAGTATGACAAACCTCCTCCAAGCTGTTGTCAGGCCTCGAGGTGTTATTCAAAACTGCAATTTTATATAACATGTAAATGTAGTCTATAAGACTAAGATTAAAATGGTAAATTTTTGTTTAAAGATAAAAATAATATACTGATATATATAATTTGTTACTTTTAAAGAATAATACACAATACTTCTTGCACTATTTCCACTTTAATATTAAAGTGGAAATAGTGCAAGAAGTATTGTGTATTATTACTGTGAAACATGAATTTCCACCAAGAACCTACAGTACAATCAATAACACTTTTAAAGAATGCTGATAAATCTTGTTATAATATTTTGAAAAGTATGAAATTTGAAACGATTTGTAATTAGTTTTGCAGGCCAGTGTAATACTGTAATATTCAACTTAACAGGTATCCTTTATCGTTTCACTCTGTTCGTCCACCTGTCTCTCTTTCTATCTGCTCTTCTAGCTATATTGCGTCTAGACATCGGTATTGGTTTGATAAAAAAATATAATTTTATTATATTATAGTTATAAACACTTCACACCACGACCTCACAGAAAACCGGCGTGAAATAATGCTTGCGTTGTGTTTCGCCGAGTGAGTGAGGTTACCGGAGGCCCATTGGGGATTTTAAGGATCAGGAACGCAAGTCGCAGCACCAGAGGAGTTACAAGTGTAACTCCTCTGTTGCTGCGAGTGTCCATGGGCGGCGGTAATCGCTTACCATCAGGTGATCCGTCTGCTCGTTTCCTGGTTCATTACATAAAAAAAAAACATGTATGGAAAGCCATCCCGGCTTTCCATACATCTGAAGTGTGTGTTGAATATTATTTCTTTTAAAATAAAGGAAAAGTTTTATACATGACATTTACGAAGTCAACCATTTCCAAGCAATCGGCCTCCAAATTGGTTTGACCCCCCTCTGTCATTTCTGAACTATGAAGATTAGGAACTTACAATTTTCCATGCTGGTAGATCATGGTAAATTCTCTTTGGGAAAGTTATTTTAAACGAAATCGAACAGTAAGATCAAGAAACTAAAAATCTTATTACGCTTTATAGTAACAGAACCCTCCTTAGACACGTCTTAACACGCTCTTGGTTAGGTTATTTTGACAAGCGTGTGTGTATGGATTTCTTTCGCTGACGCCTGTAGGAAATATTCACCTTAAATATTATTTTATTTAAAAACAGCTTTGTATTCTTTCACAAACAGTGTAGTAAAATCTGTTTTAGGATATTATTGACGACAATATTAATAAATAATAAAAGTAATGTATTAAATAATGAAACATTCCGGTTTATGTACAAGTTTATTACTATTATTAACATATTTTTGATAAATAAATAAAATATTTTTATTATTCGTTTTATTCGAAATATTCGAATGTTGAACCCAGTCATATTCGAATAATGAAATCGTCGAATATTCGAGTAAAACGAATATTCGAATATTCGAATAATATTCCCTAGTAGCGACGCGAAACTTCTGAAAACGTAGGTAGGTACTTAGTAGGTAGGTACACCAAAATCAGCCTCCGTGGTCTAGTGGTTAAAGCATTGGCTCTCGACTCGGAGATCGTGGGTTCGATTCCCGCATTGGAACAACAAAAAATGTTGTTTCCAAGATTGGTTAGGACAATGCAGGCTGATCACCTGATTGTCTGACAAGAAAGATGATCCATGCGTCGGATGGGCATGTAAAAAGTCGGACGCGCCTGAATCCTGATCCCTCGTCAGTCGTGTCGGTTATCAGAGTAAAGGAAGATACAGTGCTCCTGTGTACTGCGAACACACTTGGGCACTATAAAATTACTCCGTAACTGGCCTTGTTTCAATGAAACCAATTATTTTTGTTATTAAACAAAATTATAATTATTATTATTACACCAAAATCACTCTATGTCCACAACGTAATGCACTTGTTTGTATTACTTTTATGACAATTATCAGGACCAATAAATAATAACAATAATACCTAATTAACTTATTGATTTTATTTGCCCTTGACTTTTTACACATAACTTACTTACCTAGTGCCTAGTAGATTGTAAATCTTAGAAGTTCAATCTAGATATCTTGGGGCACGGTAGTAGAGTTAAGTATGTGAAGTTAGGCTTGTAGAGTCGTGTAGTCAGAAACTTAGTAAAACATGAGATCTGATAACTTTTGACAATGCAATCTTGGCATCACTATTTTTTATTATTTTCATGTAAGAAAATGTTTTTGGTGGGATTAATATATAAAAAGATAAAATATAGCACAAAAGCTATTTTTAAATAGTTAGATATAGGTATCATGTACCTAATAAACTGAGGTTACAGTAAAGTGTAGGGTAAGAGCGGGTAACTCCAGTCAGGAGACAATACCGGTCACTTTACTATTACATACAAAATGGCGTGCTAAATGCACACGCACATGTAAACAAGGTGGCATGATTGTTCCCAACCGCGTCCCGCCGGCCGTCGCTCAGTTTCGATTACAAGCTGAGCTGGAATGCACGTCGTCAGTTTTCGCGCCATTTTGTTACAATTTTTCGTCCGTCGAAAATAAGAAGTAAGTCTTTAATTTATTACATTAAATCAATACTCATTTGATTTCCAGAGTGTTAACTTATCGACTTTTTAATATTTATTCTTATTTCTCACCGTTGTTTTGTTTATTTTGTAAAAAAAATATGATTTACAAAAATACCTTCTGTCGCCTAATACCGGTCACGCTGACCGGAGTTACCCGCTATAGTTTTCTAAAATACCGTTTGTCGGGTAATTCCGGTCACCTTAATAAAAGTGATTTAAAATGTCTTTTTCTTCGGGTTATGCCAGCCAGTTACGCTGACTGCAATCTATTATAGTCATGTAGTATTAAAGTATTGCGAAATATTATACGGTTGTGTGTAAAGTCGATCAACCCGCACTGGGCCAACATGGTTGACTAAGGCCTAATCTTCGTAATTCAGGGTAGGCTCGAGCCCCTCGGTGGAGACTTATATGAGCTGTTGTTGATGATGATGATGATCAAGTTTGGTTTCAGATGTCAGGAAGACGCGGGAAGGTAAAATGGGATGAAAATACCCTAGCTCAAGCTTTTTGATTGGTTGCAGATTGTTCTATGCGATGATTACGGGAAAAACAATGAGCTCTGGTACAGATACGTATTATTTGTGGGTTGTGGGCACATGCTGAATGTACGGGTAGTGACAAACCTGAAAACTACATGTGTGATATATGTATCAGAAAAGCTTAGACCGGACTTAGGTTTTGCCGACCGGCATTAAACTACGCTGACCGGCATTAAAACCGTGATGACCGGAATTGTCCTTCATGGTGTTTAACGCCGGTCAATCACATTTTTTTTTCTTATGTTGATTATACCAAAAGTACAATTACTATTGATCTCAATTCAAGTCATTCGTTAAAGGGTAAGACTATGTTTCATTTTCTTAAAGTTTAATAAAGATAAGTTGATTATTTTATGAGTTATTCTTTTCTGCCCTTAAGTGACCGTTAATACCCGCTCTTACCCTACATAAGATTGAAACAAAGGAAGTGTAAGTAATTGTAACAAAATCCATGATTTTTAAATATTATGGTTCCATACCCAAAGGGTAAAACGGGACCCTATTGGCTATTACTAATGTGAGATTTACACGGATGACTAAAGAGTATAGCCGTTTCCGCCGCACGGCGAAAATCGACCGTGTAAATGCAACGTCGGCGAGGCCGCGAGTGAAGACTCCACTGTCTGTCCGTTTGTCACCAGGTAGGTGCCCCATTACCTAATATTATGGACTTTCTTAAAACACAATTTAAAAAGTTAAAGCGTCAAAATGAAGACCATTCCCAGTTGTCAGTTGAAGTCCATGTTAATAGGTAATATGGCAGCAGGCTGTATATCTCACGAACCGTGATATCTTAGTTAGACAGTTGAAATTTTCACAGATGATCCCAATCCCATACAACAAACATGATTTTCGCCGATTGGTACAGGGCCCTCCGTTCGCGAGTTCGACTCGCACTGGCCGGTTATTTAATTATCTTAGTTAGACAGTTGAAATTTTCACAGATGATCCCAATCCCATACAACAAACATGATTTTCGCCGATTGGTACAGGGCCCTCCGTTCGCGAGTTCGACTCGCACTGGCCGGTTATTTAATTTATTTCCTTTGAGTATCTGTGGGTACAAATACCTGCCCGATGAAAGCATGCATGTGTTGATGCACTGGTAAATTGGTGATGCAGCGTTGCGTGTGTTCATCCGTTCACGTGACGCCGCATTTAGCCGCGGTGATAATTAGCCAGCCACGTCCATTAACCATCCTCCATTCATAGCTCCTCGCCACTAGCCAACCAGTCTGTTGCATAACAAAGGAGTAACGTCATTGTTTAATAAAGAGTATTATAATATCCTTTTTTAAGTCTATCTTTTGTCGCTGCTAGCTTTATTTACTTTTATTTGAAATACTGTAAGTCTTCGGTCTTCGATGATGAATTCGAATAACTTATGATTATTTTGGGATTTTTGGGTTACCTTAAATACCCATCATTTGATTTTATTCGAGTACCCACTTTTATACGACTAGATATGAAGCAGTAACACGAGCGACTTAAAAACACACATTTTCAGATTATATGACCTAAGAAACAGAGTTTTGTTTGAATTTATTCAATGGTAAACAACGATTAGCGAGAAAAAACCACTAGGAATATTAAGATAATGTCGACCGCAAGGTTGTCTGTCGATTTGCCATTTGAAGGTAAAACTAAATTCCTTAGGAATAAAGATAACCAAGATTTTTCACAGTATACTAAACAATCCGCTACCGGCGACCTTGCCCGCGTAAAACAAAAAATACGTATAGCTTGATTTGGACTACCCTAACACAAAAGATATTATCGATTTGAATCAAACGTTCCATAGATTAGCGCGAATAACATACAAAATAACTGATTTTCAAAGTGGGCGTTAGATGAAATAAGTTTGGGAACACTATCCCTGAACTGAGGTTGTATTTTGTGAGGTTGTAGGGGGTAATCTCTGGAGTCTGGATCTACTGAACCGATCTTGAAAATTATTTACGTACGTGTACGTGAGTGACATAGGCTATATGGATGGATGGATGGATGTTTGTTACTCTTTCACGCAAAAACTACCAAACGTATTTAGTACTTTTTATCCCGAAACAGTGGAAAAGTTCCCGTGGAATACTACATGTACGCGGGCGGAACCGCGGGCAACAGCTGGTATTTAAATAAATCTCAACCCAAATTAAAGTAAGTCAATAGAGTATTAGATAAAACTCTTAGATAGCCAATATAGGTATAAATATTATGGTCTCGTGGGTTTCTTGCGTCAATCTGCTGCTGGCCCATACTCCATATTGGTTGCTTAATAGAGTGCTCTCGTCGTTGTGTTGACGTGCTTTATCCTCGCAATGAGTAATACGGTCTGGAATTCCGAAGCCAGTTGTTGTTCCAAGTCGGCAAGTCACTGGCGCCAGTGATGCGTTTTGTAACTATTTAAGTACAGTGCAGATAATGCGACTTGATAAGTGATCGGAGATGTCGTCAGCAGGCGAATATGAAATATATTGATTGATGTGCACTATCCGATTAAATAGGTAGGTAAATGATTTGAGACTTTACATAGCTCTTAGTAAGGACTAAGGACACACTAATTACAATAGGGATATAATTAATCGAGCGAACAAAAAATAAGTTGGCGGCTGCACGTAAGCATACTGTATTACTGAATTTGGCAGCAAATTAATATGTTGGCGACTAAATTACTAAACTGGCGAAAACACTCGGGTGACAAAAAATTCGGCAGATAAAAAGAGGCGAAATTTAACCCAAATTAGCACCGACATTTATAAGTTGGTGACTTATTTCAGAGTTGGTGACCATTATACCATATAAGCAGCTATAAAACCAGATTTGGTTGATAAATTAATGGCTGCTAAAAATTCAATTTGCAGGCTACGGAAATTCCTATTTTTGGATACAGTTGAAGTATGTTTTTCTTTGGCATGGGTGTCATTTTCTAGGTTTCTGGGGGTGCAGAATAATATGAAAATAAAATCTGTTTTGAAATTCCACAATGGCGTAAATTTTTGTTATTAAAATTAATAAGGTTGTCCTTTTCCAGGTTTCTGGGGGTTCTGATTACAAAATTGTCTTCCAATTTCATTTTCCAAAATGGAGAATATTCAATCTTCGTAAAATGAATATGAATACTAAATTTAAAGATCTTGAGGATGCTAATTAAGATTGATGATTATTATTACAGTATGTTATGTAGTTCAAGGTACCAGCTATGTATAGAAAATTTTCAAAATTCAGGATTTACGAATTTTTCTGCTATTCATGAAGAAATTATGCGATTTCTAGGTGAGGAAATTTTCATTATTTTTGCAGTAGGATGCACCGTTTCTGAGATAGAAGCGACTTTTTTTCTCCCATCATGAAGAAAATATGATGTTGCGGAGTTTCTAAGGGGGACGAAATTTTCATTATTTTTTCAATAGGATGCACCGTTTCCGAGATAGAATCAACTTTATAAAAACATAGTAAATGCTCTACATTGAGATACTAGGAATGTATAAAGCTATAAAAATGTTGGAAAATTCAGGATTTTCAAATTTCTTCTTCTCCCATCATGAAGAAAATATGAGGTTGCAGGGTTACTAAGGAAATTTAAAAATGGATATTAAATAATAGATTTAAAGTAATATTCATAAGGTAAGTCGGCTTGTATGCACGCCTCGCCTGTGCTATATAGTATATACTTAGGTACCAGTGGCGAAGGCTGGTTCTCCTTCATAGGGAAGCCGTAGCCTGTATAATAGGTAGGGATTTGTATGAGGGTCTTCAAAAGGTAAGCGGTAAGGGAAGCCGATAGGAATGGAGTTGTAGGAACCCCACTCCACTGTTAGGTACCTTGTGTTAATTGTGGTTATAATTTTTGATTGACAGACCCATTGGCCTTAGCGCCCGTAGCCCATAAGTGGGCCATAACTCATCATAAAATTACCAATGCCCTTTGAGTCCTAATATTACCAAAGGTTTTTCGTCCATTACTTAATCGCCATCGGTAATCAAATCATTTGTACGATTCTTGCGACATTGTCATCACTCAAGTCATCAGTGACACGACAGTTCGCAGAATATTGCAGATAGCATTGTATGTAAGTTTACAAAGGTTTATCGTAATGTAATGGAACACTGAGTAATTTCATACCTTTTTGTTACTTTTGGTTGTATATTTACTTTTGGTTGTATATTTCCAAAAAATAACATATCAAATATCCATTTTTAGGATTCTGTACTCAAAGGGTAAAAACGGAGCCTATTACTGAGACTGCTGTTCGTCTGTATGTCACTAGCTGTAACGCATGAGTAGTACCTATCTAGATAGCTAGACAATTGTAGTAGAGTAGATAGCTAGACAGTTGAAATTTTCACAAATGATGTAAGGTCATGTACCTACCTAGGTCAGTACTAAATAAGTATATTTCTGCTGCCGCTATAACAAAAATAGTAAACAAAATAAAATAAATATAAATTAAGGTCGTCGGTTTTTTCTCCATACAAACGCTGTTGGTGATTTACTCAAAAGTCAAACATTGTAGACCCAAATTATAGCGTAATATCGATTTTTATGACACTTATCTAGGTCGGTATTTGCTTATATTTATGAAATTCAAATAAGTGTAGAAGATAATAGCCTCCAAAAATCGCATTTTTAGCGCAACTTTGAACGTAAATTAAAATTAAACGAAGAAAGATAATAAAAAAGCACATACCGACACAGTTCGATTATTCAGCAATTAAGATTATTTTACTTCAGACAAAAATATTATATAGTTTTTTCATAAAACACCAACAGCCGAGTGTCGATTTGCGTAATTTGAAGACGCCTTTTCTAAAATACTTTACACAGCTGCATAAATGTGTGTAGTATAGCTTCTCTTATAAGTATAGATTACTATTTTATGGATATATCCTTTTTCCCCCAATATTAGGTGAAATAACAAGCATTTTCCCCGCGCGCAGCACTGAGTTCGAGCCGTTGACTAGCGCACTCTTAAGTGAGGCTCCCATACAACAAACGTGTTTTTGCAGTTTTGTAAGGAACCCTTAGTGCGCGAGTACGACTCGCACTTGGCCGGGTCTGTAGGTACTAAGTAGTTACCCAATAACTATTATTATCCGTTCAGAAATTGCGCACGTTGCCATTTGCCACGGGTATCTAGTAGGTACAGAAAAGAAATAGGATACCTGGGTAGGTACTAGTACAAAATCCCTACGTACTAGGTAGCAACTAGTAGGTACCTACATTGTGTAAAACCATTACTCTCCTTTTTCAGTCGGTTCAACGAATTCGTTACGCCTAATAGTATTGTAAAATTTTACGAAATAATGATTATTCATACTGCAATAACTAATAAGTCAATCGTTCTAATATAATGACTAATTATTATCAGTCATTATATTAGTACAATTTATAGGTAATAGGACTTAAGTATTTAAAGTTAATGTACAAAAAGTTTAAAGATGCGTTTGCTATTGATAAGATACTAAAGGCAAGAACTACTAAGTTAGGCACATGATCCACTGCTTATGTAAAGACATTTAGGCAAAAAATAATTGTCATACTCGAAGTAAAAAATTATCTCATGAATTAGGGTGACTCTCCGTAAAACGCAAACTCGCCCATATAAAATGCATATATATTTTTTATAGTATGCCAATTATTTTTCTGCTTAAACGTCTTTACATTACCCAAAATATTATCCGTAATTGATTTTACCGAACCTTATATATTGCGCATTTCTCTTCATATCGAGGAAAATTACTTACATAAGATTAATATCTTATTATGATTGATTGTAGTACCTAGTACCTGCTACGTAGTATGTACATGTAGGTAGTTAGGTACTCTACGTAGCTATCGTATGAAGTGCTTTCAGAGAACATAATATGTATAACCTTAGAGCATCCAACCAAATAGATAATACACTTTCAGAAAATAGTAAACATTTTAAACGGTAATTAGGTGTTGACAGCTAATAACAAATAACTGATGTAAAAATACTCAGGCTAGGAATATAATATGATCCGGAAACCGGTGTACTCGAGAAAATTCAGAGTACTGAAATTAGAATTCTGCGCAACAATAGAGTTGAAAATGCAAGTATCCAGTGTCGAGCTGTCTTATATGACATTGACATTTGACTCGACACTCATGAGTTCAATTATCAACTCTATTGTTAGTAATTAGCGCAAAGTTCTATTTTCAATGCTCTGGATTTTCCTGGGACCACCGGATTCCGGATCATCTAGTAGTCTGAGTATTTTTACAACAGTTATTTATTTGTCAACACCTACTTATCGTTTGAATGTTTAATATCTCTGAAAGCACTTCATACGATAGCTACGTAGAGTAGGTACATTCTACGTAGGCACTAGGTACTACAATCAATATCTTATGTAAGTTTCCTCGACTCGATATGAAGTGAAATACGCAAAAGAACCTAGTTAGTAGTTGTACTTATCTTTTGTATCTACCATGCCCTCGCCAAGACCGGCTAGACCTAGGGAAGCGCAAGGGTACTACCAAACCACCTTTTCTCGAAGCGTTTCGTCTATTTCAAGAACTCTCATAACTTAGATTCGGATTATACCAAGTAAACGAAATTTTCAGGATATGCTCTCAGTAGCAGACTTATTAAACATGTAAACTTTTGATTGCATAGGTCTTATACTTTAGATTTTATTTATTGATATCTAAAAACCCCTGATTACGTCACTGACTCACCGATTATCAACAAAATTATGGGATACTTCCGGATGTTCTAGAAAGCTGAAACTTGGTATGTAAGCTAGAATTAGCACATAAACAACATAAAAATTGTCAAACTCAGAACTTTTAGATTCCAACCCCTTAAACTTGGTGATAAAAGTTTTGTAAGAGACTTACATACGCAAATTTTTACTCTTAGAGGTATGAAAATAATTTTAGGCATGTTATAAATACTAACAATAAATAAAAATATTATCATAACAACTTTCAAAAGAAGTGAAATCCCACCAAAAACTTTTAATATAAAGTAATGCCAAGACGCTGCCACATGACTCGCACTGTCAAAAAGCTATCAGATCTCATGTAAAACCAAGCTTCTGACTCTACCAAACTTCTAACTCTACAAGCTTAACCTCACAAACTCTACGTCTTAGTCAAGTTATGTGGCTTGCCCGTTTCGTTTTTGTAAGAATTATAGAAAAACAGTCCATAATTTTTCACCTTGCGCTTAAACGAAGGTAGCGAAATTGCCAGATCAAATATTTTGGTCAAATATTAATAATATTCAAGGAACCCTTATATAGACTAGGGCAGAAGCCTTTGAAAATGGTATGTAAAGTTAAAAAAAATATATAGTAGGAAGATACCCATTGGAAAAGGAAGAGATAAGAGAATATAACAAAAATAAAAGGAAAAATAATTTACGGGCGATTTGAAGTCGGGAAGTGTAAGGGTGAGTTTTTAAGGGTAAAAATGGTTAATCTCGATTTCCGGAAAACTACATAAAAATAAAAAACTACAAACTTGGCTATTTGTATTTTTCACATAAATTTTGAGGTTATGTGAAAAAAGTATAAATACAAAAGTTATAGATATTTTTATTACCTACAACTTTGCCATTTAACTTTTTTCCATAGGACGGAAATTTTTGCGGAAATCGAGATAAGTAAACCGTTTTTTACCCTTAAAAACTTACCCCTTACACTTCCCGACTTCGCCCGTAAAATATTTTTCCTGTTGTTTTTGTTATATTCTATTCCTTTTACAATGGGTTTCATTCAATAATTTTTTTGGTTTCAAAAATTATTATCGACACTGGTCTATTATGTATTTAAATGTTACATGTAAAGTAATGCCAAAACGATACCATATGACTCGCACTGTCAAAAAGCTATCAGATCTCATGTAAAACCAAGCTTCTGACTCTACTAAACTTCTAACTCTACAAGCTTATCCTCACAAACTCTACGTCAGTCAAGTTATGTGGTACCTATAGTTTAGAATTTACTAAAATATAATCTGTGCCCCATAGCTACGTCATATGAACCAATTTGCGTTGAAAGGAAACTCGTAAATAACAAAAACCAACGCCGAATAGTAACAAAGTGAAGTGAAAGCTGTGGGGCTTGCAACACAGATTGCGGAAGAGCCGATTGCTTGGGCAACGTGGAGTATGGACCAGTTCATTTTGCAACAGGATAAGGTATAGCAACATTGTCACTGTTAAGTAGGTAACTACTCGATTTATAAACGATTAACCTCCGTGGTATAGTGGTTTGAGCATAGATATGTCGTCTGAGGCTCTAGATTTTGGATCTATACCATTCAGACATAGGTAAATCGTGCAAATAGAATTATAGACTTACAATATCACTCGTTTATTCGGAATCACAATTCTTTCTTTATAAATGTACTACACTAAAATCACAGCACTTTTGTATACACTCGCACTAAAACGAAACTTGGACAGTTCCGTGACGTGTTGACTAGTTGGTGGCTCAGATTGAACTGCTGCCCCGAATGCCTGGTCGGCACAGGAGGGGACACCCCCCACTCCAGCACTGCTTTCCGACACGTCCCGACTCTGTCGAAGCGCGCCAAACAAGATGGCGCACTTGAAGTTCCGTTTCCGCTTTATGACCGGATGCGACACGGCCATCCTGCGAGACGCACGTCCCCGTGCGTTAAACTAAAACAATGTTAAGACAGCACAGTATTTGCTCGTCCAATCCTGACACGATCTGATCTTAATGCTGATCTTTCATGTTCAAAAATAAAGCTTGACAATGCTTTATTCGCTTCGAAAATTGTTCGTTTTATTTTAAAATGATTTAGACTACAATATCATTTAAACCAAAGAAAAAATAAAATAGACAGCATTAATCCAAAATATCATTAGGATTTTACTAAGTAGGTTCATAGAAAAAGTATCTCATCTCAAAACTTTACACAAAATTAATGATAGTTTTAATCAAACCTGGACCAAGTACCATTGACGTTCAAAAACAAAACATTGTACAACTTAATCACATTTTAAACCTTGGGTCACTCATTCGTGGTCAAACAGAAATTGAGTCGCAGACGGACTCTATGGTCTTGGCTTCAAGGCTAGACCCGACCACAGCATCCAGAGCTACAGCACTACCGCGTACCCACGGACGATGCCGATTTAGGCTACGGCTACTGTACAATGGTATGGTCTCCGACACAGCGAATAGAGTACCCAAAGAAACAGAATCTCATTAAATATCATCATCTTCAACAACTTCAATAGGTACTTGGCCCTCAGGCATTTTTCGGACTCGATCATGAGCGTATTTATAGTCACCGGACGTTTAAATAACTGGTATGATCGAACACAGTACGGTAGATAGAGATTTTACTCGACTTTTGATTACAACTTAAATTTGTTCATCATTAACCAACCAGAATTATCAAGTAGGATCACTTATTAATCATTAAGAGTTAATTATGTATCATAGCTATTTTGTAACATTACTATTCAATTTAGACTTCTATTTTGAATCATGTACCTTTTGAGAATCATCTTTAAATAAACAATCAGAAAAACAAAAATTATTAACAGCTTCAGGTTTCACATTCACAGTTCATAGGTTTGTATACCTTTAACCACACTACACACAAGAGTAGCTCTCTTAAGGAGAGACCAAGTCAAGCTTTAACTCAAAATATGATCTATGCTACGAGGCAAGATCCGACTGTACTACCCAGGACTACCTCCTATAGTATCCTGGTACAGTCTCCGAACTTGTGAATTGTGAACCCGCCCTGACATCGTACTTGATGTCCCTTCATTCTCTATCTCATTACACTCTACAATCTCAATAGGTACCTGACTCTCGAGTATCTTTCTAATGCGATCATAAAAAGACTATACCCCGTATTAAGACTACGAGATAAACAATTACGCTCACCAAATAACTTTAGTTCCAAATCTGATACTTCAATGAAGTACAGAGTGCCAACACCTGGCCGCTGCGGCACCCCGTCGCACGGCCTACACCACCGGCCGCGCTCCGTCGTGTCGCGTCGTGTCGCGTCACGTCGCGTCTCGTCGCGTCGCTAGCCACCGCTCGAATACTGAACCTCCTGTATACAAAATAACACAGCACAAAAATTGTTCAAACTATGTACAATTACGTTCTTCTTAGGGTTCCGTATCAAAGGGTTTTACCCTTACAGAGTAATCACAATACAGGAACATAAAAATCTAAGACTCTGCTGTATGTCTGCCTATCACCAGGCTGTATCTCAAGAACTGCGCTATCTAGAAAACTGATTTCCCTTTTTTTTTTTTTTGAGGAAAGAATTTCAGATTTGATCATGCAATAAAGTTAATTTCATTTCCTTTCAAAAATCTAACTGATTAAATGAAAAAAAGCTTTTAGAGTCTTGCTATACCAGAAGACTTCCAAGTGCGTTTACAACCTTTTACATGATAACCAAGTTCACCGAAGTTCACTGGAGTCCACCGTGAGAGCTTTCTTATCCGCCTCAGTCCCAGCAACTGAACCGTGGTGCGTGTGCTGCCGTGATCACCATCAACACCAGCCATAGGCACCTGCTTACCGCATACCGCAACTTCTGAAACAGTTCACATGATTTCTTTTAACCTCTTTTCTTTTTGTTGTCAATTAAACTATTTTTTCCTATAATTTCCGTAACCTATAGTGATGCACGCTCATGGAACTAATATAATGACTCCCCACACCGATATCGGTGACGGTAGCCGGTTTCATTGAAACCAAGCCAGTTACACGCAGTAGTAATTTTATAGTGCCCAAGCGTGTGCGCAGTACACAAGAGCACTCTCTTCCTTTACTCTCGTTTACTTTACTTTGTTCCTCTACTCACAATGGGACGGATAACCGACACGACTGACGAGAGATCAGACGTAGGTCCGAATTTTTATATGTCCATCGGACGCATGGATCATCTTTCTTGTCAGACAATCAGGTGATCAGCTTGCATTGTCCTAACCAAACTTGGAAACAACATTTTTCTTTGTCGTTCTAATGCGGGAATCGAACCTGCGACCTCCGAGTCGAGAGCTGATGCTCTAACCACTAGACCACGGAGGCTATTTCGCTCGCCCATGGACCTACCACACCAACAATATTATCATGTTATTTTCGCACTTTTAATCATTTCAATCCGCCTAGACTAAAAAGTAATAGATAGACAAACATGTAATGTTCCAAATTTTAACAGCTTACAACAACGATATTATAAACTGGCAAAGTTTTCTCGCGAATTGCGAATGTCCTAGAACTAATTATTATCATGTTAACATCTAACAGTTCTTTTTAGACACTCAGAATAAATAACAACATACATGACATTATTTAAAGTCACTTTTGAAACTGACCAATTATTAATTTCTCTTACTACGTGTGCAGTAACGCCAAATAAGAAATAAGACTATTCACAAACTGTATGTACTGTGATTAAAAACCAACTACAAAGTTAAGCTTCAATATTTAATAGGTAGGTAGACGTAAAATTTAATTGAAGTCGTTTCAAACTAATACTGCCTAAACAACATTTGTAACACGTCAACTGATTTTGTTTATGCAGTGCACCAGCTATAATGTTTTTCAGGAATACCTGCAATTGATAAGGATTGTCTTTGTTTTCGCAAGAGTTGTTTACAACTTGCGCGTACTGTCGTGACTTGTCATTATACTCGTATTTCGTCCTCGAGATTAGTATTATTAGAAATATGAACACAATGTAGTATCGCGTAGTGACTACCACTTCAGCACTTAAGTTTAGAGCTGGCAACTCTAAAAAAAGAAAAAAACTGGTTATAAGTGATCTCCCTACTTACAAATGGCGTCCCCACCTTTCCTTCCTCGGCGGATCGCGTTGAACTGTCTTCATTCGCAATTTAGTGCCGTACCACTTCACAAGTTCCGCGTTTTGCACAAAATTGTTAAAAATTAAAATTCATTCTAAATCAAATAAAAATATATAATTTAGATTTAACTTCTAATATTCTAAATAATATTTTAAACTAAAATTAAAAAATTAAAATGCCTAAAAGAGGCAGCCAAGACAATTTTCAATTAGTAGTCAAAAAATTAAGAAAGTTGGAGAAACATTTAAAGCGGGATCGTCAAAAAAGGGATCAATATAATATATCTAGTTCTAGCTCCTCTTCCTCCAGCTCTTCGGAATCTTCGATGGATGAACCACCGGAAGTTTTAAATGGTATGCAAAATGCAAATATATTTTAATTTAACATCCTCAGGGATTTAGATTTTTTTTTTCAGTACCCACATTTTTGAAAATTAAGTTTTCGTTTAAAAATGTCCGGATAATAATTATCGTTAACGGTTTCTCACGTCACAACAGTCACATGGCCTGTATAGACGTGGTGATTTACTACAACCGTCTTTTGTAATACGAGCTTTTTGAAAATTAAGATTTCTGACACTACCTACAAATATGCAACAATGAAATATAACCGTTTCTCACGTCACAACAGTCGCTTGGCCTGTATAGACGTGGTGATTTATAACGGTTTTTCCATATTTTCAGTTATGGATTACGGTCAAAATCAAAATGACCTTCCTCAGACATCGACGGCTGCTTTTGTAACTCAGTTAGACGGTCAGGCAAATTCAGCTGAGAACTTGCTTCCCAGTGCTAATAATAGTAACGATGTCATCCAGATAGAGAGTACAAACTCTGATTATTCAGAGATTTTAGGCGAGGACCCCTCTATTTCTATTGCATACGGTCCTGAAATACACAAAGAAGTAGCTTCTAGATTCGCATACATAGCCACAAAAGGATTGGATAAAGAAGCACGGAAAAAATTACTGGAAAAATTTCAAATACCCTCCAATTGCACAAACATAGCCGCGCCCAAGCTTAACGCCGAAGTAAAGGCGGCCATAACTGATACGGCGGTTAAACGTGATAAATCGATTGAATGTAGGCAAATCGAAATAGCGGCAGCTATCTCGTCGCTTGGGACTATTATTTCTAACCACCTAAATAACACGCAGGGTTCAGATAAGCAGTTAATGCAAAATATGATGGACCTAGGTCGGTTACTATGTGATATCCAATACAGCCAATCTTTGTGTAGACGAAATCTCATTTTAAATTACGTCAGAAAAGATTTACGAGACCATCTTTCTTCTACAAATATCGAGGGAAATCTTTTTGGTCAAAATTTTGGGGACACCATAAAAACCGCAAAGGCGGTTTCTAAATCTAGTTCAGATTTAAAACCAGAACCGCGGAGGCAGCCTCAATTTGTTACAGCTAGTACTTCAAGAAGTAATTTAAACTTGAAGGCGAGGTCCTCTGCTCGCAGGCAGCAGATGAACCAAACGCCACGCCAACAGCCGGTCGCGGCGAGGACCAGACCTGCGCCACACAGGAGGACCGGACAGCCTTATACGAGGCCATCCAAGCAGAGCCGCCGTCAGTAGACACGGTACGCTATGCAGGTAGACTTACTCATTTTTATAAGCAATGGAGTTTAATCACTTCTAGCAGTACCGTTTTATCCTGGATTAAAGGTTACAAAATTAGGTTAAATAAACCTATTCAGCAAAATTTTTCGCAAAATTGTTGTAATCTATCCGTAGCAGATAAAAATGAATTGCAAGAACATGTGAACAGTTTATTGTTAATTGGTGCTGTATCACCATGTACACCTTGTCCTGATCAGTTCGTTTCACGTGTTTTTCTAATACCTAAACCAAATGGTAAAAAAAGATTCATTCTAAATTTAAAAAAGTTTAATAAATTTATTGATAACTATCATTTCAAATTAGAAGATATTCGCACGGTGTTAAATCTCATAGCAAGAGACTCATATCTAGCTACATTAGATTTAAAAGACGCATATTTTTTAATTAATATTCACCCTAGTTCTAGAAAATATCTTCGATTTTATGTTGGACATAAATTATATGAGTTCAACGTTTTGCCATTTGGTTTATGTACAGCCCCTTATATATTTACAAAATTAATGAAACCCATTGTAAATTTGTTAAGATCTAACGGATTAATATCATCTATATACCTTGATGATTTACTGTTAGTTGGAGGTAGTTACGAAGAATGTGTAAAAAATGTTGACATTACGCAAAAGTTGTTAAAGAACCTAGGATTTATCGTAAATGAGGAAAAAAGTGTTATGACTCCTTCAAATTCAGTAAAGTATCTGGGTTTTATCATTGACACGCACAATTGGACCATAAGTTTACCATTGGAAAAAAGATCGAGAATTAAAAACGAACTTTTAAACATTATGCATCTGAAACGGTTTAAAATTAGAACTTTTGCGAGGTTAATTGGATTATTAGTTTCAGCCTGTCCAGCAATTGAATATGGGTGGGTATATTTAAAACAATTGGAAAGGTGTAAATATCTTAATTTGAAGGACGATGACTATGACAAATATATGACTTTGCCAACTTCACTGTTACCAGATTTAAATTGGTGGGTTAATTCCGTAGATTACTCATTTAGTAGAATCAAAAATGATAATAATTACTGCTTAGAAATATTCTCTGACGCCTCAACTACGGGGTGGGGTGCCAGCTGTGGAGACCAAAGGGCCAGTGGTAAATGGTCACCGGATGAAATTCACCTCCATATTAATCACCTAGAACTTCTTGCAGCTTATTTTTCCTTGAAAATATTCTCAAAAAATTACAGCAACTGTAAAATTTTAATGAGAGTTGATAATACAACAGCTCTTAGTTACATTAATCGTATGGGGGGTATACAATACCCTCACCTATCCAAGGTAGCAAAGGACATCTGGCAATGGTGTGAAGCACGTGGTTTATTTGTTTTCGCTTCATATATTAAGTCTTCGGATAATGTAATAGCAGATAGAGAGTCTAGACGGACCCATCCAGATGTGGAATGGGAATTGTCCATTAATGGTTATAACATGTTAATCAAGGAATTATTAATAAAACCTGAAATTGACTTATTTGCTACACGGGTAAATAAAAAGTGTGAGAAATTTGTTTCTTGGTACAGTGATCCAGATGCTTTTTCGGTAGATGCATTTACTTTAGATTGGTCCAAGTCTCTTTTTTATGCTTTTCCTCCAGTAGCAATTATTCTTAAAGTTTTGAGAAAAATTATAGCAGATAAGGCAGAGGGTATTGTGGTTGTGCCAGTGTGGCCTACACAATCCTGGTACCCGGTGTTTTTACGCTTGTTAAATTCGAAATTAGTGTATATAAATAATAATAATTTTTCTATTCCTGGTTACAGCAAACGAAACATACACAGAAAAATTACCCTGGTTGCAGGGATTTTGTCAGGTCTGCAATATTACAGAGAGACGTTCCAAGTGCCTCAGCAGATATAATTTTGGCTTCAATATCAGAAAGTACCTTAAAACAGTATGATGTTTGCTACAAAAAATGGTATGATTTTTGTATTACTAACATGATAAACATGTATGAACCCTCTATTCCAATGATTTTAAAATTTCTTACAAAAACTTTTGAAGAGGGTGCCCAATATGGGACAATCAATTCTTATAGGTCTGCCCTATCTTTTATTGTAAAAAAGTTACCAGATGATGATAGGATTTCGAGGTTCTGTAAGGGTGTGTTTAAATTAAGACCACCATTACCTCGTTATAACATGACATGGGATGCAGGGGTTACAATTAACTATTTAGCTTCATTGTTTCCTAATGAAAATTTGACACTGGAAAAATTGACTAAAAAGTGTGTTACATTGTTAGCCCTAGTAACAGCACACAGGGTACAAACCTTATCTAAAATTAAATTAAATGAAATAGTTTACTGTAATGATCAAATGATTATCAAGATAAGTGATTTAATTAAAACTTCTAAACCAGGCACTAAGCAACCGATTTTATACTTACCTTTTTTCCGAGAGCGTCCAGAGATTTGTCCTGCTAATACACTAAGAGCATACATGGAAAAATCTAAAGATATTGTAAGGCACAGCAATTATCTTTTTGTTAGTTTCAGAAAACCATATAAAAATGTATCTCCACAAACTCTTAGTCGTTGGATAAAATTGACCTTAAAAGATAGCGGGATTGACGTATCCATCTTTTCATCACATAGTACAAGACATGCAGCAACGTCAATGGCAAAGAAAATGGGTATTAGTCTAGATATTATAAGACAAGCTGCTGGATGGAGCGGTAATTCCTCTACCTTTGCTAGGTTCTATGACAGACCGATTATTGCAAACGATAGTCTAGCTTTGGCGAACACTCTGTGTTCTTTATAGATATAAGATGTTTTATAGAATATTAATTAGTATTAAGTAAAATTTGATTATAGGCATATTATGTCAATATAATATTAAGATACTTATAAATAAGAGTACTTAATAATAAAGGAGTAATTGCATAATTTGTGATATTTCTTACTCTAAACATCTACATTGTGTTCATATTTCTAATAATACTAATCTCGAGGACGAAATACGAGTATAATTAACGATCAAACGAACTTACCTGTACGTGAAGTTCGATCGTAATTATACGAGGTATTTCGTCCGAAGAGATTAGTATAACCCACCCTCCCTAACAGGTGTGCGCCCATATCTGAAATATCACAAATAACTCTCAATGAAATGAAGACAGTTCAACGCGATCCGCCGAGGAAGGAAAGGTGGGGACGCCATTTGTAAGTAGGGAGATCACTTATAACCAGTTTTTTTCTTTTTTTAGAGTTGCCAGCTCTAAACTTAAGTGCTGAAGTGGTAGTCACTACGCGATACTACATTGTGTTCATATTTCTAATAATACTAATCTCTTCGGACGAAATACCTCGTATAATTACGATCGAACTTCACGTACAGGTAAGTTCGTTTGATCGTTAATTTTATCACAAAGTTCAATGTGATGTCACGAAATGGAATGTCGATAATGATTTTTAATTACCAGAAATAATTTAGCTTTTTAGTACCTACTGCTATATTCAAGCGTAGATCACGCTTTGGTCAATCAAACAGTAATAATAATGAGTCTGTAAGACGTATGTCGTATGTACTGAGTATTCGTTTTTACTCTGCGTTAATTTCTGCTCATTTACTTTGTTTCTTTTTCATAATACTTTGGTTATAAAACCAGAATAATTTAGAACCCTACAATGAAATAAGTAAAGTTCGATACAACCAGTTCGCATCATTGTGAAGCGAATAGACCAGCCCAGAAGAAGCGCAATTCACATCCATTTGGCACTGCCGCCATGGAGGTAGCCGCCGCCCGCGCTGCCGCTGCTCGGCCACGCAGCGCCGCTTGTTGTCCCCTTGGCGCGACTGTGCATCGCCCAGTCGATCGTCAATCTGCACAATATAAAATAAAACAGCAAAACAACTGAACACTAAACTAAAGGTTATTTTGAGATATAAGCAAGCAATTTCATGAACACTTGAAATACGAGATAAATCACTATTGTATTGAAGGTCTTAAAAATTATAGCGAGAAATAAAAGTTGGCTACCACCTGTTACCAAAACCACCGAATTCATAATCAAAGCCTGTTGCTGATGCGCCACCGCGCTCGTGTCACCACCATAGACGTCATGTCACTGTCGTCATCACGTCACCGCTGTCCTTCAACTCCGTCTTAATCCAGTCTTCGTGGCGGGCACGAACAAATGGTTGTTGTTACAAGGTCACCTTGCAGCATTCAGTTCACTGCTGTCCCGTAGTTTCACAATTACGCCGTATGCATGGCATGCTGCCTTGTTGTACATACTGCCAAAGTCGATCCAAATCATTCGCAATGATTATTATCATCTTTTGTAGCATTTGTGCGGGCTAGATTACACTTTTTTTTTTTGGGTCCACATCTGGCTGTTCCGGGTTGATTTCGGGTAAAACAATCACAGGCGTCGTCGTCGGCGATTTGATAGTGTTAATGAGCAGCATCATGTTCTTCTGCTGCATTTCAAACAGGGCGCGTCATTGGGTATCAGATCCCAATTCTGATGTCGTCTGAGGCTCTAGATTTTGGATCTATACCATTCAGACATAGGTAAATCGTGCAAATAGAATTATAGACTTACAATATCACTCGTTTATTCGGAATCACAATTCTTTCTTTATAAATGTACTACACTAAAATCACAGCACTTTTGTATACACTCGCACTAAAACGAAACTTGGACAGTTCCGTGACGTGTTGACTAGTTGGTGGCTCAGATTGAACTGCTGCCCCGAATGCCTGGTCGGCACAGGAGGGGACACCCCCCACTCCAGCACTGCTTTCCGACACGTCCCGACTCTGTCGAAGCGCGCCAAACAAGATGGCGCACTTGAAGTTCCGTTTCCGCTTTATGACCGGATGCGACAGATATATAATATTAATAAGAGGGTTTGAGTATTGGCTCTCGACTCGGAGGTCGTGGGTTCGATTGTCGCATTGGAACAACAAAAAATATTATTTCCAAGTTCTGTTAGGACTTAGGACAACGCAAGCTGATCACCTGATTGTCTGACAAGAAAGGTGTATGCGTCGGATGGGCATGTAAAAAGTCGGATCTCTCGTCAGCGTGTCGGTTATCCGTCCCACTGGATTAGAGAGTAAAGGAAGAGAGAGTGCTGTTGTGTACGGGCGGCGTAAGGACTGAGCATTTCGTGGGTAAAAAGTAAAAACGTCTATAACGGAAGCTCTTGAAGGCATTCGAATTTTCTTACAATTTTATCACTAACTGCCTAGTTAAATATACTTTTTTAGGGTTCCGTAGTTTCGTCATGTCTTCGGCTTACCGTTCAAACGGTTTGCTAGAAAGATGGAACTTTGCATGGATGTGAATTTACCACGTCAACAAAGTGCTAAAATAAAATCACGAAAAATATATTTATTGGGGTAGGTACCTCCCCAGTTCCCTACTGTAGAGTTGTGTAGTAGTGGGGATGATATTTTAATTTTATCGTGTCTACCTCATAGTATGGGATATCATTAGATCTTATAAAAACATTGAGAGGTTGCTAAGACTATTTTTTGATTTATTTTCCGTTTGCGAGCTTAAAAAGCCCAACCCTCTAAAAGCTAAACAGCTAGATCGAAAAATCAGAATAAAATCATGATGGTAATCCATGTGATGAACTTTAAAGGAAAGCTATAAGGGTTTAAATAACTTTTTTAGTTTAGGAGTTATATAGGCCTAACTTGTATAATGCTTACTTGGAAAACTTCGTATAAAAATAACGAAATAATAGGAAAACATGTAAAATATTGGTATAAAGGTACGGAACACTACATGCGCGAGTTCGACGCGCATTTGGCCGGTTTTTAACAGATTCATTCACCCACCCTTGAACTGACTCATTGACTGATCACGGTTTTACCAACATGGGTAGTACTAGCAACTAGCAAGTAGAGGGATATAGTCGTGACTCGTGATTCATTACGAGCATCAAAATTAAGAGCTCTAGAAATAAACTAATAAATTAGGTACGAGATTCTGCAGATTAGGCAGAGTTACATGGCCATTTTAATTTATTAATGGATATTATACCCTTTGAATTATCTTAAATGTTATTAATATTATTTTTAAATAAAAAATTTAACCGACTGCCAAATTAAAAATACACAAAAAAGGATGAAATAAAACTTATTTTTTAAATAATTCCCCTTTTAAATTTGGATATTTCTCTACTCAAACTTCTTAATTTTGAAGTCGCTACCAGCCCAAACGATATCCTACAATAGTTTATACAACTCACGTTCATATTTGCTGGTTTTTGGAGCAAAATCTTACTTTTTGGTAGCATATGCTTGGACTACTTTAGAAAAAGTCGAAATCAGCATATTATGTGTCCATATAAATTTCGAGGAGTATGTGTCCATAAAAATTTCGAGGAGTATGTGTCCATAAAAACTCGTTGATCATACAAAAAAAATACAGTCGAACGTGTAACCGCCTCCTTTTTTTGGAAGTCGGTTAAAAAGCTGCTGGTGTCCGCAACTTTGCGTAGAACTAATAGAAACGGAACCCTAAGATAAAAGTAACCCAAGTTATTCCTATAAATAACATCAGCGATAGATTAGAATTTTGAATAATCCTATATCGGATACCCACGTCATACAAAGAACACACCCTTCAAGTTTCAGCAAGTCATAAAGTGAATTGTATTATGAAAATTATGAAACATCATATACTTATTTCAATAGATGATGTTTCATAATATTCACTTACGCCCGAAATAACGCATCTAAAATCTTAGATTGACTTCAATCGTGATTCGTGAAGTCCTGGAGTTAATCCTAGGATCGTTGAAATATATTTTCAACCTTGATCTCAGATAGCTAAAATGAGATTAAGATTGATTATTAATTTCGGGCGTTAATGGGACTATTTTAGACCTGCAGGTCTCTACGATCAGCGGTTTACGCTGATCGGTGATCCGTAAATCAGTAATTCAATCAGTCATTCGGGACAAAGCATAATAATAATATTATGTATGGTTATCGGTATTCGGTATAATATGGCCCGGAATATCCCGTTGCGACTTGCGGGTGAGTCAACGTGCATCACTATGTAATGCTCATTGTTTTACAACAATAGCCGATGTCATACTTTATGTTATTCAGGACGCGTATGTGGAACAATACCTACAAACTCCTTATAGTAGACGAAATACGAATATTTTCGATCCCTAGTCGCAGATTGATTTACTCTTATCCACACCTGTCACCTACCTACAACAGCAACCTAACTAGCATGGGCGTAGCCAGGGGGTGGTTTAAGGAGTTCGGAATGAGATGGTTCGGAATGCGCCCACAACAATCGCGGCTCACCTTACAGCGATCATAATACAAGGATTATATTATACCTATAACCAGTACTTATAAATCTCAGATTATAAAACAATAGGCTAACTATAATAACCAATAAAATGAGGTACAGCTTGGTAAAATTCAAGCAGTTATTAGAAACCGTGCCTACATATTTCAATTATTTAGTTTCGTGAATTTTCCGCAATAAAGAAAGCATATGGCATCGAAACAATAAACTAAATTGTTTAAATTGCCCCAAAATTTATAGTCTAAACATTTCAATTTAGTTTCGTGAATTTTCCGCAGTACTGCGAGACTTATTGGAAAGCATATGACATCGAACAAATAAACTAAATTGTTTAAATTGCCCCAAAATGTATAGTTAATTGCATGTTTACAAAAATAACATCAAATTCTGCGAAATAATTATTATTGATTTGATTTGTGCAGACTACAGTGACATCTATGTTAGTCCCGCGGAAAGTTAAACATTTTATTGGGTCTTTAAATCCTACATTTGAGTGATGAATGGCAAGTAGGTTGGTAGTTGGTACACGCGGCGCGGCAGACTATGTAAGGAGTGCCTGCGCCTGCGCAGCGTGACTCATGCGGCGCGGCGCCCACGCGCATTACATACCATCAGGTAGAGGACACCACCGTCGCATACTGTTTTAGACTTAAGAGAGCCCTTTCTAATTGCTAAACAGTAGTTTTACTATCGAAAGTACTATAAGCTAAAACTGTAAACGGTTTTGAAACCTTCTATAACAAAATGCTGAAGAAAAGCCATTCGCCAGCCTTTGGAAACATTACCTTAGGTATCTAATGAAGGAAAGAAATAAAGCAGACAAAACCTTTTCTTCAATATTTAGCTTCTATTAGTTTCCCTTTTATATTTTATTTAACTGTTTTTACTAATTAGGTACAGTAAAATACACCTATGCAGTTTTGGCATGCATATTTCTGAATGAAGCATTGTGTATAAGCTTTAGTTAGATCCTGATATAAATTTGCGCGGTTGGTGACAGTAAAATACAGTTCATTATCGCTGTGTTATTTTTAATACAAGGATCTACTGGCGCCGCCAATTTGCTTCAGTCCTGCGGTAATTGCAGTTGTGGGCGGTTATACCTTATCCGTTGTCCATTTATTAGTGTAACTTATATATTAATAAATGATAGATATATTTTAAACTAAACCCTCCACAGTTAGGCTTAAATTGAAAAAGTTCAGCGAACTTGTATGGACTTCTTTTGATTATGATTGTGATGAACAGGGATTAATATGGATAAAAACACAAAAAATACAATTACATAAAATGTAGGTACAAGGATTACAATTGATTCAATGCGATTGTCATTCTTAAATCTTAATACACATTAGGTATGTGTTTTGATTTAACACAACTAGCATCCGGCTCGAAGGACCATTAACAGGCTAGATTCTTATTATTACTCTTTCTTTAACTGCTTTATACCGGAAGTAAAGTCCAATAAAAACTCCAAACATCCGGTGAATAATAATTCTCTATGCACAACGTTATAGGCAGTATATTGTGGCCAGTCATAACAGCTGAATTGACGTCATCACTTTATCGCTTAATATATTATTTTATACATTCAGTTTGCCTGTTTGTTATACTTATTTAACTAAATGGGTCGGCCTCAGTACGTTAGTAGGTGTAGATGTCAACAGGGGACCGGAGCAACTAGTATATAATGAAATTACAAGAACAAGGTATAAATGCATTATTTTTTAAATGCAATTTTATTTTTAAAACCGAACAGAGGTTTCTAGAATGTTTATCTAGCTTTTAGCGAACATCGACTATCGAGTGGTGAACGTTCAAAGAACACAGTTGCACGTGATCAGCTAATGCACAACCTTGCAAGGACGTCCGTCTATGCAGGCGGCAACTATCGTTAATTAATTCTGCCTTAACGCTGACTCACCGCAAGGCGATTACGAAGGTTTAGGGATATTATACTTATCGGTTACCTGTAGCGTCATCTGTTGGTTGAGCGCGCGAAACCTGCGTTCATGTGATAAACGTTAGTGTTGCTCACTGTAAAAGTAAACCTGAATAATTTTAAAATGTTTTAAAATGTATACTTATGACCAGTAGTTTTTAAGATTATTGTATCTAACATATGGACCGAAGTTTTCCGAAATAAAGCTTATTATTATTATTTATATAGCTATCTTAATAATGCAGCGCCGCTTCGAGTGTCGTCTCGTTTGGCTGTAACAGACCCATAAGGACATTGATTTAGAATTTTGGAGACGATTTGAAAATCTAGTTAATCATATTAGACAAAGTGAGTCTTTACTCTGATTAACTTTAATTTACTAAACAAATATAAAAATATAAAATTATACCTACTGGATAAAGTCTAGGTATATCTTTTACCTTGTAGAAAACTCCACATTAAAACTATAATATTATTATTGACAGTTTTCGCCTTGAAAACAATTATTAATAGTACCTATGCTGGACACTATCTAGTTTCTAGAATCTCATTCTATTACTTATCTCGTTTACCTTAGAGTTTAGAGGCCACGAGATGGAGACAACATATTTACTGAGAGGTGTGAAATACAGAATGGAGTAGGTACTTAATGAGTACTCCAACAATATTACTCACACTTAGTAATTCTGACAACGCTATAGAATCTTAGAAAACCAATGTTTGAACTCAATGTTAACCACAGTCAACAATGAACAATTTGTTATTTGAAATCGAATTGGCGTAATTGAGTCAGCTAAGTACTTTCGAACTTAAGCATGTAAGCATTGGAAAGAAAATCAGTAGGTACATCACTTTGCAAAAAAAGTTTTATTTTTGCAAAGTGATTTACCTACCCTTAATAGAGAAGATGCATATTTTTTTTATTGTCTTTTCGAAAAGTTCATAATAAGCCAGGAAATATTGTCATTGCAATGGCATATCTACGATCAACCGTTGACGAAATACAGTTATCACAAAAGTGAGATCGTTGGAGAGCATCAAAAACGCTCTATACAAAAAATGTCAGGTTGAGGTGGCTCAGCCTTGCGGCTCTCTTTAACACTTTCGCTGCCACTACGATTTTCATGATGTCTTCTCGAATGCCGCCTACATTGTACGGCGGACTCAGCAGGTGAGTCGCCGGCACTGCAATATGAATTGAATCGACTCACCATATGAGTTCACTGGCACTGCGTAAGGGTAAATTAATTTTTTTGTTATTTCTGTGGTCGTTACAGTGTAACTAAGGTGTTTAACGCAATTAAAAAGTGTTAGGTGTTGTTGTAGGACTATTCAGCTTGTAAAAATGACAAAAAACTCTTTGGATAAAATAAAAGGTAAGTTTGTTTCGTAATTTAAGCAGTGGTTGTCAATCTTTTAAACTTTGGTTATTGTTAAGGTTATATTTTTAATTTCTAGTACTTGTGAATAGTCAATTTTACCCTGAAATATTTTAATACGGGCTTTAGATTAAAATGTATTATTTTTATTGTGGAAACGACGAATTTAATTGATAATAATTAAAAAATAAACCTTTTTTTTTAAAGTTTAAAATCTGCTGAATTAACATTAAATGATAACTTATTAATATGCAACAATAATAATGTCTATACGTGAAACAACATTTTACTGATAATAATTATTAATTTTTTTTTCATTTTTATTATCCTATTCCCGACGAAGACAAATCCGAAAACACAAAAATCATAAAAATCTGTTCAGCCGTTCTTCAGTTATAATTAGTGTAACTAACACGACTTATAATATATATACCTACCGTATAGATTCTAATGAAACTAGTTTGTTGTATATTAGTTCCATATCACAAGTATGTAGGTCGTCCATGCTATTATGTTGACGTCGTTTTCTAACATGTACATACAGTCATACATATTTCCAGTTTGAGGATCTATGTCCGGGAACTCACCTGTGTAGTTCATGGCATTGCATAATCGTTTTTTTCCTTTCAAAAATAAACGGGATCTCCACGCCCGGCCCACCGCATAAATCTTTAGTTTAGCATATATTTAGTCTAAACTATAATTTTGAGCAGAAAATACGGATGCATTTTGGAAATATTAGTGAAAAACACTGAACTATACAGGTGAGTCGTCGGCACTGGAATCAAATTTACGTGAACTATACAGGTGAGTCGGTGGCACTGAACGTGTTAAACAAATAGTTAAAGGTCGAAGCCAAAGGGGGAGACCCTTTGGCTTCGACCTTTAACTATTTGTTTACATGATTAGATGAATGTATTGGATAGGAATATAGGTAGTAGGTAGGTATAATTATAAATATGAATTATATTATATTCTAATAATCTGATTTTTACAAGTCGTGAAACACTTTCACGCATTTGTGAATCCTCTGGTGTTACGGTTGTCCATTATCAGGTGCCGGTAATAATCGCTTTGCAATCTAGCATCGTGATCCATCCGCTATTTTCCCGGTTTCCGTCCTAATCGTCTTACACCTACAGCCCTCTTTTTAATATAGATATATTGAAAAGAGGGCTGTAATGTCGTTTCGGGCAGCAGAAAACGACGAAATCATGACATTTCAAAAAGAACAAGAGACATTTAAAAACAGTCCTTGGTACACCTGTTTAAACCTCTTTGTTGCAGCTTGCAGTTTCCGTAAAATGGGATGAATGTCCTTTTAATTAAAGCAGTAAAAATATAAATGAATAACCTAAGCCCAGGTAATATCAGTAAACTGGTTTTGCAATGAATGATTTTTACATGACTCAGCACTTCAAAGTAAAAGTATTTAGGCTATAAGTAATAGCATTTATGGAAACCGTACTTTTTATAAGGTTGACATGATTATATTTCAAGAAATATCTACTTTCATTTCAATCAATTGTAACGCAAAAGGATAAGCATAAAACAATAAGCTACCTAATGTGATTGACCAGTTTCTAATCATTTTCCTTTGCACTAGGCCGCCTTAAAATTTTCAAACACAAAAGATAGTGACCGCAACGACTGCAGACGTGGTTATACTACGTATTTACACGTGAGTATGTGCCGTGTCCACGATTCAACGGCGCTTGGTAACTATTTTATTAAAAAAAAAAACAAACCGTACATATTGCCGCGATAAAAAGCAGCATAGGTATGTTCTTCCCCGTGGTCTAATCTATATCTGTACCAAATTTCATCAAAATCGGTCCAGTAGTGTCGGAGTCTATTCAATGCAAACAAACCAACAAACTGTTCCTCTTTATTATAAGTAACTAGATGACTTTACTACTACTAATATACGATGCTGATTTAATAAATGATTGTTGTTGAATGTTCCTTTTTTACTTTTTCACGCCACATAAGTAAATGGCAGAATGTATAGTATAGACACTTTTACTCTAATTTTAAGATCTATGTAATGTATACCTACGTACTACATTCTTGAAATAAAATACATTTCATATTTAATTTTCCTACGAATTGGTTCATAAAAACATAGGTTTTGTAATCAGTAAATCCAGATTTCTTTTCATTATTTCTAAGTGGTTTGGTTTAGGACAAGTGCTGCCACCATACTCCATCCAGATTCAATATAAACAAAGCTGAATATCATTAGCAGATTTAAGTAGGTAATGCTTGATGCTTAAAATTTAAATGACACTTTAATTTGGTCGAATTTCGGTCGAAAACAAATTTTAGTTGCATTTAGATTAGATTGAATCGCAACGGAGTACACTAGAGTTACCTATTTCAAACATTTATTATAGGACATAATTCCTATGACAATCTTGTTTAGCGTAGGTAGGTATGCCATAGCATTTTGAATATTAATATAGACTGAGCGTCGCGCACGCCGGCGTCTACGCTATTTCTGATCACAAACTATTTCCGTCCAGACGGCCGCATCGGCGCCTCACTACACCTGCACAAAAAAACTCACCTTTGATCTGATACGACGCTAAGATCTTCTAATTGGAGTAGATTTGCATGAGGAACTTTAAAGTGTTGTACATCAAACAATTTTTACGGTCACCACTCGGATTATAAATATAGAAGAGCAACACGTCGAGTAGACCACATCAAACGACGATCAAAGAAACGTAAACTACGTTACAGAAAAAATATCGTCTAATCGAAGATTTAAATGTCACCGTAAAATTGTAAAAACCGTTAGATTGTAAAATAACTAACAAGAATGTAAAAATATGTCGAAAGATTAAAAACTATATATTTATAATCTAACGAAAAATAATGTGATAAGTGTTCGCGTCCGAAGTCTATCAACATTTTACAATTTCACTAGTTTTATTACAATATAACGGTTTTTACAATTTTACGGTGACATATACGTGATAAGTGACAAAATTTACTCGCAACTTACTAATGTAAATAATATTTAGAAGCAGCAAGAACATCGATTGAGTCTTATAATAAATATAAAATTAAAAATAAAATAAAACCGAGAACACACTAGTAAATGTATATATTAAAATGGTACATGCTACTACGAGACATAAATTATTACTACATAAACTTTCTCATACTAACAACATAACAATGGTTCAATTAAGGACGTAACATCACAAAATTTACTACTAAGTATACACCTAATTACAAGATTCATCACAAAGCATAATATACATTGTATATTTAATCGAATGATTACATTTATTTATATTTATTGTATTGAGGTTACAATTATTATTATTTCTTTCTAAGAATAAAATTAATTTACTGAAATTATAATATTTAAAACATAATAATTAATACACATTATATTTTATTAGGCTTCATTTTTGAGGTTCTGTATTACTACAACTGCCTATAGATTAAATTTTTTGGTATGATTAAATATTAATATTATATAAATTGTATTTTAGGGGTGGCTCCTCATATATCATTCTACCCCATCGTGTGGTGTAATCATCGAGTAGGTATTTTTAAATAAAAGCGAGGTTTCATACATGACTATTTTATAAGGTAAACTAACCCCAAAGTGGTATACAACTTTTTCACTTCAAAACATATTGCGCGTTGATAGTTACGGAACCCTCCTAAGCTCTTGGTTAGGGTTTATATGACTCAACGAGGACTTTAGTAGGTCAATATTCTGAAATCAAATAACAATAATAATTGTTTACAAAAAATAATTACATCCTATGTATTATAAGTAGTGATGTGCCGAATATCCGTATCCGTATCCGTATCCGCGGATATCCGAGGCAGAAGAAAGATTCGTATCCGTGTCTGTATCCGTTACTATTTGGCGGATCTTTTACGGATCTATTTACCTTATTAATATTAAAATTATACATGAATTATTTAAATTAGTGATTACTAATTAAGGTAGCGACTAGCAATAAAAACTATTAAATTCAATACAGATAATATTTTTGAGGATGTTTTCTTTATAAATGATTTTTTAAAGAGTTGTGCTTCTACCCTTACGGGAATACTTTCCATCACAAATTTTACACTTTGCACATTCATCATTTACTAACAGCCTCCGTGGTCTAGTGGTTAGAGCATTGGTTCTCGACTCGGAGGTCGTGGGTTCGATTCCCGCATTGGAACAACAAAAAAATGTTGTATCCAAGTTTGGTTAGGACAATACAGGCTGATCACCTGATTGTCTGACAAGAAAGATGATCCATGCGCCTGATCTGAGATCTCTCCACAGTCGTGTCGGTTATACGTCCCACTGGGTTATGAGAGTAAAGGAAGAGGGAGTGCTCTTGTGTACTGCGCACACATTTGGGCACTTTTATATTATTTCCTAACACAAATTACACTACTAAACTTCTTTGTAGTCATTTTTAAAACTCATGTACCAATACCAAACAAGCGTTATCTATGCTGTCCAGTGTCAACACACAAAACTATAAACAAAACAAAAGAAAGAACCACCGTGTAATGCCAAGTCGAAACATGTGTGAAGATCGCGCGCACCGACACCGACTGCGTAAGAAAGTTAAGATCCGTATCCGTATCCGTATCCGCGGATATTGACACCAAATATCCGTATTCAGATCCGTATCCGCGGATATACATTTTTAACGATCCGGCACATCACTAATTATAAGTTATATTCATTATTTTTATGAAAAACATGTACAAATTTCCTTTATTCGTGGAAGTTGTATTTTCAAAATATAGATCATAAAGAATTCAATTATTTCAACATTCGAATTTTTAAGAACAATACTCATGCAAGCCAATGTCAAAATAAAAAAAAATCTCGTAAATTTAGCAGCCAGTCAATAGTGATAAATTGAAGCGGATTAGTAGGCAAAAATAAAAAAATAGAAATAGGCGCTGTAATTTCAGGCTGGACCTGTGAGGATAGCCCTTTAAAATTCTAAACTGTTTGCCTGGACTGTCCACTAAACATAATATTATATATTTACTTTGTCCATAAATATAAGATACCCTTTATTTATAACTTTCTTTTGTTTAGTTGGAAGACCTTACCGCCTAACCAGAAAGCATTTTCTTTCGTAGAAATATATTAATATAGTATAACATCAAGTATTATTATATCAATATCCAATGTACTTTTTAAGCATATTTTTATCCAAACAAGTCTCATTTTAATTTATAATTTTTTTTCTTGCTTTATATAAATCTTTAATATTCCGAATCCAATAGAGGACACAGCCAGTACCCCAAAAATGGTGCATCTTTCTGTAAGAAAATTAAAAAAAGAATACTGATCTTAATTTCTTGGCAGAAATCTGTACGTATATGCATCCACCACATATATTTTAATGTTATATTGCGCGGCCTATTTCATTATTTCTAAGGTTGCTCAAATGCCCATCATCATCATCATCATGCCACCCACTTGCTCTACAGCCTATTCAATATTTGGTCTCAATACAATGATTCGCTAACTTAAAACTACACTAACAGCTAAGTTAAAAAACAACGCATTTTATATCACATGGATAAAAGTTAATATCGAATACGACATTTTATAATTTAGAATATAATAATAAATACCGTTATAATATATAGTACATATAGAATATATTATATGTTTAAGTATGTCTAATAACAATTGCACAATATTCCTACATATTCTCAAAGACCGACTTGAAGTTGTAGCAAATTACCTTTGCTTTGATAATACTTATTTTGAGTTTTATAATATTATGTTGACCAGAATATAGCTATGTAGGTATGTGATATTAAAAACTACTTATTTTATAGTTCTTTAATACAAAACTTGTGCTGAAAAACAAATATAATAAAAACACTCATATAGAGATTTTACAATGTAAAATAAAGGACGTTAAATAATCGTCACAATTTGCTGCAACTGCTAGTCAGCCATATTGGGGTGAATGTCTACTCTTAACATCATATTTTTCATAATTGTTTTATTATTGCTTTTAAGCACATAATATGTAATTTGAAGCAAGGAACAAAGCTTATTTACAGATCAAAGTATAATATATTACTATGTATTCATTTATCTAGTAGGCTAAATAATTAAGTTTCGGCTGTGGGATATTATTACTATGACGATTATGATAATTTTCTGTTTCGTTTTTCTCTGGATCAAATGTTACTTTTTTCAAATGTTTGTTATTAGCTTTTAGGCTCAGCGCAGACAGAACGGAGCGCAGAGGAGAGGATTTTATTAACGCACTTGAAAATAAACTTTAAAATTATTACATTAAAGTGCATAAATGCTTGAATCTGACAAAAAATGCTCGCGCGTCCTCGAAGATACGCGTACTTTCAGTGTTGTCACCGAGTTAGAATAGTGGACACTGGACGTCGCGAGGTCGCGCGCATGCTCGAGCATACGCGATCCGTAAAGAAAATGCCCGAGACCCCGCGGGGATTATTCCTCTCTGTCTGCGCTGACCCTAAGAAGGTCATATCTAATTATTTTTAAAACTTTAAGGCATAGAGATAAGCAAATACAATTGGATCATTTTTTACAGCTGCCTAGGATTAAGTTTTTTAATGATAATATTATTTCTAAGTAAGCTGTTACAATCTTAAAATTAAGCGCATACAACAAGCGTGGCCATTACTTATTTTACTTTAAATTATTTTGCTTACAAAATACTCTACAATTTACTTAACTCTATGAGACTTATTTCAAATTATTTATTTTTTTGCCTTGTAAACAGGTCAATATTATTATAGCAATTTCTCTTTTTAAATTATTACATAATCATATTTGCCCAGGTGTTTATAAGTAAGTAAAAATTATTTGAACAATCATTTGAAGTTATTGTAGTAGCAGTAATTGAATTATTGTGAAATATCTAAAATATTTATAATTACTTCAATACAAGTTCAGTTACTCCATAAAGAATAGTAAAAATCAGACATATTGCGTTTCATCAATAATGCTTTTTAAACTTCATAGTAAAATATCATTGAAAAAGCCACAAAAGTGTAAACCTATTTTCAATATCTAATCGTTTTGTATTAAGTTCATAATATCATACATAAAAGTGACACTGCAAAAATATGCCGACAATAAATAAGTACAGACGAGTAGGAACAGCGAAACGGACTTAATCTTTGTTGGACCAGAATAGTATTTTCATTGCGTTTATCAAAATCGTGAACCTGAAAAGAGAAAATAACATTATATATACTATCTACCTAGATACATACATATAATCACGCCTTTTTCCCGTAAAGGGGTAGGCGGAGACCACTTTTTGCCACTTGCTACGATTCTTACATACTCGTTTCGCTTCGTTCACTTTCATTCTTACCATCCATTCTTCCTCTTAAATTCAACGTAGCGAAGCGGCTCTCCATGGTCCGGATACTATCTACTATCTAATTTTTACAAATTAGGCAAAAAAAATATAGTTTATGCGATCTGCAATATTTCTGTTACGGTACTCTATTTTGGGATTAAAAATTAATGTAGGTCCTTCGCTAAGATCTCATATTTTTCTTCACATTATCATCATCATCGGTATCCGGCTGGGTCCAGGTCGTGGGTTGTATTTGATGAACTTGTTGCCGGAACCTTCGGACATGATCGAATCAAATATTCACTTGGGGCGTCACGTAACCGTCGAATATTGTAACGTGAGCAAAATCATCGACGAGCTATGAGTGTGTTTGGTATTTTTTTCTACCATTAGGGGGCAGACCCAACGCACACAAAGCTTCATCTGGTGGCGTAAGTAGTATCAAAAACGGTCAATAAGAATTTTCGATTATTTTTCGGTCACCAGGCGGCCCTTGGTAGCACGTCGGTCCCTGTCTTGTCAAAATGTCACGAATTTAAAAACCCTCATTGCCTTCGATCATTAATACAACTAGATACACAATCAGCGACGAAAAATGTCCACACCAAAAGTCCACCCAATCAGATTTGGGTGTGAAAAAACATTGACTTTGAAATACGCTTCGATCGCGAACGCACGTTGTTCACCCGTCCACTGTGACATCGCGACTAAATAACCCGCACGATTAATGAAGTCAACGTGGCTCCTCCGCTCAACGATTATGGAGAAATTCGAATTTTAAATCGTGATTCTGCCACCAGACACCCTGTACTTAGCTTGTGTGCCTTTACTATATGTGTGCCAATATAATTTGACGTCACGACATATTGTAATGCGAGTACCGCCATTTTTTGCCACGTAATATCTGGTCTTCTCAAAGGCTATAGTGGCAAGTGACTCTGGAGTCGTTTAAGAATATACCCCAAGCAGTGGCGTAGGGTTCCTATAACTCCATTCCTATCGGCTTCCCTTGTCACTTACCTTTTGCAAACCTTTACAGAAATCCCTACCTAATAATACAGGCTCCGGCTTCCCTATGAAGGAGAAGCAGCCTTCGCCACTGGACCCTAGTATACAGTATACTGACCTGCGCTCGGCGAGTCGCGAGGGCGGGCGCGGCGCGGGGCGCGGTCAGGCGAGGTAGGCCCGCACGAGCGCGCGCACGGCGGCGCGGCACAGCGGACACGCCGCCAGCGCCGCGCCGCACCCAGCGCACGCCACCAGGTGCCCGCACGGCAGAAACACCACACTCACCTGATTAAATTTCGAAGTAAAAACTTCTTTTAGCGCGGTATATTTTTAGATGAGATAAAATCTTTGGACTCGCGACACCGTTACGAGACGCAGTTTAATGTATGGTGAAATTTAAATAACTTCGAATCACAATTATTGTTTATTTCCTATTTTAGTTACCACGAACCTATAGTTTCTATTTTAGATTGTAATGATTTTAATGATAATGATGATGATACAAGAGTTGTCGAAATTGTTAACGATGATTCATGAAAGAGTATTCAATGTTTATTATAATTACCATCTAAAAAATGACTAACGCGCCAAAATAAGTTGTCACTTCTGTCGGCACACCCGTAATTTTTTAATCAATATATTTGACAAGGCGTACGACGCACTTGGCATCTATGTCAGCCTCATAGTTTTATTCAAATTAATAGACTTATTAATGTATTCAAGTGCGACCCTTCAGATAAAATATAAAATTTATTAACAAACAGGCATCCCGCGAAATTCATAATTTAAAGACTTGATCGTCAAAATTTATAAAAAACAGAAATAACATACGCAGCAAAATAGCCCTAAAATGGCAGTGCTTTTCCATCCACCGCACCGTGAGCAATGCGTCAGGTCATTTATTTATTTATCTCATTCTAATAAGCCTATTTCTATATCAAAAGTTGTGATAAGTTTAAATCCAATTTAATATAACTTTTGTACTTTCTCCTCCACCTTTCGTGATGCGTCACAGTTCTCACTTAACCCTCAATTTTTTATTTAAAATTAAAAAAAAAAACGACACTTACCTCATTATCCATACACACTTTACACATTCTAGCCTCTTTCAGTTGTCTGTTCTCCTCTTCTAGAGTCAGTTTTTTCTCCTCTGGGACAGTCTCTTGGTTTTCACTAAGATCATCTCTTGGCGCTGCGGGTGCAGTTTTGTCGTTTATTCGTCTAGGTGTTGTGTTCGGGGTAGGAGTACGAATTGGACTCTCGTAGTGAGATTCTTGACTGTCCGATCTTTCATCGGTTGAAACGCTAAAAAATTTAAATATAACTAATGTAAGTGACGCAAATGTGATTGAGTTATAGAGTAGGTATTACGTTACGTTGTTATATTAAGTTGTTCTAATATCTAAAATAACGTTTAATAAATAGCAATAGGCTAATAGGTAATTGCGAGACTTGCGAGACTCTTGCGAGACTCTTGCTGCAAGACCAAGACCAAGACTGATTTGGGCAACACTACTTATCGACAATAATTAGTCCCGATAAACGAGTCTCTACTGTAGTAAAATGTAGTTTAAATATATTATAATACAAAATTCTCGTGTTACAGTGTTTGTGAGCGTAACTAAACTATTTTTGTGAATTTTAAACCTATTTTTATTTTGTCATAGCGAGTGATAATTTAGATGGCAGAACAACGTTTGCTCGGTCAGCTAGTTATTTATCAATAAGAATAATATCTCACCCAGAATTAGGCAGGAACTCTGAGAGTGTTTCGGCCAGAATGTCTCTCGCCAATCGGCTGCTCTGCGGCGTTTCACTCCACGCCTCCTCGTTCAATTGTTCGTCTAACACCGCGTCGATTAGAGCCTCCGACGACGTGAATGGGACACCTGAAAGTTGGACGATAGTACTGAGTTTAGGCACTTTAGATGTGTGTAACCAAAGATTTCAACTCAAGATAGGCTATCACGTACATTTAGCAGAAAAAAATATCGTATAAGAAAAAGTTACGCCATCTTGGTTTTCACCATAACTCAAATGTCAGCCATCTTGTTTTCACCATACTTCGAATTTCAAAATGGCGTCAAAATTTTAAAAATTGGGGCCATTTTACTGGAGACCCTTTTGCCTTAACAAGCCTCGTCTATAATATAAGTCTATGTGTGTAACATGTTTTCACTTTTATGAAGGGAAAAAAAATAATTTCGTTAAATGAGACGGAAGTGTAACCCTAATATTTATATTACAAATGCAAAAGTCAAATTGTATGAGATATACGCACTACACGGCAGCGGAGTCTACGCGCGCGGCACTTCATTGCGGTAGTACTAGTAGGGTCGCGTTCTATATACCTTACCAGCTGTATCCCGCGGCTCCGCCCGCGTAAATATAGTTTCGGGTATCCCGCGGTAATACTGTACTTTTCCGGGATAAAAAGTAGCCTATGTTTTAATCCAGAGCCTAAACTACTACCATACCAAATTTCATCGAAATCCGTTCGGTAGTTTTTGCGTGAAAGAGGAACAAGCATCCATCCATACATCCATACATCCTCACACACTTTCACATTTATAATATTAGTAAGATCAGGTTATATTACCTGTGGCTCGCAGACGCCTCGTGATCGCGCGGCGCACGCGCGCGGCGTCCAGCCCCGCCCCCAGCGCCGCGGCCGCGAACGGACTGCACATACCCTCCTCCACCTGACAATATTAAATAAAGTTATAAAGTAAACTACTTTAATCATAGATGTATTATATTAAAAATAGATAAATATGGCATTGCGCGTAAAAAGTGAAGACTCAAATTGGCCATACGTCGGGCCAATTTTGGTTAGTGTGCTCCGCGACTAATAGAGTTCTGTGTTAGTGTGCGACGAGCCGGTCGACGAGTAGTACGTATTACGCGTCCCATGTCAATGTGTGTCGCGCAGGGCCGTGCCGCCCGTGTGTGCGATGTGTGCGGCGCACACAGGCGCCAAGACGATGGGGGCGCCACGGGCCGCCACCAAAATTATTTATGTTACACTTTAACACTTACACAACAACATATTGTTTGTAGTAAAATATTGATAAGTAAGTAGATACAACAGGCGCAACATATGCTGCTACTTTACATTAATTACTTAGCGAATCAAAAGAACCGCCCGCGGCGTTGCGCCGTGAGTAATGAGTGAGTGTGTTCATGAACGCAACCAGAACCTCAATTCTCGTATTTAAAGTAGGTACACTTAATTTTACTTTGTTTGGATTGAAAGTGTAGCGACATATTACCATGAACGGATTTTATGACGTTTCGACCAATCAGAGCGCGTTTCACGTTGGTTTTACGTTCATAAAAACACCTTTTGAAAGTGTAAGCGTGTCGGGACTAGATTGTAATTGTATTAATGCAGATTTTATTTAGCAGAATTTCCCCTTTGAATCCCGATGCGATGCGTGTTATTTTTGAGCTTATCGAGCTAAAAGGGCTTCTAAAAATTTTCACTGATAATTTTCTTTCATCAGACTTTTGAGATGTCTGATGAAAGTTTAATAAAACACTATTTTTTGAAATTTCAAACTGTCATAACTTTGGAATGAATCAAGTTTTTTATGTACTTTGAAATCGTCTACAACAAAATTTTTTAGATGAAAAATTTCGAAGTTATTCCGAAAAAACACTTTTTTCGGTATTCTTTCCTTCACGATATCTCTTGAACGAATCAACCGATTTTGTACCGGATTAGCGGTAATCGACGTGGTTTTTCAAGGTTAAGAGCTGATTAGTTTTTGGAGTTGATCGATAAAGCCGTTGAAAATTTATTCCAAAAATCCACTTAATTTTTCTTGAAATCGATCCGAATCGGTCTAAATTGTATTCAAAATCTAAGTTTGGCCAAGCCCTTTAGAATGGCGCCAGCCGCAATAAAATCGGTCAAACCTTTCAAAAGTTATAAGATTTTTACATACTTACATACACATACACACACATACATACATACAGACATAATGACATCCTCGCGGGGGTAGTCAGGTAAGCTTCCTGTGACCTCAGAACGTCGAGATCTGCCGGTCGATTCTGTATCGTACATTATGTGAGTTAATCACTGAGTTTCCGTTACACACTCCTCCGTTTCGTTACTAGCTCAGTGATTAACTCACATAATGTACGATACAGAATCGGCCAGCTGATGAGAATTCGATTTTTGCAAAACGGAGTAAAACCAATAACTTCCCGATTTTTTTTAATCTTAGATTTTCTTAGTGGGAAGTTAAAAAAAATTTCCACAGTTTTTTTTTTTAGATTTCTTGAAATCTCTTGAACGAATCAACCGATTTTGTACCGGATTAGCGGTAATCGACGTGGTTTTTCAAGGTTAAGAGCTGATTAGTTTTTGGAGTTGATCGATAAAGCCGTTGAAAAGTTATTCCAAAAATCCACTTAATTTTTTTTTTACAGATTTTTGAGATTTCTTGAAATCGATCCGAATCGGTCCAAATTGTATTCAAAATCTAAGTTTGGCCAAGCCCTTTAGAATGGTGCCAGCCGCAATAAAATCGGTCAAACCGTTTAAAAGTTATAAAAGGTTTACATACTTACACACACACACACACACACGGGGTAGTCAGGGAAGCTCCCTGTGACCTCAGAACGTCGAGATCTGATGAGAATTCGATTTTTGCAAAGAGGGGTAAAACCAATAACTTCCCGATTTTTGATAATCTTAGATATTCCTAACGGGAAGTTAGAAATAAATACGAGAAATATAACATCAAAAATTAAGTATGTAACGATTTAATTCACGCTTTATTTTTCGTAGTAATTGGCAAGCGGGCGTTTTACCTCTTTAGGATAATATATAAACTAAGTATATTAAACTGAAGAACATTTTTCTTTCACTCAAAATTAACAAATAATAAAAAAGTACGTTAAAATATGAAGATTTGTAAAAATAAGAGGCGCTTCATGGGTTTCGCACACAGGCGCTGCCGGGGGTCGGCTCGGCCCTGGTGTCGCGGCACAGAAATATTGTCAGTGAGAACGTCTAATCAGTGGTAGGGATTTTGATATTAAGTTATAAACATCTTTCGAGATGTATGTGGAATAAAAGCCTTTAGAATTCTAGTTACGTTAGCATTTTAAATGCATAATAAACATTGATTGTCTAACCTGAGTCTCGGTGACGGGAAAGTTAACACTTGATCTAGTTCTTATAGCTCGACCGCGATCTCTGTTCTGAAAGCAAATTTTAATTTTATAAAAGAGTTTTACTAAAAATCTTTGTATTATAATATAATAATTTGATTAAAGCTTATAAATTGTCAAACTCACCGAAGTGTCTGAGAAATTCACACTCGTCATAGTCCTAGTTGTGTGGCCGCCGTCAGTGGAGGACTGAAAAATACGTAGAAAATAAATTGATAAGTTTTGCTCCCTTAAAGTTTTGCTCTGTCCGTCCTTCTGTTTGTCCACACATAGCATCGGTAATTATGAATATAAATGGATGAAATTTGGTATAGGCATAGATCGTAGGTATATAGATCACGGATTTGGCATCATAAAGTAATAATTATATTATATTTTAGGGGTGGCTCTCCATACATGTGAAGTGGTGATGAAATGTAATAATGTTTTAAAGAACACACTAACATACAGGAATACTTTTTCATCAGTACAATAAATTTTACAACGTCATTGGTATCGATAATAGAGTACATCTATACAAATAAATAAAATTGAAGTGTCTGTTTGTAATTTTAAATTAACAGCTTTTCAATTATTGCATAATATGAAAGTTTACACGGTACATACAACAAAAAATCAATTTCTAACATTTTTGTTTGTCTGTCCGTCTGTCTGTCTGTCTGTTTGTTCCGGCTAATCTCTGAAACGGCTGCACCGATTTTCACGGTATTTTCACTGGCAGATAGCTGATGTCATGAGGTCTAGCATAGGCTACTTTTCATCATCATCATCATAGTCATTATATAATAGGGGTTGAAAGTTTGTATGAAAAATATTTAAAATCTGCCCTGACTTCCATGAAATTTGACATTCAGGCTAATAAACTAAAATGATTAAAAATATAATTTATCCTTTTTTAAAATTTGTCCCCTAAAGGCGTGAAATGGGGGTCCAAATTTTGTATAGTGAAATATCAATAACTGGACAAATTGTGCTGGATTTTGACAAGTAGATAGGTAATATAAGGTAGACATCTACACATCTAAACAAATATCTTCTATCTATACATCTATACAAATAAATAAAATTGAAGTGTCTGTTTGTAATTTTAGATTAACAGCTTTTCAATTATTGCATATGAAAGTTTACACGGTACATACAACAAAAAATCAATTTCTAACATTTTTGTCTGTCCGTCTGTCTGTCTGTCTGTCTGTCTGTTTGTTCCGGCTAATCTCTGAAACGGCTGCACCGATTTTCACGGGATTTTCACTGGCAGATAGCTGATGTCATGAGGTCTAACATAGGCTACTTTTCATCATCATCATCATCGTAGTCATTATATAATAGGGGTTGAAAGTTTGTATGAAAAATATTTAAAATCTGCCCTGACTTCCATGAAATTTGACATTCAGGCTAATAAACTAAAATGATTAAAAATATAATTTATCCTTTTTTAAAATTTGTCCCCTAAAGGCGTGAAATGGGGGTCCAAATTTTGTATAGTGAAATATCAATAACTGGACGAATTGTGCTGGATTTTGACAAGTAGATAGGTAATATAAGGTAGACATCTACACATCTAAACAAATATCTTCTATACAAATAAATAAAATTGAAGTGTCTGTTTGTAATTTTAAATTAACAGCTTTTTACTTATTGCATATGAAAGTTTACACGGTACATACAACAAAAAATCAATTTCTAACATTTTTGTCTGTCCTTCTGTCTGTCTGTCTGTTTATTTCGGCTTATCTCTGAAACGGTTGTACCGATTTTCACGGGACTTTCTCTGGCAGATAACTGATGTCATGAGGTCTAACATAGGCTTTTTTAAATATTACACAATCGTAAAAAAACTTTACAAACGGAGCAAACACTGTTGATAATTAGATTTTTCCCGCAGCTCCACCTGCCTAATTACAGTGTTTAGGTAACACGGGAATACTATATTTTTTCTGGATAAATATTATAGCCTATGAGTTAATCCAGAGCTTCAACTACTAACATACCAAATTTCTTCAAAATCGGTTCAGAATTTTTTGCGTGAAAGAGTAACAAACATCTAAATATCCATCCATCCTAACGAACTTTCACATTTATAATATTTTAATAAGAAGTAGGATTTAAATATTTCCCACCACTTTGTTTGTCCGTACGTCTAACGCGCGGGAAAGCCTATATTGTTCCGTAAATACGGAACGATACACCTATGCTAAAAAAAAACGATAAAATATTATCGTGTGAGAACACTCGCTAAGAAAGTTTTTTTTGTAATTCATCCTCTAAGGGTTTGTATAGAAAAAATCGAAAACCGACGTACAACGATAAATTTGGCTGGGTAACTGTGGGGTCCACTTAGTCTTGGACTATATAATCCGGATTACGGCGGCCCGGGAATATTCAGAGCACTAAAAATAGAACTCTGGACTTATACAATAGCGCTGAAAATCGAACACACAAGCGTCAATGTCATATATGACAGTTCGACACTCGACACTTTTCAATAGGCATGTTGCCGAAAAATTTTTTTTTCGTCTATTCGATGTTAGACAACATGTTAATAAACAATCCAGAACCCATTTTTGTATATCTGAAAAAATAACGTAGATACAAACCACTGAAATTTACAATATGAAAGAGAGCGATATATCGGCCTGTGACGTCACAGCCTGCTACCGCCATACATTTGTCATTACAAAATGTATGACGGTAGCAGGTTGTGACGTCACAAATCGTTTTGCGAGAAAGAGATGGACAATATTTTTCATTTGCTTATATTTTTAATCCCGTCACTCTAAATACCTATTTCTTTCAGATTTATGTATCTTTAATCAAAAACTTTAAAATTTAATTTGTTAAACTGTAATATTCCACACTAGGCAACATCCCTATTTTATCGTATTAGCACAGAGTTCTATTCTCAGCGCTCTCAATTTTCTTCGGCCTTTCGGATTCCGGGCCACATAGTATCAGACTAAGAAAGGACATTTTAAACTAAAAAATAGCAGCAACAAAATTTATAGATCGTATAGAATAGAATCCGCTGAGTGTGGATTTTGTGACCGGTCGAATTAAAAGGTTGTGTATAGAAACTAAATGTCACGCGAGCGAAGCCGCGGGCAAAAGCTAGTTTCACAAATAAAAATAATGATTTTTTTTTTCATTTCAATTAATTTATCCTATAACCACTCTAATACCGCATGGGCGCACTAACTACAAGGCGTCACCGGGGGCGGTATGAGGTAGGGGGCGGCGGGGTGGGGTAAGCGATCGGCCGGGCGGCGCACGAGTTGGCCACAAAGCATCGAAAGATGCATAATGCATCCACATTTTGTATTAGCGAATAAGTTCGGGGATTGATAATTTTGTTTTTTTTTTGTTCCAAAAGGGTAGTAACAAATAACCTAACCAAGAGCATGTCAGGACATGTCTAAAGAGGGTTCCGTAAACTATTAAGTTTACTATACACTATAATAGTACACTATAACATTTTAAACATATGATAAATTAATAATAATATTATTATGTAATATTATGTATTATTTCTTTATTATTTTGAATGTTGATTAATAATCAAAATATATAGTGAATACTGAATCTACTACCAGATGTTCTTTAAGATTAATTTTTATTCGATTTCGATGATATTAAATATTTTAAAGAGTTTTTATTAATTTTAATATTAGCTAATTCACTTAATATTTGATTAATATTTGAGCATATTTAAGTCTAAGACGATATCACCTATCTCAATGTATAAAAAATACAATCGGATACTTAATACTTTTATACTATTATCAGTGAGGATTTCGATAGCGTGATACAGAATTTAAATCCAATAACACAGCGACATCTAGTATTATTTTTCAAAAACAATCGACGATTTAAACAGCGAATAGCGCCATATTGTTTTCGTAAAGTTACTAGCAAATTGAGGTATTAAATTATAATAAAAAACAATAATACTATGGTAATTAATAAAACATATTAATGTGTTTTCAGTGTTATTAAATTATTGTAATAATTGGTAAAAGAGGCACATATTCGTAAAATTAATTAAAAGGTAATTAAAATTTTACATGTGTTTCAAAACTTAGCTCTAATTCTGGTAAAGAAACATAAATTCGCAACAATTTATATAATTACTGCAGCTCAGTTAATCACAGTGTTTGTCCTTGAATGTAGGTTCAAACCCGACAGCGTGTTTTAGTTTATTATTAATTTGTTTTTTTTTTTTATTAATTATTAATTTCAGTTTTTTTTTTAATTATGCAACCAATTTTGAAACATTATTTTAAATAATCATTTCACATTATGTATAATTATTCTTATTTTGCTTAATGTTAATTTGTTTTTCTATAATTGCTCTAGAAATAGAAATTATGATGCGATTTTGTTCAAAATAGTTTTCCTAAAGAGTTTTTAGCATGTTCTATCAGCATGGAAATTTGCAAGTTTCTATCTCCTATAGTTTAAAAATGCTAGGGGGGGGACCAACTTACAAACTACTTTGGAGGCCGATTACTCGAAAAATGTAAAAAAGTAACGTATGAAACCATGCCTTTATTTTAAAAGACCTATTCTACGATACCCCACACGATGGGGTAGAGTGAAAAAATATTTTTCATCCCCGCTTCACATGTATGGAGAGCCACCCCTAAAATATAAAATTATTATTTTTTTATGATCCCAAAACCGTGATCTATACACAATCTATAATTACTAGTGTCCGACCGAAAGTTCGGTTTCGGTTTCGGTTTCGGCCGAGTTTCGGCCAAAAATCAAGTTTCGGCGGCAGTTTCGGTTTCGGCCAAAAGTGGCCGAAACTTTTGCCGAAACCGAAACTGATTTCGGAAGATTTCGTGCACGCTCGCCTAACTTCGTTTCTTGCGCCTAACTTCATTTTCAAAAATTTTTCTGTGACGTATAGGGTGTAATTTTTCCTTTTGATATCAAAGTGGTGACCTGATGATGGGATCCATGAGGAATCGAAGGAACTCCTCGAAATTTATATGGACACATATGGTGATTTTGACTTTTTCTGAAGTAGTTCAAGCATATGCTACCAAAAAGTAAGATTTTGCTCCAAGGTATACCCTGGATCCAAAAGTACAGAATAGAACTCCTGGCTCCTTATAGATACATGTTTGGGGATTTCGGCGTTGTTTAAAGAACTGCAAGCATATGCCACCCTGTCAGTTAGAGTAATCATCATCATCATCACCACTATCATACCATACATCATCAGATTATGATGATATAAAAGGTATTTCTCATAGTATTTTACACTAACACGGAGATCTTTGAACATTACTCTGCCGTTTATGGACCAATTTGCAAAATTATTTTGTTGTTGAAAGGGTTTAATTCAAAATTAGTCCTTTAGTCACTAAAGTGGAAACCTGATGATGCGATCCATGAGGAATCGAGGGAACTCCTCGAAATTTATATCCACACATATAGTGATTAGGACTTTTACTGAAGTAACACAAGCACATGCTACCAAAAAATAAGATATTGTACCAAGGTATACCCTGGATCCAAAAACACTGTACAGAACTCCTCAGTCTTTAAAGATATGCGTTTGGAAATTCGGTCGGAAAGTCGGTACCAGCAAATATGAACGTAAATTCTGTAAAATATTGTAGAATATTGTTTGGGCTGGTACCGATTTCAAAATTAAGAAGATTGAGTAGAGAAATAGTAAAAATTTTAGCCGAATTTGAAAGGGGAATTATTTAGAGATTAAGTTTTATTTCATACTTTATTGTGTATTTTTACTTTGGAAGTCGGTTTAATTTTTTGTTTAAAAATAAAAATTTTAATATTACATTAAGTAAATAAATGATTACAACAAAATTAATATACCGTGTTTCCATTTCATGTCCTAATTAATGCAGAATAATGGATAAAATGCACCAAATTTCAGTATTTTAAGGAATTTTCTACTTGACCACGTGAGTTTCGGTTTCGGTTTCGGCCGAAACTGAAGCCACGGCCGAATATTCGGTTTCAGTTTCGGTTTCGGCCGGAAAACCAGTTTCGGTCGGACTCTAATAATTACACCAAATCTCATCAACTTATATTCATAATTACAGGAGCTAGAGGCGCGGACAGACAGACAGACAGACAGACAGACAGACGGACAGAGCGAAACTATAAGGGTATTACGTATTCCTTAAGTATTACGGAACCCTAAAAACTCTAGTATTTTTTATTTTTGACAACTATTACATATTATGTTGATTTATTGTACTGGTGAAAAAATAATCTATACATATAAAATCCTTTGTCCTGAATGACTGACGGATCAACGCACAGCCTAAACCGCTGATCGTAGAGACCTGAAACTTGCAGGGCTTGCTCTTTGTAATGCGTAGGGATCCGATAAGAAGGGATTTTTTGAAATTCGACTCCTAAGGGGGTGAAAAGGGGGAAAACATTTTGTATGGGACAACGTGATTCCTTGGTCCAATCTACTTCATATTTTGCACAAACATTATGTAACACAATTGATGGAATTCGTGTATCATAGTTTATTGAAATTCGTCCCCTAACGGGAATAAAAAGGGAAAGAAAGTTGCTTGGGAGCGATTTGCTTTAAAGTTGATATAAATTCTCCTTAGTGCTTTTGATTTAAAGCTCCCACTCACAAGCGATCGATCGATTTAGTCTTTACAATTTAAGCATTTACTGGATTCGTAGTTGCAAGTAAATCGGTTTAGATAAATATTGAATATAGTTTGAGATCCTAGGACCACCTTACTATACTTTTTATATGAAACTCGTATATATACGCGTAAATTTTGTTCCAACTTTTGACCCCCACCGCAAAAACTAGCTGGTAGGTCTTATACTAATCATTTTGTGTAATTGTTTGTCGTTAGCAATTTACTTTCAAATACGAATTAATTTCTAATTTGATCGAAGCAATCGATAGTCCGTCAGTGGGGAGCTTTATTTTTATTTTGACATAATATTATATTGTCATCATGTTGATAAATAAATCTGACAAGAATGCGAAAGTTAAATTTGATGAAAATGTTTTTGAAAAACTAGGCACCTAAATATTTGCGATTAAAATATATTCATAATTCTTATTACATTAATATACTATTTCAGTAGAATATTTTGAGTGTAGGTATAATTAAATTTCTTTCTTTTTTGTTATTATATGTAATATTTAAATTATTTGTGCTTGATTTATGAGTGTTTAATACATAGGTTTTTAGTTTTTAACCCAAAACAATGGCTTTTAAGATTTTCTTAAAAGATTTTTGATCTGTACGTTTGTGCGCGCTAATCTCAGAAACTACGGAACGGATTTTTATAAAATTTGTTATCGTAGCTCGTAGTAGTTTACCCCTTGGATAAACACATACGACTCGCTCTTTATCGCGGAAAATTATTGGGTACCTAACTACCTGCGGGTTCCACGCGGATAGGAATTAGGATAGCTCTGCTTATAATTATGTGTAGGTATTTCAATTCAATCAGTTCTTACCTACAAAAAGTTTTATCAATCTAAAAAATAACGTAGTATAAAATGCTATATAATAACCAGATATTTGAATTGGTTAAAACTTTACCTAGGTTAATCCTAATCATTAATGTGTATGATTATTATATGAGGAATAAGTGAGAAGCTAGAAGGCTTCGTGGTCGTACTGCTAACTCATCTCTGTCTCAAACTCTGTCGTGGTCCCAACTAGGATGGGCGATCACAATCCAAATTATTTTTATTAAGTTCAAAGTCCACAACGTCTTCCCATTCAAAAGATTTTCGAAATCGTTAAAATATTAATTATCGGCTACAAAGAAACCTAAACGCGAAAGTTTGTATGTACATATTAATATGTTTAGTATTTCATGTAATAAAGTAAAATAAAGAAAACACGTAAAGAATTTTGATGAAATCAGGTATGGTAGTAGGTTAAGCAGAATTAACACATAATACTTTTTGCAGCTTATTAAACTTTATTTATGCTACAGTTCTCGGTAGATTTCTTGAGTGTTCCTACCAAGTCGCAGGAAACATTCAAATATAAAATACAACAGATACGGCTGTGCAGTGCCTACACCATTATGTATTCAATTTTGGTATTTTCCCGAACAAGCTTTCCCACTGACGCGAGCGAAGCTGCGGGCAAAAGCTAGTCCTGTATATTATTCTACCCACCGTCCGGTCATTGCGTTTCCGGCACGTGTCGATGAACTCTTGTCCTTTGACGAGCAGGATGTACCCGCAGTTGGGGAACCAGTGCGCGTGCTCCGACCACGGCCCGTCTCCCGCCTCCCACTTGGCCAGTCCACCGTCGCAGTAGAAACATCGCACCTGCACAGAGTGGTAGTTGAATGCACTCCGAGATATTTGAACGCATTCAATTATAATTTCTAATTATTTCCATCGCGTATATCTTTGGCTTTTGGGATTCTTCTACACGAGGAAAAAGTAAAAGAAATAATGGCAAGAAAAGTAGTACCTCGCTTGTGTGTCAGTAGCGCGACTTTCATATCGACATTTACGTAAAACAGCGTTTCTTAACCTTTTTCAATCCACGGACCCCTAGAAAATCCAGCTCAAATTCAATAAAAAGAAACATCAACAATTTTCGGACCATTTACTTCACTTCAGTCAGTCTCGGACACCGCCCGCTGGCGCACGAGCTAATTATGCGTAGCGATTACGAGACTTGGTGCAATTTATTTGCATTTTTCCATAATAATAGCTCCCCACACCGGTTTCATTGAAAACCAGGCCAGCTACGCAGGAGTTATTTTATAGTGCCCAAGTGTGTGCGCAGTACACAAGATCACTCTCTTTTCCTTTTACTCTCGTAACCCAGTGGGACGGAACACCGACACGACTGGCGAGAAATCAGGCGCAGGACCGACTTTTAACATGCCCATCCGACGCATGGATCATCTTTCTTATCAGACAATCAGGTGATCAGCCTGCATTGTCCTAACCAAACATGAAAACAAAATTTTTTTGTTTGTTCCCATGCGGGAATCGAACCCACGACCTCCGAGTCGAGAGCCAAGCTCTAAACCACTAGACCACGGAGGCTGTTATTTTTCCATTGATGAGACTGCGGATACATATACTTGCGGACCCCTGCACAGGTTAAGAAACAATGACTAGAAGAATCCCGTATCTCGCTCGCGCACAAGTCCCTATCACGCATGTTATCTCGTTCTCTGTGCAAATACTCGCAGACAAACCTGATCATCGACGCCTGTATAGAAGAATCCCGCGTCAGCGAGTGTTCTGGGCGCCTGCGGCCGATTGGCAGGCCAGCGCTCGAAGGTCGCGAGTCTCGCCGCCAGCGACGCCTTGTCCGGGTGTCGCGCACTGCCGCCGACCACGCCCAGCTCGCGCCACGCCCCTCCCTCCGCCACTACCCGCTCGTTCTGCTCCGCTGCCGACCTGAAATTGGCAGAAAATAATTTTCATACTACCAGTACGTCATCGTGTAGCTAAATACTCCGACTTACATTAATGTAAGTCAGTAAAATGACGGCCGATACTTAAAATGTCTATACTGACAATGAAAAAAAATAATGAAGATGTCATTTTAATAAAGGGCTGATTTTACAATCGTCAGATATCTATACTAATGCGAAAGTGTGTCTACCTGTCTGTCTGTTACCTCTTCACGCTTTAACCGCTGAACCAATTTTGATGAAATTTGGTACAGACAGACTTTAGAGTCCTGGGAAAGGACATAGGTTGCTTTTTATCCCAAAAAAGTACAGTGTTCCCGAGGGATACAGTATTTACGCGGGTGGAGCCGCGGGCAACAGCTAGTAAGTAATAAAGGTAATAGTTATATTACCTAAGGAATAAATATGTGACCTTGACATATTTTTTTATCTATCAGTCAAACATTTTACATACAAAATCTTTCAGTTTTCTTTTATTTATCTGACTATTGAAAAATCAGCCCTAAGATAATAACAGATAAGAGTATATTGTTGATAGCATGTGATTTTACGAATTTTCTAAGTTTATGATTAAGGGGATTCCTTGGAATCAATTAGTTATTCCAAGGAATCCCCTATTGGTTACTAGCATTAATTGCCCGCGGCTTCACACGCGTGTATTTAGGTTTTAAACTTTAATCCCCTATTTTACCCACTTGGGCGTTGAATTTTAAAAATCCTTCCTTAGCGGATGCCTACGTCATATAACGACGCGATGATATACGACGGTTTGGCCTGTGCGTTGATACATCAGCTTTGCCTTTACATATATAGATTAACTTGCAATATCAATTGCACTCCACCTGTCAACAAATTTCGATAAAAGCTGGTTGCCACACACACACACACTGCATTTATCATATTTTCTTACTTTCCTAAATACTGTAATTGTTACATAATTTTTAGTGTCCGACCGAAAGTTCGGTTTCGGTTTCGGCCGAGTTTCGACCAAAAATCAAGTTTCGGCGACAGTTTCGGTTTCGGCCAAAAGTGGCCGAAACTTTTGCCGAAACCGAAACTGATTTCGGAAGTTTTCGTGCACGCTCGCCTAACTTCGTTTCTTGCGGCAACGCTTTGACAACGCAACTGAATTTGAAAACATAATTAAAATATAATTAATATTTTTTTAATATTACATTAAATAAATGATTACAACAAAATTAATATACCGTGTTTCCATTTCGTGTCCTAATTAATGCAGAATAATGGATAAAATGCACAAAATTTCAGTATTTTAAGGAATTTTCTACTTGACCACGTGAGTTTCGGTTTCGGTTTCGGCCGAAACTGAAGCCACGGCCGAATATTCGGTTTCAGTTTCGGTTTCGGCCGGAAAACCAGTTTCGGTCGGACTCTAATAATTTTGTTTATATTATTTTCTTATGTAAATATGAAAGAGAATGGTTTCCACAGGACAGGGAATGCTAGTGTGGAGGCCAGTGTTTATTTCTGATTAAGCAATACTCTCAATAGTCAATACTTCAACTAGCTTTTGAACTAAAACAGACAGTAACTTAAACAATCAAAATTCAAATATACTGATTCATTTACTTGTACTTACAATTGCTAGGTATGTGCTAGGTACACAATTTCATTAATCATTGTTCTCATTAGCCATTGATGAGACTATTGACTAATATGACTGTTTAAAGCAAAAACAAATTATTTTTTGGTTCAATAGTTGATGTAATGCTTGATGTTTATTACCTATACCTCAAGTTCGATTATACATAGACTTTTTGAGATTACTTATACATATATGGGCTCATAATAAGCAATCTGAAAAAACCTTCAAAATACAAAAATGTAAAAAGTAGGTACTAGCTAACCGATAAAAATAAAAAAAACAAAATTTTTGATAGTACACAGAATAATTTCTTTTTCTACAAGACCTACTTATTTTCTAATCTTATCTCAAGGACCATATATGAGGTCACATTATAAATACTTACGTAGGTCCTTTAACTGACGTTGTGTTTACTAACGGCATCTCGACATTGGGAGTATTCTGTGATGTAGTGGATATTTGTATATTTTGTCTTTCATTAGCTAAAGTCATCGCGAGTGAGCAACGGGGGAAATACCTAAAAGCAAACACACCTTATCAATACTACTTCATTATAAAACACTTGAAATCACTTATACTTAATAATGATGATTAATATGTTCTGACTTATTTTAAGTGGGTTAGTATTACTTGAAAGGGGCCATCCACATATTACGTCACGTAAAATTTCGACTTTTCGACCCCCTCCCCCCCACGCTTATACATATACTAAAAAGCGTGACATAAGTCACGCTTTTTTTAGTATCCATACCTGTACTTAGCAAGTACTGTCACATTTAGTATGACCCCTCTCCCAAATGCGCTGTGATATAATAACATGTAGATGGACCCAAATATTATGTTACAGTCTCCAGAGATGAAAACACATACTTGATAATATTATATACTTTTTTTATATATTATATTTTGATATTAAACTTACATTCTGTGAACGTCTAGAGGTGGCCCGAGTGATCCTAGACTGCTGAATGGTGCAAGCTCACCTCCACACCAAGCACAGCGCACCCTGCCCCCACCGACATGATAAAACCCAGCACTGACTAAAGCTTCCCGTGATACTGAGGTATCCTAGAACAAAGTTTATATTTTAAAAGTTTGTGTGGTAAATTATTATACTACTTACTGCTTATAATTTACTAGCTTTTTCCCGCAGCTCTGCCCACATTAATATAGTATCTGCTGTCCCACAGGAATACTTTACCTTTTTTGGGATAAAAAGTAGCCTGTTTTAATCCAGAGCCTAAACTACTACCACACAAAATTTCATCCAAAATCCGTTTTAGTATTCTGCAGGTTTTGTTTCAAAATGTTACAAACATCCATCCAGCCTCATAAACTTTCATATTTATAATATACTAGCGACCCGCCCCGGCTTCGCATGGGTACAATACCGATACTAATACTACAGAATGTCTTTAAACCTCTACCAAACGGGCGAAATTTAGTCATAAGTTCAAAACAAACAGAAACAAATTAATATAGGTACCTACTAAAACTCAATGAAATAAGTAGGTGGGTATACTTTTATCTTATGAAATACCTATACTCTTCAGGACTAACAATACAACAAACACTAAATAAATAGGTATTCAAGTAACAATCCATCATAGTTACAACGAACACAAAACAAAAAAATATACCCAATAATCTAGACTCCGCACGCGCACTTGGTGACGCCCACTTCGCAACGGGCCGTGCAACAGAAATCGTAATATTTTAATTTCGCCATAACTTCAAAACCAAACATCCAATTTTAATCATTCAAAGACCAAATATTATCTACATAAACTGTACTTAGTGATGAAATAATTTATTTTGATAAGGATTAATAGCATGAGTAAAATAAACGCGTTTAAATATAGTCCAAAAAAATTCAAGATTTCTAAATAAAAAAAATGGTTGTTGTGTCTCACTCGACATAGATAGGTATAGTGTGTCGCGGACTTTTTTGTAGATATTTATAAGATCTACAATTAATTAGACCTTCAAGCAGATCTACCAATCAAACCTACGTCACCAAGAGAAGTCCTCAAATATATAAATAATCTGGAAAACAACAAATCCCCAGGTTTTGATTTAATTGACAAAAAGGTACTTAGAGAGCTCCCACGGGAAGCAATTTTATACATGACAATGCTCTTTAATGGTATACTTAGAACCAGCCACTTTCCTAGTCTGTGGAAAGTCTCCCAGATCATAATGATACACAAACCCGGCAAACCGCCAAACGACCGGACCTCTTATAGACCGATTAGTCTCCTGCCTATAATGTCTAAAATATTTGAAAAGATCCTTCTTGCAAGACTTATGATTGACACGTCTGTCATACCTGACCATCAATTTGGATTTAGACGAGAGCATGCTACTGTAGAGCAAATCCATAGAGTATGCAAAGTAATAAGAACATCTCTGGAAAAGAAAGAATACTGCTCAGCAGCCTTTTTAGATATTCAACAGGCGTTTGACAAGGTATGGCACGACGGACTACTGTACAAAATAAAAACAATATTACCACACAGATACTACCTGATACTTAAATCTTACTTGTCCACACGGCTCTTCCAAGTCCGAGAAGAAGATTGTACTTCAGCCATCTATGAGATACTTGCAGGAGTCCCTCAGGGCTCTGTCCTGGGACCATACCTGTACTTAATTAACACTTACGACCTACCTCAGATACCTGAAGTCACTGTAGCAACGTTTGCAGACGACACAGCCATACTTTCGACCAATAAAAATAAAGATGAAGCATCAGGCACGCTACAAAAGAGTCTAAACGAAATAGAGAAATGGCTCAAAAAGTGGAGAATTAAAGCAAGCGCACTAAAATCAGTCCACGTTACATTTACGCTGAGAAGAGAAAATTGCCCACCAGTCTGGCTTTGTGACCAACAACTGCCCCACAATGACTCAGTCAAATACCTTGGAATGCACTTAGACCGTCGGATGACTTGGAGAAACCATATACAAACCAAAAGAAATGAACTGAACATCAAGTTTCGAGATCTGTACTGGATGCTTGGAAGAAATAGTAGATTATCGCTGGATAATAAACTACTAATTTACAAAACCATCTTAAAACCTGTATGGATGTATGGAGTTCAATTGTGGGGATCAGCCAGTGACTCAAATATTAAAATTATACAAAGAGCTGAAGACTCAATATTAAAGCAAATATCAAATGCACCCTGGTTCATTAAAAACGAAGAGGTCCATAACTACCTAAATATCAAAACAGTGAAGGACGAAATTACATCTGCCACTAAAAATTACAAAAATCGCCTATTAAAACACCCAAACCACTTGGCTGTACAGCTTACTGTTCCTGAGACATTTAGACGTCTAAAACGACGCCAAATACTAGACCTGGATCTGCCTAATTAATATAGGCGACCAGATTCCTAAAGAGTAGTCTCTACTGGGAAACTAACTCTACCTGACACAGTACACCCAACAAATCTGCTCATAGTTTGTGGACTGATGGCAAGATTAAAAAGATTAAAAAAAAAAAAAAAAAAAAAAAAAAAAAAAAAAAAAAAAAAAAAAAAACAATTAATTAGAACATTTTATGGTTCTATCTTTTATAGTTTAGGCAGCGTACGCAAAATAAGTAACTTTTCTGGTTGATTTTTTACACCTTGTGTCCGAAAAACCCAAATATCTTACGGAAACCTATTTTTTTCCAAAATAAAATTTAGCCTATGTTACTCGTGGATAATGTAGCTTTCGAATGGTGAAAGAATTTTTGAAATCGGTCCAGTACTTTTTGAGCCTATTCATTACAAACAAACAAACAAACATACAAACAAAGTTTTTCTCTTTATAATATTAGTGTAGATAATATTATAGTATAATTCATTTACCAATTGTTTTTAAACAATTAAGCTAGTCTTTAATTTTGATTGAAACATTTGGCAATACTATATACAGTAAAATTAGTCTTAAGTCAATATTCTTAAGGCCATGACCTAGTATCACCTATTCAAATTTCAAATAGTGTTTATGAAACCAATTAACAAAAACGTGTAAGTTTGAGAGGATGTATGAATGGTTGGAAGTTTGATAACCATCAAGCAAAATCTTCTGAACAGATTTTGATGAAATTTAGTATGGTAATAGTTTAGACTCTGAATTAAAACATAGGCTTCTTTTTATTGTGGCAAGATGTATGGTTCCAGCGCAATGTCTTATTGCATGTACAAAGCCTTCACACTTTTTCATACTTTAAGATTTACAATCTACATTTACATCATAAACTAGTTAAGCCTGAATGTATTGGCATCTGTTATTGAAGGTTTAAATGTATATGAAGTACTGTTAAATGACCACTTACTTCCCAATTAACAAATGATAGCAGTCGCAGAACATAGCTTTTGTACAATTCGTCTTCTTCAGTCAGTCCATAATCTTGGGGCACATCGGGGCCCTGTATATTGTCTGTATCGGAACGGTTTCGTTGTGCTGGTGTACATTCTCTACTTAAAACTAATGGCACGTTACCAGACAACGCTGGATTCAAAACAAAAGTACAATTAGGATCCATTCTTCGATGTCGCCACATAGCCTGGTCACCATAGTGCCAATCCGATATTTTACCGCCGCAACTGAAGCATTCCACTTCGGTTCCTTGACCAGTGTAGAAAAATCCCGCTTTTGCTATTCTTATTGGATCCACAGGAGCTGAACCAGGCCAATTTATAAAAGTATTCAGCCTATTCGTTTCAAGATTCATAGTTGCGAAATCACAGTAAACAGTCACTCCAACTTAGATGTTAATGTAAGGGGTTCTGTTTCAACAACAATAACAGCGAATGCATAACACTCGCTTAATATTTAATAAAAAAAGACGCACAATCAATACGAATCCGACATTCGTAAACGATCCAATCCAATCCAATGAGATCACGTCACTGTCAAAGTATGTCAAAAATCAAAATCACAAATATATATACTTTTTAAATCATTGGCGTCGGCTTATAACCATTTGCCAGTCGGCATAACCGAGCAAGAGTAGTTGAGCTACAGAGAAGCAAAATAAATATTTTCATTATGAAAACTGCATTTTTTATAGTATTTTTGTGGTAAAATCAATGAATACAGCTTTACTTGCTAAATCGGTATAATTCAACTTAACAGGTTCGCTGCCACCCCCGCACGGGTGCGTGGTGAGGTGTACACGCTCGAAGCCGTCCACGCACCGGTGCGGTCTCGCGTCTTAGTAGATTCATAGACTCCATTTGGCGCCGGCATTGGGCTAGGGACATTGTGTTCGGAGCGGCATGCCAGCATTACGCTTGAAATTTTAAATTTTCTTAACGTGTTTTTGGTATTTTCGTATGTTTGACAGTCGAGTTTTTATGCACAAATAACTAACATCAATTATTAAACAAAAAACAATATTTGGCCTCCCAGTTGATCATATTTTTTTGAAGTGGCAGCGAACCTGTTAAGTCAAATTGTACAAGTTTTGTTGCCGTATCATCATGGGCGTAGCCAGAGGGGGGGGGGGGGGTTACGGGTTCAAACCCCCCCCCCGAAATGGGCCGGCTGGTCCATGTGGATGACCCATATACGGAGGCGTATTTAGAAATTTTACGCCCCAGGCCAATTAACATATTTTGCCGCCCCATTAACCCTATCTGAAAGATGATTCTTTTAAGTTATTTTAGAAAAAAAAATCATCAGGCTAAAACAGAACTTTAAGGCCCTCCCCTGAGCAAAAGACCTTGAAGCGGTCAGCCGCATAACTTAGTTAAAAATTTTTCACATAACTTAGTTCAAAATTGACCAAAAAAAAAATGTAAACGGCGAATATCTAGCTTATGAGATTGCCTATCTATTGGTTTGTGTCCCAAATAAAATTAACTTGTAAATACTATGGAGACGCTGAAACTATAATTCAATGTTACATTCAATTATAGTTTCAGCGTCTCCATAGTATTTACAAGTTAATTTTATTTGGGACACAAACACTTTAGATATTTGTATTTTTCCCAATTACACAGTCTTTCAGGTTTTAAACAGGTAAAAACGAAAAAAAAATCTAATGTGCCCAGGGCCTCTAATAGGTTAAAGACGGCCCTGGTTATTTAATGTACTTGTAGTCGTTTTATTTTCTTGAAACTTAAAGAAGATCTACTGCGCGTTCGTGGATCTAGAAAAGGCCTATGATAGAGTGGTGAGGAATGAATTGTGGTCAGCCTTGTCCGTGAACGGCGTGAGCAGTATCCTCATACGAGCATTATGTAATGCTAAAATTAATCGTTTTGTGTAATGTGTCGAGCTCGCGAACGGACGCGCTCCGCGTTATACACATGCAGCAAATATTAATTATTTGATTAATATTTTTGCGAATCGCGCGGCTGATTGCCGCTGCACGTGATCATGGCGCTCGTGGTCAATGAGTTGCTGGCGTTTATCCAGCACGCCATCGACACCATGGACGAGGTCAGCATAATGCAGATCTGCAAGTCTTCTTTCACCAGTGAGGAGATTTGCAAAGGCAAGCATTTGCTGTACGAGACGCTTGGCCAGAGCGCGAACATGCCATCGCGAAGGAGAGATGGAACCGAAAGAAGCGTGACATCATCTCCCTGCTGAAGCAGACGGATCCGGATGAAGTGCCAGCTTTTGTAGCGAAAGAACTGCATAAGCTGCCGCCAGTGACACTGGACCACGTCGACGTCGTCAGTCTACTGAAGGACATCAAATTCCTGAAGGAAGAACTGGCCGGAGTTCGAGGTAGATTGCAGGCATCAGAGTTTACCATAAGTGATCTACGTAGTGAATTATCACAGCTAAAAAGTGTTAATTCAATATGTAGGTCACCTGATGCAGCAAACGTCACTCGTCGTCGAGGCGCGCAGGCGGTCACGTTTAGCCCGTCAGCATTATCCGACGGGTCAACGAACATCGTCACCGCCCCCGCTGCCCGAACCCCGCCCGCGCAGGAGCCGGTGCCGAGTTACGCAAATGTCGCCGCTTGCGTCCCCCCGCCACCTCCCCCGCGTTCGAAAAACAAAGGGAAGAAGGAGGCCCCTGCAGAACGTCCTCTTTCAAAAAAGGACCGAACGTGCGATGATGACGGGTTCATCAAGGTCGAGAGGAAGAAGAAGAAACCCGTCGTCCGCAACCATCGCGGCACCGCACCCGGAGGACCCGAGCAGCTGTTGCGGTGTGAGACTCCCGCGACACCGCTGTACGTGTCCCGGCTTCATTGGTCTACGACGGTCGAGCAGGTCGTGGACTACATAAGAAGCAGAACTAACTTCGCCTTGAGGGTCGAGCGGTTGGAATCTCATCATAAAGTGAATTTTAATTCCTTTGTGGTGAGAGTTCCAACCCATCATTTACCGACCTTCGAGAAGGAGGAGTTCTGGCCGATTGGAGTCGTCTACAGAAGATTTAGAGGACGACTCCCGAACAATTTGCGCCCCACGTCGCAGACAATACGTGTTTAGTGTTAGTGTTAGTTTAGGTATATATTATAGTAATATGTATGTTAGTCTTTAAGGTATTTACAATATGGGCCTATGCAGCCTGAAATAAATGTATTTATTTATTTATTATTTATTATTATTATTACAATCTCTTTATAGGGATTCTAGTGCTTGTGTAAGGATAAACAGGGCATACACTGAATGGTTCAATATCGAAAAAGGTGTTAGACAGGGATGTGTAGCGTCACCGTGGCTGTTCATTCTATTCATGGACAATTGCTTGACAGATTTAAAAGAGAATGAAAGTGGGATGAGAATGAATGAGTTACTCGTCAAATGGTTTCTCTATGCTGATGACCAAGTATTACTTGCGTCTTCGGCCGAGAAGTTGCAGGAGATGGTAACTGCGATAAGTGGAGCTTTAACTAGAAAGGAAATGAAGATGAATGTAAAGAAGACGAAAGTGATGGTGTTTGAAAGAGATGAGGCAGTGACAGACTGCAATATCGTAATTCGAGATGAACAAATTGAACAGGTGAATGATTTTGTGTATCTGGGTTCAAAGTTTACAAGAGATGGAAAGTGTGAGAGTGATATTGAAAGAAGAGTGAATGCAGGAAATATGGTGAATGGAGCTTTGCACTCCTTTATGAACAGTCGGAAGGTGTCTAACAAGGCTCGTTTGGCTGTGCATGCGGGGGTGTTAGTTCCGACACTCATGTACAGAAGTGAAAGTTGGCTATGGCAGAAGAAACATGAAAGCAGAATAAATGCAGTTAAGATGAGAGCATTAAGAAGCATGATAGGAGTTAAACTGGGTGACAGGGTAAGAAATAGTGAGATAAGGAAACGTTATGGTCTGAAAGAAGATGTAGTGACAAAATTGAGAAAGGTATGCTGAGATGGTTTGGCCATGTTGAGAGAATGAATGAAGAACGATTGACGAAAAAAGTATATAATACGAGTGTGAATGGAAGGGGTAGACCTGGGCGGACGTTCCAAGACCAAATCGGGGACGTCTTGAAAAAAGGCCAGGTTGGCCTGGTTTAGGGTACTCTTGAGAGTACCCTAAATGCAATGCAAGCATGTATGAAAGGAATAATGAAAGTGGATGAAGCAAAACAAGTAGGTAAGTAAGGATCGTAGCAAGTGGAAAGAAGTGGTCTCTGCCTACCCCTACGCGAAAGAGGCGTGATTATATGTATGTATGTATGTATTAAAGGCCTTACTCGAGTATATATGTTTTTTCTCAGTACTTACTACGATTCTAGGCGAGTCGCTACTAGCTTATAACAAAACTTAGTACAGTTATAATTACTCTTAATAACGTCACGTAACGGTTGTGGGTATTATTTGGCGGAAGATTGCTAAATATAACAATATTTATTAAATTTATGTTATGGATTTCCGCAAAGTAACGCCTGATTCTATTAACGTCAGTTGCTTTAATGTTAACACTTTTAAACTAGAATAACTAGACTAACATTACAATTACCTTATTAATGTTACTAATAAACGAAATATTGCAACCAGCATAACTTTCACTTCGACAGGAATATACACAACATTTTTTCACCATTCTGATTGTTAAATCATCAAATAAATAATAAAAATAGTTACGCAGATACATGAAGTAAGAAATAAAAACTATTTTCAATTTTAATATTATCCGATGTTCAGCATAAAATATGTGTATTGTATATGATTGTATTTTAATACAAGTACCTAATGGCATATCTATTGTCTTGAATGATACCATCTAATAAAAAAAAAGGATAAGGATTTAATGTAAACTGCATTTTTATTTAGTATTAAATGACTATTTCTAACTTTTTTAATTAGAATATAATATAGTTATAAATATTTGTTAAAATAATAATAAAGTGCACTCGTTTTATCTAAGATTTTTCAAGTTACTTTTTATAAATAAGTACCAAAATTTTCTGGTTGGCAATATGCAGGAACGAGACACACGGCCTCCCTTCTGGCTATCTCGCTCGGCTCGGATTTGCCTCTATGATACGTGCATTGTGAAATACACTCTATTGCCAAGTTAATACAGTTACAAAATTCGGAGTCTTCTATCCATAGGTACTAGATCCATTGCACCGACCTTTGAGCACAGCGTAATAAAGAGATACAGTGGGCCAACGCGTTTGAAGTTGCGCGAAATGCCGCTTTTGTGTAGGTATTCGTCATTGCTGCAGGGTTGTCACAATAATGTGTTTTATTATAATCTGTTCTACATTTTGTGTATTCGTAGTATGTGTATGTAGAGTACTAGGAATAAAACAAAAATGTATATAGAAGTATTAATAAAGAGTTTTATTATAAAAAATACAAATGCGTATACAAAAGCTCAGGGTTAGCATGATATATATCAATTGATATATATCGTATATATATCATGATATATATATCAATTGATCTTTTACATTTTTAAATATAAATATCAATTTTGATATATATCAAATATATCAAGATTGATATAATATATATGTCGCATCCGGTCATAAAGCGGAAACGAAACTACAAGTGTGCCCTCTATTAGAAACGTGTTTGGCGCGCTTTGACGGAGTCTAGTCTGAAGTTCGTGCAATCGACATGGTGGGGATGTGTTGTGGGGATGGGTTCCACCCTACCACGTTAAGAGAATGAGCTATGACATAGTATGAATGAGTAGTCGTTGTTCGGGCAACAAGCCTAGGAACTGTCCATAGTTTCGTTTTAGTGCCAGTGTTAAAGTATAGTGATTATGTAAGGTGTAGTACATTGATAAAGAATTGTAATTCCGAATAAACAAGTGATATTGTAAGTCTGTAATAATTCTCTTTGCACGATTTACCCATGCAAGCCCACAACAGTATATCTCAATGGTATAGATCCAAAAATTATGAGCCATCAGACGACATATATTTAAAAATGTAAAAGAATGTTTTAAATGTAAAAAATCTTACATCAACACAGGTCTTATTTTCTGAGAGTTTCACAAGCCTAGGTCATCAAAAACTTGCTATTTGACACGACATTAACTAATCATAGCCGTCGACGTGGCTTGTAACGGCTTATGACACCCACGTGACCCCCTGTTTTTCGGAAGAAAATTCCTTGTTTGTTATTATACTATTGTTATACCATTTATACCATGTGTCAAATTAATTCGACTGATAAAATTAATACACTTTTTTTTTCTTCTGGTTATAAACAAAAGTAATTTTATGGATTTAAGACTTAAATTGATACTCAAAAGTATCTATCGTTGATTTTTAATTTATTTGAAAACTTTTAATATCAATAATAAAAAAATGAGCTTAATTTTACTTCCCTATCTTCAAATTATCAGACATACAAATTATTTCGATTCAACTATTACGAAAAAACATATCAGAGTATGAAATTTGTATGTAATTTGGAAAATATCAAAAATATCAAAAAATCAAAAATATCGGATATATATCAAAGATTTCTGATATTTTGATAATTATTATAAATATCGGATATTTACGAACCCTGCAAAAGCTACAAATGCGAAACTGAAAGGTATTTTCGACATTAGGATTTACTAGTTTTTAGATTGCGATTGTTGAATTTGACGATGTAGTTAGTAAATTCTCATACGTAGATACAATTTTATTAAAAATTCTGACGGGAAACAGGCGCATGGTCTTGTATTAAAATGCTCGCTACCGCCCCTGTCTCACCCCGCACGCCCCGCACGATTGCTCTGTCTAGACGTGTCCGTTGGACGACTGTAGGTAAGTTCCATAGGCTGTGCTTTGAGTATCCAACTATACGGAGACGACATGACAGCTAATTTCTATGCGAAAAAGTCAATAATTTAGAAAGATATGGATAGAGCAAGGAATTTGTAAGTATTATATACAACTAATACTTACAAATTCCTTGGGATAGAGACACGGAGAATAAGCAAAATTAAAAGCATACTTCTAGCAGACTTACAAAAATTTCAATTTTGTTATCGGGTTAGGTTAGTAGCTACATATAAAGGGAAAATAATTATAGATATAGAGAAAATTCTGAAAAAAATTGTAAAAACCGTAAAATTGTAAAAACCATTCGATTGTAATATTACTAGAGATATTATATTATGTCGACAGATTGTCAAATAAAAATTTCTCTTTACAATAATTGTACGCATTATTTTTAATTTTAATTATTATTATGAAAAAAAACAAGTATGGCGGCGCGGGGCACTTGCCATTTAACCAATCGGCACGGTAAATATTACAATGTAACGAAAAATAACGTGTAAAATTGTAAGAAGTAATTTTTATTTGACAATCTGTCGACATTTTATAATATCTCTAGTAATATTACAATCTAACGGTTTTTTAAATTTTATGGTGACATATATTATACAGCCGAACACAGAACCTCCTCTTTATTAGTAAGTAATCCTTAGGAATACCGACCCGATAATATATCCCGACGGACATACTATCAGGAATCTGGAAGGCCGGGGAAAATTTAGAGCATTGAAAATATAACTCTGGACTGATACAATAGAACTGAAAATCGAACACACGAGTCTCATGTCAAATCTGACAACACAAAAATTTTGCGTTCGATTTCCTCTCTTTGTATTGTATAAATTGCATTTTTGATTAGCATCTAAATAGTAAATACATTGAGAGATTAGCTGAGTCAGTCAGATTACTCACTTGCTTGGGGGCCTAGCAGGAACAATTGTCAATTGCGTAAGCGTTACGCAATGACTAAAGAATTCAAAGGACAGGCCCTACCTATGACAAAAACGTGTCCAATTTATCAGCTGATTATGAGCAAAAAATGGCTGCCGAACTAGAGTTGCAATTATGGGTATCGACAGTATCGATATTTTAAATTTTCATAAGTTTTACAGTAACTTACATGTATACGTAAATAAAAAACTTATTTTACTAATGACGTTGTACATTTAACTACTTTTATTAATCGATAATATCTTTTAACGGACATCCAAAAAAGTATTCGATGCTGACGATATATTTAGGTATACATTCTATTTGTTCTAACTGGACCACTTTCAAAAAAGTTTTTGTAATATCTTTATTAATCATGTAAGACTTACCTTTATTTACCATGGGACAGAAGTGCCATTTCTTTATTGAAGTCAACACGCTTAAGTATAATTATTAGTTAAGGATCTTTTAACTCCTAGGTCCTTATAGGTTATAATATTATAACCTCTAAGGACCTAGGTAGGAGTTAAAAGATCCTTAAATATTTATTTATATAAGAGCTGAGCCAACTGTATAAATTGGTTTATGACATGAAATTATGCTTTTTTTATTCTTAATTTATGCATACGTAAGTAAAAAAATTTATTTTACTAATGACATTGTACATTTAACTACTTTTATTAATCGATAATATCTTTTAACCGACATCCTGAGCATTCTATGCTGATTGCTGAGGATAGTTTTATTCTATTTGTTCTAACTGGACCATTTTTTTTTTAAATACCTTTATTAATCAAGTAAGACTTAACTTTATTTACCATGGGAAAGAAGTGCCATTTCTTTATTGAAGTCAACACGTTTATCTTTTATTATTTAAGGATACTTTAACTCCTAGGTCATTAGAGGTTATAATATGGTTAAATATTTATTTTCATACGAGCTGAGCCAACTGTATAAATTGGTATAGGTATGAAATGAAATGGTGCTTTTTTTATTCTTTATTTAGGTACTTTTGATGTACAGCGTAAGTCAGTCCCATCGTAACCTAATCTTATACATAATGACAAGATGCTTTATTTGGTGAAAATATGGTTACAATTAATAGGTGTTACATTTTTATAGCTTGGCAAATAATTAGTCCTTGTGGCATCGACAGATGGAACTAAAAACTTTTTGAACTATCTAAGGTGGAATAGAAATAAAAGACAAAGGAATATATCCACTTATATTAAAATGAATAAGTCTATCCATTTCTAAATAAAATTAAGTTTGTTCAAAAACTGGCTATGCTATTCTCTTGACTGGGTCCGGGGAATTATATTTTCTTCTCCAGCTTTCAACCATAATTTGCTTATTATATCACTTTTCGGAAACCTATAAAAAACAAGTATTATTAGTTTTATCATTTGTCAAATAATTTTGGTCACAACAATATTATTAAAAGCTATCAAACTTATATTTTTAAAACCACATCGATTACATTCAGATTGCTTTTTGAGACATAACACAAATGTAATTATTATGTTTTTATCGATGTAATTATTATTTGTACCTTTATCGATAACTATTACAAACGGTAGGTAGGTACAACACTTTTCAATTACGTAAATAAATCTAATGACTTAAAATGCAATTTAAAGGACTGTTCTAATGAAATTTAAGTGGATATGAATATAATAAATGAAAAAATCAAATTGCAATGCAATTATTTCATGAAATGTTTATAGTATTGCATAAAACCGGCTACTAACCTGCGTAAGTACAATTGAGGTTGATTTATACTCTTTAATGCATTGCACCTTGCAATATAACGTTTAGGCATGTTAATTATCACTTTTACAACATTCAAATAAAATTTTAAAGAATAAGTCTTTATAATCTCTTGGAAATTCTTAAATAAACAAAACATAAACAACCTTTTGACAGGAGACCTACCACAGTTAATTGACAGTTAATGAGCAGAAAATGGCGGATCGTTCCACATTTCGTTAATTGTCAAAGTTTTGAAGTCTAATGTTTCTAAAATGAGCAAAAACAAAAATACTGCTGTTTCTTCTAACATGAAAATTATTGCATTAGATAGAAAGAGACCAAATGATATTTCACCGTCTGTCTCATATTTCCATCATATTTGTATAAGCGCTAGTATGTATAGAACTGTAAGGGCCCCTCCATGTATATACCTCAATGGCGTTACGTTATCGAAAGAGATTTGTATAAAAATTATGACAGTATCACAGTATCACTCAAAATACGCAGAAAAACAAAGCTTTTATTTTGCACAAATTATTACTCATTACGTGATATTCATCATTAAAGCGTGATATAGTACGAAAAAGGGTTCGTTAAATTTAATGATTATCTGTTTATAATATAAAAATACTCATTATTTAGTTCACAAAACATTGTTAAAACATTACGTGTAAAATGATAATTCCAAGTATTTGACACCTTCTGTCGTCATTCTTGAGGCACAATATGCAGCGGCGCAACACATATTAGATGTTTTAAAATTAATATCTCCTTTACACATTTATTTTCATTTATAAAACACAAAAAATACACAGAGCTACTGCTCTGCAATGGCCTACTGAGCTGGCCATAACAAACGTAGTGATTATATTCTCTTTGGCCATAACATGACATGAAACACGTGTTTATACACCGATATAAGCTCTTTCATTCGCTCGTATTGATACATCGTTAGTAAGACAGAGCAACAGAAAACAATAGTACCAACTTTCAAAAACTATGACTCCGTCTTTATGCCGCGTCCGCACGTTTGCCACTTGCCGCAAACTCCAAACCTCCACAAACGCTTGACTTGAAAAAGGGAATCAAACGTCACCATCCGCACGCTTGCGAGTGAGTTAGTGTGTTCTGAACAGGCAAGCATGACGGACGTTGAGCTCGTAGGTATCGGCTATAGCATTTGCTTTGAGTTATTTTTATTGTAAAAACAACATCCTCCGTGGTCTTGTGGTTAGAGCTTGGCTCTCGACTCGGAGGTAGAAGGTTCGATTCCCGCATTGGGATTATGAGAGTAAAAGAGAGTGTGCTTTTTTGTACTGCGCACACACTTGGGCACTATAAAAAAATTGAAAGGGTTGAATGATAATGATGAGTTGGGATTTATTAAGTCAAGGCGACTCCTTAAGTTCCGACCGTACACCATTCGAGCCGGTGACAAACCTGTGGCAGAATGTACAGAATTTCTATAATCAAATAAATATTTCAACAACAACTTTTTTTGTTGTTCCGTGTTATTTTATGGGGGAGAAATGTGTTAACACGTGATCGGATGCGAGCCGGTTTTTTATTTCACTAAATGCGTGTTCATGCGCCGCCGTCCATGTCCATTTAGTACCTTTTTTTAATAGTTCATACAGAGGAGTCAGCAATGATTAAGCCCCGGGAACAAAATTTCTATAATAATTGACTAAACCTAAAAATGACTGTAACCTACTGACATTGTCCGGCCTAGGTGCATTCACAATAGCCTTAACCTTGTCCGGCGACTTCCTTAAACCGTTTTTATTGATGACGTATCCTAAATAACTGATTTCATCCTTAAAAAATTCACACTTACTCCTCTGTAGCGTAAGCCCCGCGTCCTGCAGTCTCTTTAGTACAGCGGTAATTCTTCTCATGTGCTCTACTCTGTTCGAAGCTGTTATTAAAATATCATCGAGCAGACACAAAACACCATCCATAGTCCATACCCGCGAGTACACCCTCCATTGCGCGCTGGAAAATAGACGGCGCGCTGGTCAAGCCGAACGACATACGAGTATATTTGAACAACCCGCGGTGTGTATTGATGCACGTTATCTCCTGACTATCCTCATCGAGTACGAACTGATTGTACGCCATAGACAAGTCGAGTTTAGAGAACTGTTCCCCCCCCCGTACAAGCGTGAAAACAATTCATGCACCGTGGGCAAAGGATAATGTTCGACGACTAATTGCTTATTAATCGACACGGAGTAGTCGACGCACAACCTCACCGAGCCGTCGCGCTTGAGCACGGGCACCACGGGCGACGCGTACCTCGAGTGCTCGACAGGTGTCAATATACCGAGCCCGACTAACCGCTGCAACTCCTCAGCTATCTTATCGCGTAACGCAAATGCCAATGGACGCGCTTTGAAAAAAATTGGCTTAGCGTCATCTCGGAGCCTCAGTTTAATTTTATATTTATTAAATGTCCCTAATTTATTAGAAAAAACTTCCGGGTACTCGCGTTCTAAGTTCTGTACACAATTATTTACACTAGACACAAAATTACAAGTTGTCAAATGTAAGCTAAACAAAGATATGAAATCTCGACCTAGGAGCGGCGGCCCTCCGCCCCGCACCACGTACACGTCGAGCTCGCGGGTGCGCTGCTCGTACGTCACCGCCAAACGTACCTTACCTACACAACCAATCTTAACACCGGTATATGTAAACAAACGTTTATTTGTTCCTACTAACGGTTTATCGCTAAAATATTGTTGATAAGTAGCCTCAGAAATTACGGTGACAGCAGACCCACTATCTATTTCAAATTTCATCTGAACATTATCAATTGTTATAAATTCTGCCATAGGTTCGCCACGCTCAGAACGTATGACAAACAACTCACCGTCATCGTCATCATCCCCATTCATCTTATCGGCTCCCATGAAATTTAACCCCTTGCACATTTTCTGTAAATGCCCTTGGGAATTGCACTTCTTGCACTTATATTTTCTGAACCGACATTGAGATGAAGCATGGTTCCTACGGCCGCACACGGAGCACCTCTCTCTGCTCGTGCCGCTGCTCTGCCCGCCCTGCTGCACGCTGTTGACCTGCCCGGCGCCGCTGACGGTGCCCGCGACGCCGCCGTTGTGCTCGCCCTGCCGTACTCTGTACACCTGCGCGACGCCGCACACGGGAGCCCCGACGACTCCGCCCGCAGTCCGCGCGCATCGCCCGCTCTCGGCCAACTCTACTGCCTTCGACATGGTCAATGTCGCAATGTCCTGCTCGAACAATTTCGCTCTTTCCGGACATGCTGTCATTCCCATGACGAAGCGATCCCTCAGCGCCTCCTCTACGTCGCTGAAGCCGCAGTCCGCCGTAAGCCCTCTGAGACGGGCCGCCCATTGTATATGCGTCTCGCCTGGTTCTTGTGCCGCCGAATAGAATTTGTGTCGCTCACTAAAACCGTGACATTTTGAGACAAAATGCTTATCTAGCAGAGCTATAATTTCCTCGAAGGCAACATCCTCAATATTTTTCGGCAATGCGAGATCCGACGCGAGCTTAAATGTGGCATCACTCAAAGCACTTAGCAATATAGCACGCTGTTTAATTCCGGTTGTATCACTTTTAGTAACGTCGTTCGCTATAAACCATTGCAACAAGCGCCCTTTGACGCTTTTCCAATCTTGTGTGAAATGGTCAAATACCGGCAGGACTCCATACGAAAACGACATTATGCGTTACTACACCGCTTTATTCACAATATTTAGTTTAAATCCTCGTCGCCACTGTTATATATGCGCTAATTTGTGCAAAAGGAAATGATACCACAGCATGCAATAAAAATAGAATGTTTTTTCCCGTTGCCTAGCAACATGACATAAGACGATCCCTGTTCCTTTAGTTAAAAAAATGAGTAATTTTATAATATAAACAGATAATCATTAAATTTAACGAACTCTTTTTCGTACTATATCACGCTTTAATGATGAATATCACGTAATGAGTAATAATTTGTGCAAAATAAAAGCTTTGTTTTTCTGCGTATTTTGAGTGATGTACCCTACTGACACAAGAGTTTATCGATAAAGATAATAAACTTTTACTAAACGGTTTTATTAGGTCTCGGAAATGCTCCGGAAGAAGAGGCGAATAGATTGAAGCAGTTAGATGCGAAAATTAGAAGAGTGTGTTCCACCAGTGAGACAGCTTGGTGTGACGGTATTGATACGGGGAAGATATTTCTGTTTTACCGGACAATTAAGAAGACTTACAATAATGTAATTATACTTTCTTAAACATATTTTTTTTTATTTAGTTTCCAATTAAAATGTGCATTTTTCCATTATCCGATCCAGATCGAGTACGATATCGGTATCGAATGCCGATACAGTAATCGATATTCAATAGCCATGCAAGGGCAAGTAAAATATATGAAACACATAGGTCTTTCACGTTATCGGTTTGATATCGGATAGAAAAGCACTTTTATTCCTGTAAGTATGGGCCTAGCAGGAACAATTGACAGGTGCGTAAATGCAATGTTATCGAATGTCAATTGTATGAGCGCTGTCATAATTTTTATACAAATCTCTTTCGATAACGTAACGCTTACGCAATTGACAATTGTTCCTGCTAGGCCCCCAAGCAAGTGAGTAATCTGACTGACTCAGCTAATCTCTCAATGTATTTACTATTTAGATGCTAATCAAAAATGCAAATACAATACAAAGAGAGGAAATCGAACGCAAAATTTTTGTGTTGTCAGATTTGACATGAGACTCGTGTGTTCGATTTTCAGTTCTATTGTATCAGTCCAGAGTTATATTTTCAATGCTCTAAATTTTCCCCGGCCTTCCAGATTCCTGATAGTATGTCCGTCGGGATATATTATCGGGTCGGTATTACTAAGGCTTACTTACTAATAAAGAGGAGGTTCTGTGTTCGGCTGTATAATATATGTCACCATAAAATTTAAAAAACCGTTAGATTGTAATATTACTAGAGATATTATAAAATGTCGACAGATTGTCAAATAAAAATTACTTCTTACAATTTTACACGTTATTTTTCGTTACATTGTAATATTTACCGTGCCGATTGGTTAAATGGCAAGTGCCCCGCGCCGCCATACTTGTTTTTTTTTTCATAATAATAATTAAAATTAAAAATAATGCGTACAATTATTGTAAGGAGAAATTTTATTTGACAATCTGTCGACATAATATAATATCTCTAGTAATATTACAATCGAACGGTTTTTACAATTTTACGGTGACATATTATATACAGCCGAACACAGAACCTCCTTTTTTTAAAGTCGGCTAAAAATATTTATGAACGGTCTATTTCTATTACAATAGTGCAGAATTGTTACGAATTGTAAACCTTCAATTGGTAGATATAGGGAGTAATTTTATTTAATGTAAATAGTTATTAATAAAACGTTTTCTCATAATACTTATTTTATAATTAAAATACGCAATTGACTGAATAGTGTGAAAGAATTATGCTACTAATTATTTCATACATTTTACTCGCCTTTGGCTATTGTGTATCGGCTATCAGCATTATTTACCGATATCAAGGGCGGATCCAGGGGGGGGGGTCATGGGGGTCATGACCCCCCCCTGAGCTGGTTCCAGGACTTAGATGGATCACTAATTTAATTGAACATAATGATTTTATTTATATATTTTGTCACCATACAGATTTTATGTAACTAACTACCTTCAATATTTAATTAATTTAATATAATAACTTTGTATGATGGCAAACGTTTGGGAACGAACGCATCGAAAATTTAAAATTTAAATCGTGGAAGTAAGATCTTCAATGGTTGAAGATCGCCTAACCGGACTGGCATTTCTCCACGTAAAGGTCCGGACGCACTAGGCGGACCTTTATTAAAAACGTACCCATTGACTTTTGCGGAGTTTTGCGTCATATAGTGCGATTCAAATGAGAATAGGATCGAGTCGGCGCCATATTGTTTCGAATTTAGACTGTTATGATAGTTAAATTTATGTTTAGATAGATTTTGATTTTTCTGAAAATCACACTTATGACAGAAAAATGTAATTGACGTTCCTATTCTCATTTGAAATGCGTTATATCCCTCGATATACCTCTAGCTGTTATGACAAATCATTCACCACGGTTATGGAATATAAATAGGCTGCCTCATTCCGTGCGTGATAGTGCTTCTCTGGATGTCTTCAAGATAAGATGGCAATAAGTACGTGTATGTACAAGTTATTAAGTTGTTTTTCAAGTGTACAATAAATAATAAATATTTTTAAGTACAGTACTTACACGTACATCCATAAAATACCTACATTTTACTTGTACCTATTGTTATCAAAATTAAATTATAAGTTCTTGACTTGACCACGCCTATGTGACCCATGAGCGTAGCTATATGTAGGTATTTGTGTTAAATGCGTTCAAACTGAGAAAGCGAGCGAATGTTTTTACGCTTTAACCTGTTAAAATCTTAGCCCTGAAATAATATTGTACTTTAGAAAAAAACAATAAAATCACTAGCTTAAAACGGGGATCGCGACCCTATAGCACGCGTGCCATCGAATCCTCGAACGTATAGCATGTTACACAATATTTTGGGCACGTCAATTATCTTAAAATTTTGTAATAATATACTCCGAAAAAAGTGTAAATTGGTAATATATGACAAACCTAACATAATAAGTTATTTGTCATATAATTTACAACATCAAAAATAACACTAATTTTACTCTAATTTAAATTACAAAATGATACTATTTTCAGTCTTTTAGGGTGTAAAATTTGAGCAAATTTATCCTATTAAATAAGAAAAAAAATTTGCTTGCTCACTTTGCTCGCTCGCGTTTAACATAAAGAACATATTATATTATTAAGTAGCGATGTTCTGTTTTAGCCGGTTGATTTTATGATATTTTTCCGAAGTTCGCCGTTTTCCAGTGTTTAAGTCTAACGATTGAATTGATTTTAACCTATAGAATGGGAAAAAAAAAATTATGCTCGCTCGCTTCGCTCACTCGTGTTTGGCTTATATAGACATATTACTATATTACCATAAAATTTAGTACCGACGTTCAGTTTTAGGCTTTTGATATTTGTTTTTTTTAAATTACAGAGTTTTTCAGGGTAACAGTCTTTGAGGGTTTAAAATTTGAACAAATTTAACCTATTAAATAGGAAAAAAAATTTGCACGCTCGCTTCGCTCGCTCGCGTTTAACATAAAGAACATATTATATTAGTAAGTAGCGATGTTCCGTTTTAGCCGGTTCATTTTATGATATTTTCCGAAGTTCACCGTTATTCAGTGTTTAAGGGGAAACCCTGAAATACTGTGTTTTAAAGCATAAACAGGTAAAAACGAAAAAAATGGGCGCCCATTATTCTAATGTATGATCCTATTTCCACAGTATTTTAGGGGTTAAAGTTTGAACAGATTTAACCTATTAAATAGGAAAAAAATTTGCTCGCTCGCTTCGCTCGCTCGCGGTTAACATAAAGGCCATTACATTATTTATTACTGATGTTCTGTTTAAGCCGGTTGATTTTATGGTATTTTTCCGATGTTTATATTTTAGTTTAACGTTTGAACAGAGTTGAACGTTTGAACCTGTAAAAATAGGAAAATTTGCTCGCTCGCTTCGCTCGCTCGTTTTTGGTTTAAAGAACGTATTATAACATTTTGTACTGACGTTTAGTTTTATATTGACGTTTAGTTTTCCGAAATACACAGTCTTTCAGGGTTTAAATTTAAACAGGTAACAAAAAAAAAATTCTAATGTACCCAGGGCCTCTAATAGGTTTGGTCCTGATTATTTAATGTACTTGTAGTCGTTTTATTTTCATGAACCCCCCCACCCCCCCCCCCCCCCCCGAAACTAAAACCTGGCTACGCCCATGATGTGACCCCCTCCTGGCGCCAAAGCTGGATCCGCCCTTGACCGATATCGTGTCGGATAATGGAAAAACGCTTTTATGATAAAAACTAGATGTTGCCCGCGCCTTCGTGCGCGCTAAAAGAAATGCCGTGCCGCAAAAAAGTAGCCTATGTGGTCTTTTCTATGTATGTGCAAAATTTCATCAAAATCGGTCAAGTACTTTCGAAGCCCATGCAAACAAACAAACCTTATAAGAACACAATATTTTTTAAACATCTAATAAAATCTTGTTAATTTCAAATAACCTATATCTTAAATTAAAAAGGTACTTAATGAGTTTTAAACATTATAAACTGATGACATAAAACTTAAAATGTGTTTATAAAATAAAAATTCAGAATTATAAAAATATCTACAAACGTCGATAGGTACCACAAAAAAGTCGAGTAGTTTATCGATATTATATCGATATACGTTACATCCCTGCACGTACACATACAATGCACACAAGCAGAAAAAGGACACGCGTTTGCTGGCTAATGCTATCTACAGACACACGAATTTGGTACGGAGCGTACAGCGAACCATATCCGGAGACCAAATTCGGTGTCGCTACACACGCACGAATTTGGTACGGTGCAGTGAAGCGAAACGCTCGACACTCGTGTGTTCGATTTTATGCTCTATTACATTAGCACAGAGTTCTATTTACAGTGCGGTTTTTAAACGACGACGATGATTCCCGCAATTCATTGATAACGGGCAGTGATACCAACACTTTAAAAAATATTTCTCACCAAATTTTACCCCTGATTACTTATACCATTGACAGGTGTAAGAGATAATAAGCTAGAAAGAAAGGTTATGTGTTTAACATAAAGACTTACGCGTGAATAACATAAAACTATCTTGTCTTAATCTGATTTCACTCCCAATACATTTTCATATCCCTGGCTATATACACACATTAAAATAATTTTTATTATTACATACAAATTGATTCATAAGGAGTAAACTCTAAACATCCTGTCCTCTAGTAAACCCCGTAGATATTTTCCCTAATTTTGGGGGGTACATCCCTAAGTTGGCAACACTGATACTGTTGTACGGCCAAACCGCCGGACTGCTCTACACACGCACGAATATGGTACGGAGCGTACCAGATCCGATGCGGACAACGGTGAACTCTTCGCCTTCTTCATATATTCGCCGGACTGCCCTACACACGCTCGGATCTGGTACGGAGCGTACCAGATCCGCTGTACGCTCCGTACCAAATTCGTGTGTCTATAGACACCATTAAACTCTCTCTAGTGGTTATATCACGAAGTATAGATAACAAGGAGTCCGAACGTAATGTTAAAATAATGGTCTCAATTACGGGGACAGATTTTTGCCGGTAGAGCGCGCGACGGTCCGACATGCACTCGTTTGAAATTACGCGGGAAGTTTAAAGTTGCTATTGACAGCTCTGGAAAGATTGAAATCTTATTATATAAAAGTTTTAGGAAATTCTTAGAAACTGTTCTCGAAAAATAGATACCGTAGAACACGGTAATTGCCTAACGGTAATTTAAAAATAATAGTAATAAATAATAGTATTGGCAACACTCGGTATAATAGTATTGGCAACACTCGGTACTCGTCGGTCTCGCACGCCTGGCGGCAGAAAAGAGAACTAAGATCTGGTCCTATTATTGTGTACATAATAGGGTATTTTTCAAGTTTTTGAAAAGTATGTCAAATTGTTCCTAATACCAAAATACATTAACAGTTTGTGAATTTCTTTCTTTTCCTTGCAAATTAGCCTAAAAGTTTAAATTAATATTATAGGCGCGAAAACGCTATAATGAGTTGTCATGACGTCATATTCTTGTGACATTGTAACTGTCAAGTGTCAAGTGTCAAATTACACTGAAAATGCCAAATCCCAGAACAGGTAGGCTGTTTACGTTTTTAAATAAATGTTTTAAGCCTATTAAAAATGCCTTATAAATGGTGCGTAGTGTCAAAATGCACTAATACGTCTATTAAAACACCGGGAAAAATCTTTGTGATCATACTAAAGAACACTGAAATGCGGAAAAAGTGGCTATTACTCGCTGACGCATGACGTTAATGATTCTGATGCTGGCTATTCTTTATGGAAATCGGGAGGCCATTAATAAAAGAAGAAGAAGTACAAGAATATGACGTCACATTCCAATCTCGTGCGTGTTTAGTCACGTGGTCAAACGTGAAAAATTCATAATTTTATTTTTGATATTTTCTATAAATCAAACATATTTTTGTGTAAAAAGTTGGTTAAATTGGTTTAAATAAATGTTTAGCGATAAAATATCAATAATCTGATGTATATTTTCATCATAGGATAATACCCTATTATTATTAAAAAGCCTATACCGTTCGGACTCCTTGTTATCTATACTTCGTGGGTTATATAGGTCAAAGACTTCTAAAGACGGAGTCATAGTTTTTGAAAGTTGGTACTATTGTTTTCTGTTGCTCTGTCTTACTAACGATGTATCAATACGAGCGAATGAAAGAGCTTATATCGGTGTATAAACACGTGTTTCGTGTCATGTTATGGCCAGCTCAGTAGGCCATTGCAGAGCAGTAGCTCTGTGTATTTTTTATGTTTTATAAATGAAAATAAATGTGTAAAGGAGATATTAATTTTAAAACATCTAATATGTGTTGCGCCGCTGCATATTGTGCCTCAAGAATGACGACAGAAGGTGTCAAATACTTGGAATTATCATTTTACACGTAATGTTTTAACAATGTTTTGTGAACTAAATAATGAGTATTTTTATAATATAAACAGATAATCATTAAATTTAACGAACCCTTTTTCGTACTATATCACGCTTTAATGATGAATATCACGTAATGAGTAATAATTTGTGCAAAATAAAAGCTTTGTTTTTCTGCGTATTTTGAGTGATGTACCCTACTGACACAAGAGTTTATCGATAAAGATAATAAACTTTTACTAAACGGTTTTATTAGGTCTCGGAAATGCTCCGGAAGAAGAGGCGAATAGATTGAAGCAGTTAGATGCGAAAATTAGAAGAGTGTGTTCCACCAGTGAGACAGCTTGGTGTGACGGTATTGATACGGGGAAGATATTTCTGTTTTACCGGACAATTAAGAAAACTTACAATAATATAATTATACTTTCTTAAACATATTTTTTTATTTAGTTTCCAATTAAAATGCACAAAGAGCATTTTTCCATTATCCGATCCAGATCGAATACGATATCGGTATCGAATGCCGATACAGTAATCGATATTCAATAGCCATGCAAGGGCAAGTAAAATATATGAAACACATAGGTCTTTCACGTTATCGGTTTGATATCGGATCGAAAATAACTTTTATTCTTGTTAATATGGGCCTAGCAGGAACTATTGACAGGTGCGTAAATGCAATGTTATCGAATGTCAATTGTATGAGCGCTGTCATAATTTTTATACAAATCTCTTTCGATAACGTAACGCTTACGCAATTGACAATTGTTCCTGCTAAGTGCTAGGCCCCCAAGCAAGTGAGTAATCTGACTGACTCAGCTAATCTCTCAATGTATTTACTATTTAGATGCTAATCAAAAATACAAATACAATACAAAAAGAGGAAATCGAACGCAAAACTTTTGTGTTGTCAGATTTGACATGAGACTCGTGTGTTCGATTTTCAGTTCTATTGTATCAGTCCAGAGTTATATTTTCAATGCTCTAAATTTTCCTCGGCCTTCCAGATTCCTGATAGTATGTCCGTCGGGATATATTATCGGGTCGGTATTACTAAGGCTTACTTACTAATAAAGAGGAGGTTCTGTGTTCGGCTTTATAATATATGTCACCATAAAATTTTAAAAACCGTTAGATTGTAATATTACTAGAGATATTATAAAATGTCGACAGATTGTCAAATAAAAATTACTTCTTACAATTTTACACGTTATTTTTCGTTACATTGTAATATTTACCGTGCCGATTGGTTAAATGGCAAGTGCCCCGCGCCGCCATATTTGTTTTTTTTTTTTCATAATAATAATTAAAACTAAAAATAATGCGTACAATTATTGTAAGGAGAAATTTTTATTTGACATATTATATACAGCCGAACACAGAACCTCCTTTTTTTAAAGTCGGCTAAAAATATTTATGAACGGTCTATTTCTATTACAATAGTGCAGAATTGTTAGGAATTGTAAACTTTCAATTGGTAGATATAGGGAGTAATTTTATTTAATATAAATAGTTATTAATAAAACGTTTTCTCATAATACTTATTTTATAATTAAAATACGCAATTGACTGAATAGTGTGAAAGAATTATGCTACTAATTATTTCATACATTTTACTCGCCTTTGGCTATTGTGTATCGGCTATCAGCATTATTTACCGATATCGTGTCGGATAATGGGAAAACGCTTTTATGATAAAAACTAGATGTTGCCCGCGCCTTCGTGCGCGCTAAAAGAAATGCCGTGCCGCAAAAAAGTAGCCTATGTGGTCTTTTCTATATATGTGCAAAATTTCATCAAAATCGGTCAAGTACTTTCGGAGCCCATGCAAACAAACCAACCTTATAAGAACACAATATTTTTTAAACATCTAATAAAATCTTGTTAATTTCAAATACCTATATCTTAAATTAAAAAGGTACTTAATGAGTTTTACACATTATAAACTGATGACATAAAACTTAAAATGTGTTATAAAATAAAAATTCAGAATTATAAAAATATTTACAAACGTCGATAGGTACCACAAAAAAGTCGAGTAGTTTATCGATATTATATCGATATACGTTACATCCCTGCACGTACACTAATACCAAAGAAATTGGAGTTTCATAGAACTAAAACAAAAATCGAAGCCGTAGGCAGCTATTTGTCTCACAAAACATCAAAGGCAAAACCAATAAGAGTGAAAGAGAAAGCCATCTCTATGTCTATACGTATTTTTTCGAAGGTTGCTCCAATTTGGAGTCCAAATTGGAGTCCAATTTTAGACGTTGGAATTACGACTTTATTGATTTAACAATAAGTGACATTTTGAATTAGTAGCAGTAGATGTGGCCTGAAGTTAGCCACTGACAGCTAATGTCATTTGTTTACGTGTGCATTATGATACAAGAAGAAGAAGAAGCAAATCATGAATTTATAGCGTGTTATTTGGTAAAAATCTCAGTTTATATTAAAAAGTCTTATTAGAAAACAAAGCTGTGCTCAAATTAATATGGCCCGTTTGGTGGAGGGCTGTAAATCACACTCTGCGAGGAAAGAAAATAGTGAAGAAGTGTTAACTTTTCACCAGTTGAGAATTGTTTCAGGTTATATAAATACAAGCAATTACACTGAAGTTATTATATTCTTGTAGATAAATGTGTTTATTGTCCATTATATGCGGATTTCAACAATATATAATAGAAATTTTGTATAAATTTCAGAGGTTGTGTATTTACATAGTGATGTTTTGGATATCGATAAACCTTCGAAAGAGAAAATATATTAATCTGAAAGAAAAATGTTTTGCCTACTTTATGTTTACCAAACACCATACAATTATACAAATTAGTAAGATCCAAAATATAAACTATGTGATAATATATAATATAAAATAGTGTGGTGTATATTTTAATTATTATAATTATTAATTAATAATTCCTGTATATTATAATGGAGTTACGGTTGTACTGTGTACATAATCACAAAAACATGTCACAAATTTTCAAATTTAACTTTGCTTTTTGGTTTTGCAGGGAATTACGTGGCCTTTTGCAAGGATACTTCTATGTAATTTTTTAATTGACCAGAAAACGGGCAGACTGATCGCCAGATGGAGAGCGATTATCGCCACCTCGCAATAGGAGGAGTCACAAGTACGATCCCGGTCTTAAAATCCGCAACTACTCCTTGAGTACCCGGAGGCCGTGGTATTTATCTGGTCCAGGTGGACCGTTCGTGCCAAAGCATGGCTCTCCCACGTAAACGGACTGCTGTGCTCTATTTTCTTCACATATTTAGCTCCATACTGACAATCTGAGAGCTTTTTGGCGTTGTCGTAACGTGTAAGCTAATAAATGATGTCCAATTGTTAATAAATAATAAATATATCTATTAAAATTTCCTGTTTTCATTTATCTTTCCACGTAGGTACCCCAATTAAAGGGAGAAATGCATAAAGACATAAAAAGTCTATACGGCTACTGTTTATATATTTACCAGCTTTATCCAAGGGAAAAGTATCCTATGTTTTAATCCAGAGCTTAAACTACTGCCATACCAAATTTCATTGAAATCTGGTCAATAGTTTTTGCGTGAAGGAGTAACAAACATCCATCCATACATCCAGCCATCCTCACGAACTTTCATGTTTATAATAGTAGTAGGATATAGAACTGACAAGTCGATTGGACGATAGCCTGCATAGTGTTTGGGTGTATAGTTCAAGAGACTAGCTTCCCCAACATACTTCTGTTTATTGTAGACAATACTGCATAAATTCGTTTTTGATCGACTGATAATAATTTATAAATCACAAAGGTGCATAGATCATTACGCATAAATATTCCACTTTAATCATTCTATCTATTGGCTGCAAACTGTATTTAAATTCATTTAATAGTTTAAAAGATCTAAGCAAACATAAAGCGGAATAAAATACTTCATTTTATGCTATGAAAAGATTAACATTTTCATCATCATTTTGATTTTTATCGACACAAAATGCCGACTAGGGACTTCACTGGCGGACGGGAATATATTTACATATGAAGTTGCTTATAAATACGAGCAATGCAACTTGTAACAATGGACCTAGTATAACAACAGGACAGACTACTGTGAGCAAAAAAACGAGCCGAGCGAGAGGTTGGAAGAGAGGCCGTGTGTCCCTTTCTAGTAGGGTGACAATAATATTTTCTGCTGTGGCAAACTGCAAAGCTGTGTGAGACAAATTGTGAAACACTGAATGACATACAGCTGAGGCTTTAAAAGTCGACTAGATTGAATAGTGTAAAATCAAGAAGGTTTGAAGTGACGGCTGCATTAATATGTAACAGATTTTTATGTAATTCTCTGCCTTACTTAAACACGATTGAGCCATTTTTGTCGCATTTCTTCATTGTTGGAAAATCTATAAAAACTGTATTATATTATCATTAAAGGCATTACTCGACTTCACACGTTTTTTCTCAGTAACTAGGTACTTACAGCTTACTACGATTCTAGGCGAGTCGCTATCGCTACTGACTAGTTTATAAGTTATAACAAAACGTAGTACAATTATAACTCTTAATAACGTAAGTTGCTATAATGTTAACACTTTTATACTAGAATAACTAGATTAACATTAACAATTAACTTACCTACTAATGTTACTAATAAACGAAATATTGCAACCAGCAGAACTTTCACTTCGACAAGAATATATACAACATTTTTTTCACCATTTTGACTGTTAAATCATCAAACAAATAATAAAAACATAGTTACGGAGATACATGAAGTAAGAAATAAAAACTATTTTAAAATTTAATATTATCCGGTGTTCAGCATAAAATATGTGTAATGGCGTATCTATTGTCTTGCGAATGATACCATGTAATAAAAAAAGACGGAAAAGGATTTAATGTAAACTGCATTTTTATTTAGTATTATATGACTATTTCTAACTTTTTTAATTAGAATATGATATAGTTATAAACATTTGTTAAAATAATAATATAGTACACTCGTTTTATCTAAGATTTTTCAAGTTACTTTTTATAAATACCAACATTTTTCTGGTTGGCAACATGCAAGAACGAGACACACAGCCTCTCTCCTGGCTATCTCGCTCGGCTCGGATTTGCCTCTATGATACGTGCATTGTGAAATACACTCTATTACTAAGGTAATACAGTTCTTTTTAGCAATTACAAAATTCGGAGTCTTCTATCCATAGGTACTATATCCATGCTTGTAACCAACTTCAGACAGCTGATCTGTCTGAAGTTGGTTACATATGTTCAAAACCTGTAACCGTCTACAAAAATTGTAAGTAACGCACAACTAGATATCTCTTTCTTTCTCATTGGCATGTGTCATATAGGGGGATAAGGTACGATATATAATTTTGCTCTTGCTAATAGCCTTTACTCTTTATACTCTATGACTAATACAATGCACACAAGCAGAAAAAGGACACGTGTTTGCTGGCTAAAACTCTCTCTAGTGGTTATATACTCAAAGATATAGGTACTGAAAGAGACAGAGCAACAGAAAACAATAGTACCAACTTTCAAAAACTATGACTCCGTCTTTAGAAGTCTTTGTCAAAACGCAAAGTCAAAACGTCAATGTATGACGTCTACTGTCATCATCAATCATTCATTTCATTCATCATTCAACACATAGTACATCTAGACACTCCTTTTTCTATGGACGAATTAAGACTGGTCCTTGGTTCATTAAAGGATACCTCCCCAGGCAGTGACGGGATCCCATACTCGTTCATAGTGAACAGTGGGCCCAGTACTCAAGAAACTTACCTGAACATATTAAATGTTTTTTATCAGTCTGGAGTTCCCCCTGAGGAATGGAGAACTCAGATCATTTTGCCTATCCTTAAGCCGGGAAAACTTAGTAGTGATCCGCGTAGTTATAGACCTATTGCTCTTTCGATTACTTTAGCCAAAATTTTAGAACATATGATAAAAAATAGATTAGAATGGATAATGGAGAGTAAGGGCACTCTATCCAAAACACAGTTCGGTTTTCGAAAGGGCTTTAGCACTATGGATAGTTTAGCCACCTTTGTGACTGATATCCGCATTGCCCTTTCGAAAGGCGAACACGTGGTAGGAATGTTCCTTGATATATCATCCGCATATGACAATGTCCATCTTCCGGTACTCAGGCAGAAACTGCTAAATCTGAGTGTCCCAGTGAGGATGACAAATTATATTTGCAACAGTCTTTCCTGCCGGTCTGTTACTATCTCTACACCTAATTTAACCCTTCCACCAAGATTAGTTTATAAAGGCCTTCCTCAAGGTTCTCCACTTAGCCCCATTCTTTACAACATTTACACATATGATTTGGACTTGTCAGTTAATAGTTTTTGTGAGGTCCAACAGTATGCGGATGATTTATCTTTGTATGTTTCCTCAAAGGATATTAATGAATGTTCTGCTCGCCTAAACTCCGCCATTAGATACCTACACGATTGGTTGGATAGGCATGGATTGACCATCTCTGTCCCCAAAAGTTCGGTAGTAGTTTTCTCTCGTTCCAAAATTATCCCTAACATTAACATTCAATTTAATCAAGAAGTTTTCCCTGTTAAGGATAGGGTAAAATTTTTAGGTGTCTATTTGGATGTAAAATGTCTGGCGTACAACAAATTCGTCATATCACACAAAAATGTGAGAAAAATATAAATATCTTGCGTTCCCTTAGCGGTGTATGGTGGGGTTCTCACCCTTACACCCAAAAACTACTGTACAATGCACTTATCCGCAGCCATATGGATTATGGATCATTTATATTGGTACCCTGTAACAAAACTCCTTTGAAAGACCTGGATAAAATTCAGAGTAAGTCGTTAAGAATTATCCTAGGTGCAATGAAGTCATCTCCAACTAATGCCCTTCAGGTGGAATGTGTGGACCCTCCGCTTCACATCAGGCGGCAGTATCTAGCAGATAGATTTCTTTTTAAAGTTTTTCAATCTTCATCTCATCCCCTTATTAGTAAACTACACATATTATCCCAATTAATTACATCTTCAAATTATTGGCTCCACAAAGAACCTCCCTGTCTCTTAGTCAGTTACCTCAAGATAACCCGTCTTCCTTGTCCAGTCTTCCAGTGCATCCTTAATCCTCTCTTTTCTACCTCATTTGAGGCCCTAACATATTCTCCAAAAGTAATCCTCAACCTTCCTATAAGTAAAGGTTCCTCGTTGGCTAATACACAATTCAAACAAATTATTGATCAGCATTTTGGGGACTGGTTGCCTATTTTTACAGATGCTTCTAAGCTCTCTGATGAAGGCTGTATTGGAGCTGCGGTCTGGATTCCGAGGGTTAATGTGATTTTGAACTTTAAATTGCCTCCTACCTCATCTGTTTTTACAGGTGAAGTACTCGCCATCTATGAGGCTATCTCGTTTATCGAGTCTCATGGGCTAGACAAATCCATTATCCTCTCGGACTCCAGGAGTGCTTTGGAGGGTGTCATGGCCAATCAGTTTCGAGCTAAGAATAGATTTCCTTTGATTTTGAAAATTAGGCAACTACTCCTTAAATGCGAATTACAAAATATTCACGTTGTCTTAGCATGGATACCAAGCCATAGCGGAATCACTGGGAATGAGAGTGTAGATGCCTATGCCAAAGAAGCTATAGTATCAGGTGGACTTAGCCATTACAAATTATATTGCCAGGATTTGATCCCCATAGCTAAAAATCACTTAAACATCAGGTGGAATCGTGAGTGGGCTAGCTCTAGTAACATCAAAGGCAAACACTACTTTGAAATTCAAGGTGGCGTCCCAGTTAGGCCATGGTTTTTTAAATACACACAAAGTAGCAAAGTGGCATGCTCTACAGTCTGTCGAGTTAGACTCGGACATTGCTGCTCACCAGTATTTTTGGCTAAAATTAGGGTTAGGGATAGTTCTCTATGTGAGTGTGGCCTTGACGAGGGTACCCTAGACCACATCTTTTTCTGTTGCCCTAGAAACCAATCCTCCCTTTATGACCTTCTCCCTCGCAATATTCCCCGCCCCATCAATTTCAAATCAATTTTATGTTATGTAAATACTTCTTTTATTGAAATTCTATGTACATATATTCGTTCTAACAATATAAAATTGTGAAGTTCTACTAACACTTATTTGTTTGTGATTGTTTTAGATTATTCAACAACATAGCATCAGATATTATTCAGGTCACTGTACACTTGTTTCCTCACAAGACCTACAATAGAGCAGAGTTTTAACATTATAAGCACTCTGACATTGGCAACTCACTGAGGCCGCCATTCATAAAAGAAGAAGAAGAAGAAGAACACATAGTATCCCTAGTCTGTGATTCAACATTCAAAACTTGATTAATTTGGACACGATTTTGGAAAAACCTTTAATTATCTATAAAACAAAAAAGTAGTAATTAAACTTATGTACTAAACGCTATATCTCTCCATTTTTAATAACATTTATCAACTAAACAATTAGAACACTTTCATTTTGTGCCAATATGATTGATGATGATGATTTGTTTGTGGTTATTGTTGACGATGATAATAACGCTGAAGATGTTCACAAAGTGAAAAATGAAATAAAAAGTGAACCTGGAGGTTCGTACGTAGATTTTGAAAACGATTGGAAGTTAGATCGTAAACATCACATAAAACAAGAAAATGGGATTGAAGTTGAAAATATACTGTATACAGCGCAAGAACATGGAGAAATTTTGCATTTTGATGAAGTTAGTGAACTTTTAGAGGAAGAATTCAAGGTAGAATTTGATGAAGAAGAACATGACACCATTTTTGTAGACGATGATGATGATGATAATGAACCACAATTTATTTGTGAGGATAATCAGAGTAGTGCAGGTAGCATAGATGGAGACAGTGACAATATAAGGATAAAAGGAACTCATTGGAGAAATATGAATATGGGCATGGTCTCATATGTTAAACAATTAAAGGAGAAGTTTCCTCATTTAAAAGACAATAAAGAGTATATTATACGTACGTTAGCACAAAAAATGAAATACTCAATTCCTCCTGACCCACCACACAATTATGTAACGTATGATGATGGTAACTACAGGTACAAAAATTCTTTATAAATGTAATTATTTTGAATGTTTACAATAGTATAGTATTCTCTATACCTCTCTCACTAATAGGTATAGTGTTGTAAGACTGTTGGCATTATTTGCATTTTTGAAATGCGAATACATTTCAAAAATGCAAATAGCATATTTTTTGTGATTCACTTTTTTAAATTAGTGGCGTAGCGTAGTAGGGGCGGGGGGGGGGGGGCGCCCCGGGCACTTAAGGGGGCGGAAAACCCTAAGTAAGGGGGCGGCAAAACCTAAGTAAGGGGGCGGCAAAATTGACGTCCGCCCCGGGCGGCAGACACCCACGCTACGCCACTGTTTCAGATATTTGCAAATTTGTTTTTGAAACAAGAAAGAAATTGTATTAAGACTGGATAGATCTAGAAAGTTTTATTTTTAAACTTTTTTTTTCTTCTCACTAAGTATAGCTCGCTGTATGTATGTTATTTATTATAAGAAACATTCTTAATTAAGTTTCCATTTTATTTTTATGGCAAAAAAGCAAATTTCAACCTGAATTAAAAGTCTAAATTGACAATGTTATTTACATAATATTAGGTCCTTACATTTATGAAATTGGAGTTTTGTCTTACTGGCCACTTTCATTTCAAATATTTCTTGGTTAAGAATTCCAATTTCAAATTTATACCGCTATTTACTCATGCATTTGTGTTTCGAAAACCGTAATTAATTTATTTTTTGAGTAACGAGTTCCACCGTGGTACCAGTGCTGCTGAAACAACTCGAAGATTAATTATTTATATGGTGGCAGTGTCGCAAAAGAAAACACAGTGTTTTTTACATACATTTTACATTTTTGTTCTGGAAATTTCTATCTGCAGAACAAACCCCGTGGACAGCCGGAGACCAAAGTTGATAATGGAGAATTGGAGCCTATTATGGAAGCGAATCCATCGCAAACCACGTTCAAGTTAGTTGCAGGTGTTAGTGATAAAACTGTTTTAATCCACTTGAAGCAAATTGGGAAATTGAAAGAGGTGAAAAAGTTTGAAAGGTAGGTAAATTGAGTGCAGTAAACCGACAAATGCGCGTTGACTGCCGCGTTACATTACTCAACCGGCTCAATAATTAAGAGATTTTAAATTGAATCATTACCAGTGATGAAAAATGGATCCTGTATGATAATTGGAAACGCTCATCGCAATGGCTGAACCCTGGCAAACCAGCCAAAGCCTGTCCTAAGAAAAAATTTACTCAAAAAAAGTTACTTGTGAGCATTTGGTGGACTAGTGCCGGTATCATTCACTACAGCTTTCTTAAATCTGGTAAGACGATTATGGCAGATGCAAATCATGATGGAAAAGCTAGCTGCTAAACAACCGAACTTATTTATTCACTCTAGGCCACTGCTGCTTCAGGACAACACTAGACAACACACCGCACTACATATGGCTACCATGTTAGAAGAGGCTTCAATTGGAATATCTAAGACATCCACTGTACTCTCTGGACCTTGCTCCAACAAATTACCATTTTTTTCGAAATTTGGATAACTTCTTGCAAGGGAAAAAATTCGACTCCAATGGGGCAGTCCAAAGCGCCTTCAAAATTTTTTTTGATTACTGTCCGAAATTTTTTTTTGTATTTTTTTTTTTGTAAAATAAAGTAATCAATTAACTACCTATGAGATGGCAAAAGTGCATAGATAGCAATAGTATATAGTTTAATTAATTGTTTAAAAAAATCGACTTTGGTCCTCCTTTACAAAACGACAATTTCATATGTAATGATATAGTCTATCACTTTGAAAATAACATTTTTCTTGTTCAGTAAGGTCACTAACTCACTAGGGGATCGGCCGTGGCGGATTATCCTAATGGCAAAGTAGGCTAGGGGCGCAAAGGGTACAAAGGGGTCCTCCGACTGAGCGAGGTGGTATGCCCGGTCAGGTCGAAGCCCTGGACAATCACCCACAAGTACATTAAATTAAGGCTCGACCGAGACAGGTTTTTTTTTTCTCGGCTGAACCGAAACCGAAAATAAAATGAAGTCTCGGCCGAGACCGAGAATTGATAGATCTGGATGGATGGATGTAGCCCAAAAAGAGAGAGTTCCCTCGATTCCTCATGGATCCCATCATTAGGTCACCACTTTTTTGAAAACGGGACCAACTTTGGATTAAACCTTTTACATCAAAAAAAAATTTGAAACGCAATTCCAAAACGGCGGAATTATCGTAGAACATACAAAATATATATAATATATCCTTTTTTGGAAGTCGGTTAAAAAGTGAGTGACGACTGACGATCGGCGGGCGATCGAACGAAAGGCGTGCTGCAGTTGGCGGAGACGTTAACCAATCACGCGGTCGCGCGCGTATTCCGCGACAATTCGAATCTCATTACCTGTATTGTTCTCGTTATGGCCGAGAATCTCGGTCAATTTTGACCACAGAACACATAATACTCGCGGAGAAGAAGGTCGACTTCATACAAAGAAATTGGGACCAAATAGCGCCTCTAGTGAGCTGCCCCCTCAAACTTTTAACCGCCTTCAAACAAAGGAGGACTTTATATTTGATTATATGAATATGGCAGGAAATTGAAGATACGTAATTAAAGTTAAATTTTACATTCCAACAAAACTGAGCAACCACCACCACGAACAATTCTTAACTACTACGTTACAAAACGTTCGTGAGCCCTTATATACATACGTCTAGTGTTTTCGATAGCGCGATCTAGAAGCGAGATAGTGTCATCTGTTGTGGTTTTTAAGTAACTTTTATGTAATATTAACCATGTAAGACAGAGAGCGATATATTGAAATATAACCATTCTTGTCGCACCGAACTGCCCCCTTTTTGGTCCAAGGTCATTCATACAGAGTCGACCACCCCTGATTTTGACCGAGAACCGAGACCGGATTCGCGGTCAGATTTTTGGCCGAGAATGCCGAGACAAAACCAAGATCGAGATCTCGGTCGAGCCTTGCAATTAATGATGATTTCATGCAAATATTAGACTACGACAACTTTAATATTTGTGCGTTTTAAGTTCATACTTACCATAATTAATGTTTTTATATATTATGATTATGACAGCGCCGTTGAATAGTGGGCTGGCAAACATACTCACGTTCAACCTCATTTGCGTGCATTCGTTGCGGTTACTTCTTTTTCGTTTAAATATTTTGAGGCGTCCTAGTGCTAAGGTGAATGTTTAGAGACTGGTCGAGCGGGAACTCTGTCAGTGGTACTGGGTACATATTTAATTAATAAACTACATATAAAATAATATATTAGTAGTAATGCCTCAATATTTCTGAGTATATTAATGAAACTAAATATTTTAGATGTAGTCCGATCCCCTATTAAAACCCCTAACATATTACAAAACATGTATTGTATATTTATGATCTTTGAATGTTTCTAAGGTGTAAATTCTGCGACACTGAGAGTCCTACTGAGTCCATAGCGGAGAGGCACTATCAAGAGAAACACGGAGAGAGATATTTGTCTTGCTATGCATGTGGAGCTACATTTAGATGGTAAATATAAAGTGCTATTTTTAACCTCCGATGCAATTAAAGGGTTGTTACAATTTTGACGCGTGTGTGTGTGTGTAAGAGAGAGAGATAGAGAGTGTTTGGGTGCGAGCAAGCGTTTGTGTGTGTGTGTATGTATGTATTATGTCTGTAGCGTGATAGCTTCTAATGAAAGGCCCGATTTTGATGATATTTTTGTTATTAGGGTTCCGTACCTCAAAAGGAAAAAACGGAACCCTTATAGGATCACTTTGTTGTCCGTCTGTCCGTCCGTCCGTCTGTCAAGACCCTTTTTCTCAGGAACGCGTGGAGGTATGAAGCTGAAATTTATATCAATTACTCAGGTCTACTGTCCCTTGAAGCTGTGAAAAAATCAAACTTCTAAGCCAACGCAATCAAAAGATACAGCCGTTTATGCCGCAAATTTTCGACACTTGCAAGGGAATCAAAACCTACAGGGTGCTTCCCGTGAACTCAGAATCTTGAAATTTGGTACGAAGCAACGTCTTATAGCATAGATAAAGGAAAAATTACGAAAACCATAAATTTTTAGTTACATCACATAATATATTTTTTTTTTATAATTTTAAACTTACTACCCATTTCCTCATAAACGCGTCATTTTGCAATAAAAATACCATAGTTATGACTCGATTGTCGTAATGAACGAACTTTGTAAACCTTGCAGGTTTGTACGGAACCCTCGGTGCGCGAGTCCGACTCGCACTTGGCCGGTTTTTTTTTGTAATGTTTGACTTAAAAAGTAACTTTACCACTAAACATATGATATGATGTATAAATTATACTATTTTGTGGATTTCACAATACCTAGTTATTAAGATTACCCGTCTAAGGAGGATTTGATATGAATTTCAGAGAATTTATTTAATTTAAAAAAAAAAATATAATTTCAGTAAAACAAATTTATATAAACACGAGAAGCTGAATTGTCAATCAGGTGATATTTCAATCGTGTTGAAAGCGAGGGCTCTGTATCTGGGGCGCAAGGGACGATCGAGACCGTTCATACCAGATCCAAGAGACAAACCACGCAAGAGGTCAGTGAAGCAATTTATCATATTATTACCACCTATTCCTAAGAAATAAATCATATCCTACTAATATTATAAATGTGAAAGTTTGTGAGGATTTATGGATGGATGTTTGTTACTCCTTCACGCAAAAACTACTGACGGAAAAAATACAGTATTCCCGGGGGATGCCGGATATATTTACGGGGCGGAGCCGCGGGCAACAGCTAGTAGGTATCATAAATGTGAAAGTTTGTGAGGATGTGTGGATGGATGTTTGTTACTCCTTCACGCAAAAACTACTGAACGGATTTTGATGAAATTTGGTATGGCAGTAGTTTAGGTTCTGGATTAAAACATTGGCTACTTTTTATCCCGAAAAAATACAGTGTGCCCGAGGGATACTAATTACTATATTTACGCGAGCGGAGCCGCGGGAAAAAGCTAGTCATTTTATAAATAAGGAAGTCTTTTATGAACGAAAAAGTGTTATAAACTTCAGCCATAGGCCAAAGCTTTATTAATCTGTGCCATGGCCTCTTTATTTTAGTGATTTTGTATTGAGAGCATACTTATCTTAATGCTGCTGAAATAAATATAATACTGTCAAGTGTAGGTAAAGCATTTTTTTATCATGTCTCTTTAATTAAGGTGAAAAAATGTGCTTTTTACTTTATATTATTCATCCCCTATTTTACCCCTTGGGGGTTTAATTTTGAAATGTCCTTCCTTAATGCATGTCTATGTCATATGAGAAATACGTGTGCAAAATTTCAAATTTCTAGCCTTGAGGGATTGGCCTATGCGTTGATACATCAGTCAAGACTCAATCAGCTTTGCCTTTTATATATGTCACCGTAAAATTGTAAAAACCGTTAGATTGTAAAATAACTAACGAGATTGTAATAATATGTCGAAAGATTAATAAGTAGGTATATATTTATAATCTTACGAAAAATAATGTGTTAAATTATAGGCAGCATATTCGCCTCCGAAGTCTATCAACATTTTACAATTTTACTAGTTATATTACAATCTAACGGTTTTTACAATTTTATGGTGACATAATATATAAATATATATGTACCTATAGATTAAGCCTTTATTATTAGTTAATTTTTAACATTGCATAATATATTCTATAGGTACTATCTTTGTAGTCCAAGAAAATAGGCTCTGAAATACGAATGTTGAGTTAAAACTTGAATTTTTGATATAACTTACTTTGAAGAATTTAAAAACGAACTGTGTAAGTTTTTTTAAAATTCACCCCCGAGAAGGGGTGAAAAAACATAAAACATAAAAAAAACAAAAAATAAAAAAGATTCTTTTTTTTGGGAAACCGAAAGTGCTAAAAAAATATATCTTCAAATAAAAGTTATAGAGCGTAAAATTTTACATAAAAATGTTCTCATAACTTTTTTTCCTAAAATTGAAATTAACTGAGATAGGGTAGCTAGAAGCTAGAGCAGTGGTCCCCAACCTTTTTTTTACGCGGGCCACAAACCGGTTCTACTCCTGGTGTCGCGGGCCGCAACCAAATTTTTTTAGGGGCAAAAAAATATGTTGTTTAAAAGAGATGTTTGATTTTGGCCAGCTCTATGTACACCACATAGGTAAATAGGAAAAATATAAGGGAATTTCATAAAAATACAAGAAAAGTAATTTGAAGAAGGGTACGTGCGTACAAAAATGATTATTTGAAGAGTTTTTTAATGCGAGAACCCTATTTTAGGGCGGCATGGACAGTTGTTTTGACTTGACTTTTGATGTAGTTGATAGTTTTAGGAAGAGACATCTTCTTGAGTGTCATACGTTGGTCATACGTCTTTCTTTGTGAAAAGTCATGTCATTGTCAAAATGATACAGTCTGACAAGGATCTTTTGGCACGTGGACAAAATCAGAACTAACATCGCCGTCTTGTAAAATGTCACTTTTAGTATTATGTATTGTTTTGTAGTTGCGACACTTACCTTTCGGCACGTGGATAAAATCAGTACTAACATCGCCGTCTTGTAAAATTTCACTTTTAATATTATGTATTGTTTTGTAGTTGCGACACTTACCTTTTGGCACGTGGATAAAATCAGTACTAACATCGCCGTCTTGTAAAATTTCACTTTTAGTAATAAGTATTGTTCTTATTTGCGACACTCACGCCCCCATCCAAGTGCCAAAAGATCCTTGTACGACTGTATTCTTTGGTTAATTCTGATCTAATCCGCCATGTTTTATTTTACGTTGTGTTGCTCTCCTTGACGAATTTATTTTAAATGTGCATTGAAACGAAGTGAAATAAAATAAAGGATAGGAAACAGTTACTATATTAAGTAGCTATATTTACATATAGTGTACATAGGGCTGGCCCACGCCTCATACATTTCTAGAACATCTCTTTTAACGATTTAATAATAGAATAACACAAGGTAGTTAAAAGAGAAACTAAATATTTAAGATGAGCTAACGACACAAACTAAAATAAAATAACAAATATGTATTATAATAATTATGTTCACTCAGTGAGATTTTTGGAATTGTGAACGCTTTTTCACAACTTTATCTAACGGTTACAGATTTCACGCGGGCCGCAGATAAAGGCCCGGCGGGCCGCGGGTTGGGGATAGCGGAGCTAGAGTATGATGACAGGAACTTTAAAAAATCATACTCTAGCTTCTATATATTTATATTTTAAAATTTATTTGGCAGGTATTCGTGCACATTGTGCTCTGCGACTTTCAAGCACAAGACCAGCCTGGAGCCGCATCTGCGTATGCACCGCGGCGAGCGGCCGTTCCCCTGCCTCTACTGTCCGCGCGCGTACACCTCCAAGATTGCGAGGAAGGTGAGTTTTTTTATTTTTATTTTAATGCCACAAGATTACGCCATTGTTTTTTCGGCTGGTTTGTACATGTTTTGTCCTTATAAAACATGTATTTGTTGCAGCACCACATGAAGAAACACGGCGACATAAATTTTATCTGCGACCACTGTGGCAAGGTCGTCAAGGAGAAGGGCAAACTAGTCGTACATTTGGAGTCACATGCGCGTAAGTTTAATATAAATATATTTGGGTACGTAGATATTTCAGATAGTCCTATAAATTCTTATGATCAATTGAATAGATATGAATATCTATATATTTATGCTAATTTTGTCGAGTAAAAACTACTTTTGATCAGCAATTTATAATTGTTATCACTTCTAGCTCAAAGGAAGTATGGTTGTGAGGAGTGTCCCAGACGGTACTCCACCAAAGCCGACCTGACGGTCCATGTTAACAGTGACCATAAAAACCTGCCGCTGCCGTTTGACTGCAAAATATGTCCCAAGAGGTATACCTCAAAAAAATCAGTCATCTAGCCTATTAAATAATATATATATTATTTAATAGGCTAGATGACTGATTTTTTTTATTGCATAAAATATAAATGAATAGTACTCATAAATATGAGTAACTTCTCAGAAGAAACAGTATATCAAATGTCAATATTTTCAAAGGTACGATTTGTTTACAAAATTTCGCTAGTCTCGTGAAAACGGCCCATACTACTGTGACGTCACGCTTAGGCAAGAGTGCATGAAATATAAGGCCGCAGGAAGATATTTGTAAAATAAGTTATCTCCCCTATTGTAAATAGACAGGTCCTTAATTTAATAAGTATTTAATGTAGCTTCCGTCTCTTATGGGTGTAGCCCGTAGTTTTTAGAGACCAACAGAAGCTTTAGTTTCGGTTTTGGGTACGCCGAAACTCGAGTATAACTTGTAAGAGCCGATTCACACCGAAATGGCAGTGGAACGGTCAGCAGCTTTATTATGCATTATTATGCCTATTGGCAAGCTGGCTGATTTTTTATTGCATAAAAGAATAGTACTCTTAAATATAAGTAACTTCTCAGAAGAAACCGTATATCAAAAGTCAATATTTTCAAAGGTACAGCGATTTGTATAAAAAATTTCGCGAGTCTCCTAAAAATGCTCCATACTAAAGTCGACCTACAAATGACGTCACTCTTGAGTTAAAGTGTATGAAGTAGGTGTGAAGTATACGGCCGCAAGAACATATTTGAAAATATCTCCGATATTTGTGCGTTTAAGTACATACTTACCATATTGAATGTTTTTGTATATGATGTAATATATTATAAACTAATGATGTAGGTTTTGTTTACCAATTTCGCAAAAACTTACTTTACTTACTTACTACTTATTAAATGTACTTTTTAAATGTATTTAAATTGTAAATATAGTAAATAGTAAAATTGTAAATATAGCATAGTATTTCATTAATTATACTATTATTATTTTTCATAGATTTGCACGTATGGCGTCCTTAAAAGTTCACATGAGAAAAATCCATGGAATGGTCATCATCACTTCAAGAGTAAGTTTTTCTTGATCATATAAAGTTGGTTCCTAGTTATATGAGATATTAGCTGTTGCCCGCGGCTCCGCCCGCGTAAATATAGTATCCCTCGGGAACACTACTTCTTCGGGATAAAATGTCTGTTTTAATCCAGAGCCTAAACTACTACCATAACAAATTTCATCGAAATCCCTTCAGTAGTTTTTGCTTGAAAGAGTAACAAACATCCATCCATACATCCATCCTCACAAACTTTCACATTTATAATATTAGTAGGATTGTTGTTGAGATTGGACCTTTCAGACGGATTGGAATTTTTATATTTTACTGTGGATTAAGTCCCAACTCCTAAGACTCTGTCCAGAAAGTGCGTAAGCCTGCGTAAACCTACGCACGTAGAGATTCTTATCACAACAAAATGTCTGCCGGTCTATCTGTGATGCCAACTTGGGACTTTTTCCCTAAATTTAGGGAGAAAAGGTATCTGAAGGGGTTATAAGGGGGGGTTATATGCTTGTTTTATTTAAATATGCAATTGATTTGCTTGACGATAAGTTATATAATATACTATTATTATTTAATTACAGCTGAACTATCACTTATTGGTATAAAAAATGTATTGTATAAAAAACCAAAATTCTTATTGCAAGCGTCTACCTGTTGCCAACTTGCCATTAAAGAATCACGCCAAAAACGTCAAAAAATTCACGTTTGTTGTGTCTAAGGAGGGTTCCGTTACTATCAACGCGTAATAGGTTTTTCAAATTACTTCAAAAGTCACAGTCCGGTTTGGTTCAAAATAATTTTCCCTTAGTTTTAAGCATTATATATCAGCATGGAAACTTACAAGTTTAACCTATAATTTAGAAAACTACTCTACAACTACTCGAAAATTTTGAAAAAATGTCATTTATGAAATCTGGACTCTATTTTAAAGCGCTATTCAACGTTATGCAATACAACGGGGTACTATGATAAAATATTTTTCATCCCCACTTCTCACGTATGGAGAGCAACCCTCAAAATATAAAATTCTTATTATTTTACGATGCTAAATCCGAGATAATATAATATAAAAAAAACTATACCAAATTTCATCCATTTATATTCATAATTACAGAAGCTAGAGGCGTGGACAGACAGACAGACGGAGGGACAGAGCAAAACTATAAGAGTTCCTTTTTATTACGAAATCGACTATTTTTCGTAAAGGTTATCTAAAAATTTTAACTGTCTAGCTATCAAGGATTATGATCTCATGAGACATAGCCTGGTGACAGACATACAGTTTTTACCCTCTCGATATCTACGAAATAACTAACACCCGTATCATTAGTTGTTTCCTCAATTCCGCCTCGATTCAACCTCATCTGAGGTATCCTTGAGAAGTTCCTCGAGTTTGGTATTCTTAAACATAATTTCTACCTCGGCTGTTTGCTCCTCGAGTAAGGTTGAGTGGAGATAAATAATCATGGAAAAATATATTTTTGACATTGGAAATGTCTTTTCGATCGTTTCAGTATAGGGGCTGATTTCACGAAAAAGTGCGATCCCGTTATATCTTGGAGAGTTGTAAAGATATGATACTAAAAATTATTATTAAAAGATGCGTATTCACGAGATCTATAAAGTGCAAAAATAATTTTTCGAGAAAGTCAAAAACTAAAAAAGTTAAGGCCGAAATAGTGAAAAAAAAATTCAATTTTTTCCGTATTTTTGATTTTGGTGCTCGATATTTTCGAAACGAAGAATGATATCAAAAATTTGAGAAAAACTCCTCTGGACAGTTAAGTCAGCTACAATTTGAGCCTAAAACAAATATGATCGGGTTAAGGGTTTGCCCTATAGCCTAACCTTTTTGAAACAAAAAAATTAATATTTTATGCATTAAGCGAGACCATCTTGTATGTTTATATTCAGAATCTCGATAACGGTTACAAGTATTTACATAAATTTAGTACACGGTGAGTTTTGGGTGTGAAAAATCGATCTAGCCAGGTCTTATCCCTTAGAAACTGCGCATTTTTAAGCAATATATGTTTTTTTTATTTTGACGTGCAACAATATATCAATAATTTCGACTTTCTTACGTCAGTCTCGTTGGCAGCTTGGTATACGTGCCTACGTGTAACTTTTGCATTGTTTGGAAATTCAGAATGTGATGGGTTCGAATCACGGTAAGAAAATATTTTTGTCATTCTCATTGTTTCTTTTTCTTTTATATTTGTTTTTATACATAGATGTATAATATTAAAAAGATTTTTTTATTTATTTTTCTTATTTTATTGTTCTAAAAAACACTGAGCAAAGCTCGGGCTCCTAGGTGCTTTATACTTATGCGCCACATCGACGATTATTCAAACTTCGATAAAATTATATTCGTGATCATCATAATCATCACTATAATATTATATTAATTAATGCTTATTGCTACTTCCTTTTTTTCCACCGACTACTACAATAGATAATAATAATTATTTAATATTATAGTACCTAATGATTATCATCACTGGTGATTGTATATTTGGGGAAATACCTCTCAGAAACGTGGCATAAAATGAACGCTTGAGTTCGTTTTGCCAAGAGAGTGAGAATAGCGGGGGCGTTTCTGTATTTACAAGTTTCTTAAAATATGGTAATAATAAAATAATAAATATAACTAATATTATTTTTCAACAAAAACAAAAAGAGAAGAAATATTATTTTTCAACAAAACCGACTTCCATAGTAAAAATGTACAAAAAAGTATGAAATAAAACTTAATTGCTAAAGAATTAGAATTAGAATTAGAATTAGGATTGGGATTGGGATTGGGATCGGGATCGGGATAATACATGGATGTTATTATAAAATACGTGTCACAATCCCCCTTTTAAAAGAGATGTTCAAGAAATGTATGAGGCCTGGGCCAGCCCTACGTACAGTATATGTAAATATAGCTATTCATTGCGTAAAATAATTCCTATTCTTGATGACTAATTTACTATTTAATTTAATTTATTTTTAGCATAATAATTAAGGTCTCTTTCTAAAAATAATAGGAAAATTAATCACCTCAATATATATACGCGTACGATGTCGCGGCCAAAAGCTAGTCTAGGTATAAAATAATTATCATTTAACTTTGTAGTTTTATTGTAACCTTTTCCTATTATCCCGACTTTCTAGTCACTCAGCGACAATATTTTTTCCAATTCCGTAGATTCATTTCCAATGTGCTCGATAGTCGTGTGAGGCACGAAATCTGTGAATTTTTTTATGTTAACACCAACATTAACCATTAAAACTCAATCCAAATTTTACAGAATGATGAATATCTACGCGCTGTATAATTATACGGAAATTCGTAAAGGCAGTGGCGGATTTTCGTAAAGTAAAGATCCAAAAAATACTACATGCTTATCTTTAAATAAGTATCCCTCTGTAATTACGTAATTACTTCTAATAATTCCACTCTGTTTGTAAAAATAATTGATATAAATGTCGGAAATAGACGCTCGAGGGAGCCTCAAGGTACGTCCTGAGGTACCTTAAGTTTGACAGTTGATTCCTCCACTCGCGTAAGGAAATTCCTCAAGTCGAGGGAATTTTGTTGAATTAATGATACAACTTTCGTGGATTGAGGTTGAGTCGAGTGGAGGAAATCTCGAGGTAACAACTAATGATATGGGTGTTATAGTCTGTAAGTGTTAAAAAAAGCAGTGAATCATGCATACAAATGTCAAAATTGACGCATTAGCTGTGATTACATTAATTTACCTATTAAAGTAGAGATTTTGACATATAATATAATAATTATAATAATATAATATATATGGGCGCTTCACACCACGTCAATCTGATCCCGTGGTAAGTTCTCGAAGAACTTGTGTTACGGGTACCAGACAACGGAAATATATTTAATACTTTTATACTATACACATATTTAAGATTTTTATTATATTATACACATATTTAATACACATCCATGACCCAGGAACACAGAAAAACTTTTTGTTCCTTCGGCGGGATTTGAACCCGCGACCTCCGGCTTGAACACCAACATGCTCAACCAACTGAGCCACAGAGGTCGTCAATAGTATGTAGATACGCATGATTCACTGCCTTCATAACGTGAATAGGCTAAAGTATAGACTTTATATGACACGAATAGGACGCGACCGCGTCATTCAATGTGCTGCGTACAGTGCAACTAATTTGTTAATGCCTTCGGCAATCATCGTTTTTTTTTCTACGGAAATGACGGATGTTGGAAAGCATGTGTGGGACTTCCGAAAGATATTAGCAAAGTAGTTTAACTGTATAAAGTATCTTTATAGGTATGTTTTTCTTAAAAGGTAATACTTACATATTTGGTATGTAACTTTTTGATTTTTAACGGTACCTATATATTTTATCGTATTATGTAACTTTATGAAGTTTCGATGAGGCATAAGTACTTTAATAATTATATTTGAGAGTATTCGCATGCTAGGTAAAATCCACGGGAACCGTACTATTTGTTTTAGGGAGTAATATTTTTTGAAACTTGGCAAGTCGATCTTACTACGCTTTCATTGCACTCCAAAATACAGGGGATGACACTTTTGACTATTTCAAATCGATATCAATTGTGTGTTGAAGGTTTTAATATAAAATGTCTTCAGAAATAATTGGTTTTGACAAAACATTGACAGCACAAAATTTCGGAACACTCTATAAAGTAAAATGCCAACAGTGTCAACCGATCTGAATGCTGTGTAACGAATGAACTGAATACTTCTGTCTCACTCTGAATCATACAATCGGAGCGAGAAAAACATTTTTCTTTCACTTTGTGTCTCGCGCTTACTCGAGGTAGCTGCGTATTACTGCGTAATTGCTGCTCCTATTTGAGTCAGGAGCGGAGCACCTATACGTGTAGTATGGGCATACCCACAATCCCAACAGCCTTGTGAGTGCATACTTTCAAGGCCTATTAATTTATAATCAAAATAGGTTCAGTGGGTAGTTGTATTGGTATTGTTAACCTTTTGAGTCTGATCTGGTGCTTTTTACCTGCTGGTCATACTTACATTATTGTTAAAATACATATTTATAGTAGTGGATTTAATGTTAAGCGGACCTTTAGTCAGGTAGATTGAAGAAAGCGCAAAATTTATCACCTCTCCATAAATTTTCAGCCCTTTTTTATTTACTAACCAACAGATTTAAGAAAAAATAATACTTTGATTGAACCGATAGGAATTACTCCTGCCGATGTTATATAATCTATAATTTGTGTATGTTTCTATACTATATATGCATATATTTTTTATTTAATTAATTTATAATCTTAGTTGATGTTAATTTGTTTAACACTTTCGCTCCCACTACGATTTTCATGATATCTTCTCGGATGCCGCCTAGATTGTACGGCGGACTCAGCAGGTGAGTCGCCGGCACTGCAATATGAATTGAATCGACTCACCATATGAGTTCACTGGCACTGCGTAAGGGTAAATTCATTTTTTTGCTATTTCTGTGGTCGTTACAGTGTAAATAAGGTGTTTACCGCAATTAAAAAGTGTTAGGTGTTGTTGTAGGACTATTCAGCTTGTAAAAATGGCAAAAAACTCTTTGGATAAAATAAAAAGTAAGTTTGTTTCGTAATTTAAGCAGTGGTTGTCAATCTTTTAAACTTTGCACTGATATTCAAAACAAAACGAAATGTCACATTGCAATTAGTGCATTCTAGGAGTGCGATTTAACATTAGCCAATGAGAGCTTCGCAAAATACAATATTATCAGTGCTTTTGTTCTTCAAACACAACGGCGCGCCGGTGTTTTTTTGCCGGCTGTTTTGTCAATTTCAACCCTTTTTAAAAATTAATTTTCAACCCTATTACAAAGCCACAAGATTTATAATATGGCTACTAGATATGTGATCTCAAATATTACGATAACTTTGTATTTCTAAAGTTTATTTTTTACTAGCTCTTTCGTTCCCAAGCGGTCGATGTAACCGCGAGAACGGCACAAGTGGACCCGAAAGAAGTTGTACAGTGTACTGTCCTAGCTTTAGCTTTTCGTAAACACTTTAAACATACCTAAAATATTAAATAAGTGATAATGGCTATTTCATACATTTCCTACACGTATCCACAAAAAAAATCAACATTAGATGAATGTGGGCTGATAATAATAATTATTATTTTTTTTTTCATTTTTATTATCCTATTCCCGACGAAGACAAATCCGAAAACACAAAAATCATAAAAATCTGTTCAGCCGTTCTCCAGTTATAATTAGTGTAACTAACACGACTTATATATACCTACCGTATAGATTCTAATGAAACTAGTTTGTTGTATATTAGTTCCATATCACAAGTATGTAGGTCGTCCATGCTATTATGTTGACGTCGTTTTCTAACATGTACATACAGTCATACATATTTCCAGTTTGAGGATCTATGTCTGGGAACTCACCTGTGTAGTTCATGGCATTGCATAGTCGTTTTTTTCCTTTCAAAAATAAACGGGATCTCCACGCCCGGCCCACCGCATAAATCTTTAGTTTAGCATATATTTAGTCTAAACTATAATTTTGAGCAGAAAATACGGATGCATTTTGGAAATATTAGTGAAAAACACTGAACTATACAGGTGAGTCGTCGGCACTGGAATCAAATTTACGTGAACTATACAGGTGAGTCGGTGGCACTGAACGTGTTAAGGTACCTACCTATATTGAAAGCTTATTTTTTTACCAAACATAAAATAATTTTTTTGCTAAATAAGCGAAAAACTTTCTCGCTCACTCCGCGCGTTAGCTTTTAATTAACATAATATTATAAAGAAATTAATACAATTTTTTTTTTAATTTTAATAACCATGTTATGAAGGAAATAATAAAATCAAAATATTCGAGCCACATCTTTTGAGAGCTGGATCCGTGCCTGAATCAACCAAAGCGGTTTAATAGGTCAATTTTGTACGATACGCGCATAGCTAAAATAATACGCACGTAACTCCTGGACGCAATGTATGGGGCCCTAGTACCTCGACTACGTGCGTAGACCTTACGTGCGTAAGAATACGCAGTTTCTGGACATAGTCTAAGTAATAAAATACGGATTATCTCTTTATCTGGTGGCACGGCAGTGCCCCGGCCAAGATAAGCCAAGTGAAGCGCAAGGGTACTATCAGACCACCTTTTCACTCGAAGCGTTTTGTCGATTTTTGAACCCCCATAACCTGGGTTTGGACTCTGGATATTATACCAGTTAAATGAATTTTTTAGAATATGTACTCAGTCGCGGACTAGTTAAACAATATGTAAGGTTTTGATTGCATAGTTCTTATACATACTTTAAATTTTATTGATATCTAAAACCCCTGATTTCGTCACTGACTCACTGATGAAGATCAACAAAATTATATGGTACTTCGGAATGTCAAAGAAAGCTGAAATTTGGTACGTAAGCTAGTATTAGTACATAACTAACATAATAATTGTCAAAGTTGGAACTTTTATTCTGCAACCCCTTAAACTAGGGGATGAAAGTTAAATTTGTTTAAAGTGTCATATATGTATATTATGAACTATGTTAGTTATGTCTTCGTAGTTGTTTCGTATTGAAATAATTATTTCCCCAGTATTCTGTACAGGGCCGCCGTAAGCGGGCGTGCAAAGCGTGCACCGCACAAGGGCGGCATGCCCAGGGGGCGGCAAATCGAGCGACTCGTCGCCTTGTTTTGACATAACTCATAGTAATTAAGTAATCGTAGGGCGGCTTAATCGGTATTGCACGCGGGCGACAAAACAGCTAGCGGTGGGCCTGATTCTGTAGTAATTTCAACGGAAAATTGAAAAAAATTAATGAAGATTTTTAAAGTTTCTTTTAAATTTCAATTAAACATTCAAATTATTGAAGGGACGTTCGTAGAAATATGCGTTTTTGATGCTCTCCAACACTTTTGGGATGACTGTATTTCGTCAACGGTTGATCGTAGATATGCCATTGCATAGACAAAGACAATATTTCCTGGCTTATTAATTACTTTTCGAAAATTCAATTAAAAAAACTATGCATGTTCTCCATTGCGGATACTTCGGGCACATGATTCATTGCTTGTGTAAAAAATAATTGTCATACACAAAGTAAAGGGCCATACGCACGACTCATCCAGCAAATCCAGCAACGGTACTAATGTACCGTCATTAGTGTCAATAATTTTAAAAATTCGCCTACAAATCCGTGGCCTTGAGCTTGCAGGTTGGATGGTCAGTATAGCCCTTAATCATCTCATGTATGGGTGACCCTGGTGACCCTCCGCTAAACGCAAACTCGTCAATAATAAAGAAATAATATTTTTTTCTAGTATGACAAATATTTTTCTGCCTAACCGTCTTCACATAAGCAGTGAATCATGTGCCCAAAATATCCGTACATATTTTATTTTTCTAGACCTTATATATGTCATTGTAAAATTGTAAAAACCGTTAGATTCTAATATTACTAGAGATAAATATACTGACAGATTGTCAAATAAAAATTTCTCCATACAATTGTATCTACACATTATTTTTCGTTATAATTATTATTATGAAAAAGCAAACAAATATGGCGGCGCGGGACAAATGCCGCTTAACCAATCGGCACCGTAAATATTACAATATATAACGAAAAGTAGTGCGTAAAATAATTGTATGGAGAAATTGTCATTTGACAATCTGTCAGCATATTATAATATCTCTAGTAATATTACAATCCAACGGTTTTTACAATTTTACGGTGACATATACAAAGACTGCCAAAATAATTCATTTTCTTTTTGGCTTCGCCGTAGACGGGTAAAAATGCACTCTACTAATAGGAAAATATATATTTGAGTTGATCTAATTTGAATTCATTTTTTTAGATGTTTGCCAGGCGACTACCGGAGATGTCAGAGAAACAACTGGAGACTCGGCTGCAGCAGGCAATCGTCGTCCTCAAGAATCGAGACCCATCTTATAGCTATATAGAAGATGATGAATCGTGATGGGTTGCAATAATCAAAAAAATTAGCTGCATATTTTGGGATACTTGTTACTTACTAGTTGCTTCACAACTAGACGTAAAAGCCAATTATTTCTGTTAATAAAAATCAAAAAACATATTTCTACTTAGTTAATAAACATTATAATGATATGTAATAATACCAAGTAGGTATTTGTATATATATGTCACCGTTAAATTGTAAAAACCGTTAGATTGTAAAATAACTAACAAGATTGTAAAAATATGTTGAAAGATTCAAAATTCAAAGATTCAAAATTTATAATCTAACGAAAAATAATGTGTTAAATTATAGGCAGCATATTCGGGTCGGAAGTCTATCAGCATTTTACAATTTTACTAGTTTTATTACAATCTAACGGTTTTTACAATTTTACGGTGACATATATATTTATTATATTATAACGTTCGTGTTTGTTATTAGCGATAAAAATATGTGTTGGTTAATTAATGAGGAAAGGCGAAGATTAAAAGGTAACATCAATGAAAATTATGTAAAACTTTTATGTAAAGATAATGTAGAACAGTAAAAACATAAATTATTTATATTTCACATATTTTTAATCCTGGTCATCCAGGTAATACCTGGGAACATTTTGTGTTTGTCTTATAACTGATATCTCATAAGTGAGAAACAACCGAAGGAATGTTGGCCCGAATTTTACCAAAATGATAACTTTTCAAGAAAATATGGTGACGTGTTTTTACGTTTAATGGGTAAATAATATAGGTAATAATTGTTATAGTGCTCAGGGCCTTTTCTAATGGTTCCGTAATACTTAAGGAACCGTTATATTTTCGCTCTGTCTGTCCGTCTGTCTGTCCGCGCTTCTAGCGTCGGTAATTATGAATAAAAATGGATTAAATTTTGTATAGTCATAGATTGTGTATAGATCTCGGATTTGGAATCATAAAATAATAATAATTTTATATTCAACCTGATCTATTAGACTATTACCCTGATAGCCTGACTTCAAGAATTATAGATCCAACTACTAGCCATCAATACTACTAGTATCAAAGCCAAGCTTAACAGCAGAGTAGCGTCATCAACTATCATAGGCTTGACACTCAACATATTATGATGTATACAGAGTCTTTAAGGTATTTATAATATGGGCCTATTAAGCCTGAAATAAACGGTATTTATTTTAATTTAAAAGAACTGATCGATATAAGCACGAAGTAAGGTTCTATGCTCAAGGATAAGGTAACGCTGAGTGCTGACAACCTAATAATAATAATAATTTAAGCCTATTTACTAGGATATCAGCCACGGAGGCTGATATCCTAGTAATACTAGTGGTGAGCAAAAATTGTTGGTGCAAAAGGGTCAAGTATACATCGAGGACATTAAGAAAAACTGACCAAGTGCGAGTCAGACCCGCGCACAAAAGGGTTGCGTACAAAACGGCAAAAAAAAAACAGTTGAATGGGAGCCCTGGTTAAATATTTATTTTATTTTGTTTTTAGTATTTGTTGTTATATAGTGAATAATTAATGGATAATAATAAATTAGTTGACGTGCACAAGTGTGGGCAATTCACAAAATGCGTGCTTAATTGGATTTCCCGCCAAAACTTCCTAGGAGGTTTCAGTAAAGCGTCTACCACTTTACTGAATCGACTGACTTGACTCATTGACTACCCCGACTATTTATTTAGACTTTGACTAGACTTTGGACTTGACGATTTAGAAATACGGTAATGAAAATTTAATCGAATATTCTATTTCCAGCCTTTTTTCTTACTTCTGGCAAATGGTGACTTGACTTCACTTGACACAATAAGCCGACGCCATAAATAAATAATAATTACTACATATACTGTATTTAAAATTTATAATGTTTTAAAAAATAATTCGTTTGTAATGTGTAATGTAAAATTTTAAAACGAAATTATTTTTAAACAAAAAAATAAACCGACTTCCAAAGTAAAAATTCACAAAAAAGTATGAAATAAAACTTATTTTCTAAATAATTCCCCTTTTAAATTTGGCTAAAATTTTAACAATTTCTCTACTCAATCTTCTTAATTTTGAAGTCGCTACCAGCCCAAACGATATCCTAGAATATTTTATAGAACTCACGTTCATATTTGCTGGTACCGACTTCAAAATTAAAAAGACTGAGTAGAGAAATTGTTAAAATTTTAGCCAAATTTAAAAGGGGAATTATTTAGAAAATAAGTTTTATTTCATACTTTTTTGTGAATTTTTACTTTGGAAGTCGGTTTAATTTTTTGTTTAAAAATAATAATTTCACCCTTTTTAGTGATATATTTTGTTCAGTTATTATTAATACATCTTAAGAACGTCTAAAATAAATCGAGTTTATAATTAAATACGCGCCAAGCTTACATTAGGTATTGTATTAATAAGATGATGATGATTACTGTAAGTTAGAAAGTGGCATATACTTGCAGTTATTTAAACAATGCCGAAATTTCCAAACGCATATCTTTAAAGACTGAGGAGTTCTGTTCAGCGCTTTTGGATCCAGGGTATACCTTGGTACAATATCTTATTTTTTGGTAGCACATGCTTGTGTTATTTCAGTAAGAGTCAAAATCACTATATGTGTCGATATAAATTTCGAAGAGTTCCCTCGGTTCCTCATGGATCGCATCATCAGGTTTCCACTTTAGTGACTAAAGGACTAATTTAGAATTATATCCTTTACAACAACAAAATAATTTTGCAAATAAGTTCATGAATAGCAGAGTAATGTTCAAAGATATACATGTGGGTGTAAAATACTATGAGAAGTACCTTTTATACCACCATAATGACGTGATGATGTATGGTGTGATGATGGTGGTGATGATGATGATTACTCTAATTGACGTAGTGGCATATGCTTGCAGTTGTTTAAACAACGCTAAAATCCCCAAATATGTATCTATAAGTAGTCAGGAGTTCTGTTCTTTATTTTTGGATCCAGGGTATACCTTGGAGCAAAATATTACTTTTTGGTAACATATGTTTAGATTTCTTTAAAAAAACTCAAAATCACTTATGTATCCATATAAATTTCGAGGAGTTCCCTCGATTCCTCATGGATCCCATCATCAGGTTACCACTTTTTTGAAAATGGGACCAACTTCGGATGACACCCTTTACATCAGAAAAAGAATTTTGAAAATCGGTTCACAGACGGCGAAGCAATCGGCGAACATACAAAAAAAAATATATATACAGCCGAACGTATAACCGCCTCCTTTTTTGGAAGTCGTTTAAAAAAATCTTTAAATACTCGACACTGGCAGAATGGTGCAAACTGCAAAACCTTTGCAACCGCGATTGTCATTAAATAAAAAAATCGGGTAAGAGTAAGAGGAAGGAAAAGAAGAAATGTTTTATTGCACTTTGCAGGTGAACCATGAAGCATAGATACCAGGAGTCCGAACGGTATAGGCTTTTTAATAATAATTATGTACACAATAATAGGACCAGATCTTAGTTCTCTTTTCTACCGCTAGGCGTGCGAGACCGACGAGTACCGAGTGTTGCCAATACTATTATACCGAGTGTTGCCAATACTATTATTTATTACAATTATTTTTAAATTACCGTTAGGCAATTACCGTGTTCTACGGTATCTATTTTTCGAGAACAGTTTCTAAGAATTTCCTAAAACTTTTATATAATAAGATTTCAATCTTTCCAGAGCTGTCAATAGCAACTTTAAACTTCCCGCTTAATTTCAAACGAGTGCACGTCGGACCGTCGCGCGCTCTACCGGCAAAAATCTGTCCCCGTAATTGAGACCATTATTTTAACATTACATACGTTCGGACTCCTTGTTATCTATACTTCGTGAGGTGAACTTTAGAGAGTGGCGATAAAATATTTACATAACTTTATTAGGTACCTATAAATCTAAAAGTATTCATACTGAAAGTCTAGTACACGTCTAAAAACAATGTTGCTATACGTTTTAGTTGTTTGTTTAATTTTGTTATGTATTTTAACGTTTATCGTTGGATATTCGTTGGAGAAAAAAGAAGTTTATAGCGATTTAAAGGAAAAACATGTAGTTGTTACCGGTGGCTCTAGTGGAATAGGAAAAGCTGTAGCTATTGAAGCTGCAAATCTTGGCGCTCATGTGACAATAATTGGGCGTGATATTGTGAGGTTAAAATCAGCTGTTGACGAAATAACGAAACATTGTAATGGAAAAGATCAAAAAATACAATTTGAGTCCTTGGATGTGACATCTAATTATGAGATTATCGAGAAAACATTATCAGATGTTGAAGCAAAAGTGGGTCCCATATTTATGCTGATCAATTGTGCAGGAATGTGTAAATGTGCAGAGTTTGATAAGGCAAACGTGGATGATATCAAGCAAATGATTGATTTAAATTATTTTGGTACAGCATACCCCACTAGGTATGTCTTGCCCGGCATGAAAAAAAGGAATGAAGGTTTAATAGTTTTTGTATCCACAGAAGCGGCTCTTATAGGTAACTAATTTTATTAATTAATCATGTAAATTAATGTTTTTGCTAAGCATCTTTACCTATAGCTTATTGCACAAGTAAGCTATAGGTAAAAAATATTTAGGATTTCCTCCTAAGGGAACATACCCATACTACGTAACCTGTTTAGGGGGAGGCAACGGGGTCTTCAAAGTGGGGAGGGGTTAAGGTTTGTGGCACATAGCCAACTTGTAGGAAAATCATGCACAATGGCCATTGGTACTACATACATAAAAATATTGTCTCCATATATACCATGGATGGTTGTTGTGAGGTTTGAGGGGGTTATGTTAGGTTAAAAAGGGGTAAAAAGTTCTCACGACGTATGGTTACATTGCCTAACATGACAAATAATATTTATTTCAGGAATCTACGGTTATAGTACATATGGGGCTGCAAAATGGGCAGTACGTGGGCTGGCAGAGTCCATTTTTATGGAGCTCATTGGCACAAATGTGAGACTGACATTGGCTTTCCCACCCGATACAGACACCCCTGGCTTTGCTCAGGAGGAGCTGACCAAACCCGAAGAAACCAAGCTCATTTCCGGCTCTGGGGGTCTGCACTCAGCAGAGGAAGTAGGCAAGAAGCTAATTAAGGATGCAATGGTCAGTTTTAAATTATAATTTTTATCAAACTATAGTCTAACCAGCAGGCTTAGCATAACCACCCTATAATTGATTCTATTCTATTCGAGAAAAGACAAAATGACAAATTGTAAAAACAATAAAACTGTTTGTGGTAAATTAGTTTAAGTATAATAAAAAGTTACATAAAAAACGCTTTGATTTTAATGACTACAGAAATGAAGAAATTTACACTTGGCTTTCATGTGTTTTATTTGAGTTTAATTTTCAAGTTCTCTGCATTATAACTCTGTTTATTGGAAACATTGATTCAATTCTTGAGGCCAAATAATAAAGTCAATTTAGGCCCACTAGCGCAGATCTGGGTTAAACATAACCCTGGGTTAAAATATCACACCTTCTCTTTCATAAATATGCAGAACGACATAATATACATGATATCTAACCCAGGGTTAACTTTAGTCCAGATCTGTGTAAGTGAGATTTAGGTTAGATGTTAAAATATTTATGACCAGGTGCTGACAGTTCTTTCTACCTATCCTTCATACTTTACTTTCATAATACGTTTTTAAAATAATAAATGAGAGATTTAATGGGTTTCTTAATGTCCATCTTCACATTTCTTAAAGGCCGCGCCAAAGGTTTTGTTCGAATTCATGGCTCAATTATTAGAATAGGTGTTTTACTGTATATTTTATGATGGGACAAACATTTTCATCTTCTCTAAAACATGAATATTCAATTGCAGAATGGAAAAAGTTACTCAGTATATGGAATGTCTGGAAAAATTCTGTCACTTTTATACTGTGGAACATTGGAAAGCAAAACTCAAGTTTTCTTGCAAATTATTTCTATGGGGTTCTTAAGAGCTATAATGGTAGCAATTTTACTGTCATTCCATAAAATAGTTAAAGATAATTTGAAAGTGAAGAAAAAAGCCCAAAAGAGTGAATAACAATAAACGATGCCTAATGGCTCATAAGGTATGTTATTTTTATGATTTATAACACTTTATATTTTATTTATTAAAAAAATTGCATCTTATAAGTAAATAAGGATTTTTTTTCTTCTTTCCAGATTGGATTCAGAATTAAATTCTGTCTTTTACTGTCTGTAAGACACTATTCCAAAAAAGGTACATTTAAATAAGCACATAGCTTCAATCATTTATTTTTACAGTCTTTATTAATATAAAGTCTTAATTAATATATTTTATCAAGTAGTCATAGAGCAAGAATTCTGTTGGTAATGCAACTTAAAACCTCTTCCTGTGTACACACCATCTGTTCTAAACCAAACGATTATGGGACCAGCACCCTCATCTAAAACCAAATATAAAAAACCAGATTATTTACCATCCAAATACATACCTACATTGAAAAAAAGGTTACTCAATACAAGTTTTTAAAAAGTATTTCGAACTAACTGTTGCCCGTGGCTCCGTCCGCGTAAATATTATAGCGTCCCTCGGAAACAATGTAATTTTTCGCGATAAAAAGAGCTTAAACTACTACCATACGAAATTTCATTAATATCCGTTCAGTAGTTTTTGCGTGAAAGAGGAACAAACATCCATCCATCCATACATTCTCACAAACTTTCAAATTAATAATATTAAAATTTGAAATGGCACCTTAAAAGGGGCCGCAAAATCTCATACTACTTTATACACCTGCCTAGTGTGGTGTTGCTTGAGTTTCGCCATAAGGATTGCCTTATAACTAAGCTAGGCTATTTATTTAAGCCTAGCCTAAGCCTGTGTTAGCTGATAGAGATCGTCTAAGCTGAAATGACGCGCCCCACCTCCACATTTACTCACACAAGCAAATTTCAAAATACACATAAAATGCAATTATTATTGGTCGTTCAGTTGCCAGTTATCAAACGTAGGAAGCACGCATCGTTCTCGGATTTGTTGTCCAACTAGTTTAGTAGATCGTGAACTTGCGACAGGAGAGGACGTCTTGTTCTATACAATGTGACGGCGCTGCTCCATAGAGCGAGCGTTGTCGGATTTATCATCCGACTAGTCGGCCGTCATGTGCACATACAAATCATACTTCACCGAATAATGACACTCCCACACAGATGCAGTGCCGCAGGATTGCGCCGACCCCCGGTAGCGCCTGTGTGCGAAACCCATGAAGCGCCTCTTAGTTTTAAGGCTTCCACAGACGAGAGGCCGATCGTTTCAGCTGGAACTGACGTCAGTTCGGCCTGAACGGATTCGAGCACACACACGGAAAAAATCGCATCCAATCCAATTTACGTCAGTTCGGCCTGATCTGATTCGTGCCCACACACGGAACAGTCGCATCAGTCCATTCTGGTTTGCCGCGCGCTACGGTCGTGTTTATCAATTTTGTATTTAAACACCGCGAAAACTCATACAACGCTTGTACAAGATACACGCCCGCACGGCCGCGGCTCGGGCAAGAACTGAAGCGATTTGTCCACACACGGTCAGGACAGGCCGCGCGTTCAGGCCGATCGGTCAGGCCAGAATTAATGTTGCCAACTTAGTTATTTTACAAAATTTTACTAAATTGAGTATTTTATTCCCTCCTTGGTAGAAATTTAGTTATTAGTAGTGTTTAAGTAGGAAAGAGCCAGACAGTAATGATATGCAAAATAGCTACTAAATACGTAATATTTCCTAGTATATTTTAATTTAATGGTAAAATTTATAATCAAATTCAATTAATGAAAAAAATGTAATATAATAAAACCTAAAATGCAGTGGTTTTTGGGGGGCTTTAGGAATTCCTAAGTTAAGTAGCCTCTTTAGTAGTTTTTTAATAGTTTTAGTAGAAATCGATACGAGTTTAGTAGTTTCACAAAAAAAGAAGCTGGCAACACTGGAACGAATCGCTTCAGTCCGTACGGCCGCCTGATGCGATCTCGAAATTGCACACACACGATACGATTTTGCATCCGTTCAGGCCGAACTGAAGGTAGACCGGACCATGTATGGGGCCCCTTACGAATCTTCATGTTTTAACTTTTCGGTGGCGGCCTGCGGCGCCCTCATCGTCTTGGCGCCTGTGTGCGCCGCACACATCGCACACAAGGGCGGCACGGCTCTGTAGTGCCGTTATTAATATTCGCACTCACACTTATAAATAAAGTAATTAAGTAGTGGGGCGCGTCATTTTAGTTTAGACAATCTCTACAATAGTATGTGATAGTATCTATTATAATACAAAACAACGCTATTTTGCATTTTTTCGCGCTAAGTGCCATCTATTGGACGAGGTACGAGGTTTTAGTTCGCCTAATCGAACGCGCGTGCACGAGTCAACAGTCAATATGAGGTCATGGTTATGTCATACATATGACATCAAATAAAAGTCATCAAAAATAGTCACTATTATATCATACCTATGTAAAATTTGGTCGTTGGACCTCTGTGTGACCTATATATGACGTCACTCCAAAGTCATGTGTTCACTGGGTAGTTTGATGTACTTATATTTTCATCATAGGATAATTGACTACAATGTACATAAATAACAGTTGAAAAATACTCTAACTGTATTTTATTAAATCGCGGTCGTCCTATTAAAATCATTTGAGCGCAGCGCGCTCGAATGATATGAGTGGCGATATGAGATGATGATGAGAGATATGAGAGACGCGATATGAGTTTTTCTCGTTCATTTTTTTTTCAAAAAAAATCTATGGCGCTGGCAGAGCAAGAGCCTGACAATCCTGTTGACTTTGTTGTATCCGTTGATTAGTTTGTATAGTTTGTCTACGTGGTATTAAGGGAGCTGTTAATTGTGATTTATATAAATAACTTAAATATTTACCTGTGACTGGTGCATCTAATGAGAAGTCCTGTAGAATAGATCCATCATTAAGACGCTCGCCACAGAGCCTCACCGCAGCCAAGAGTAGCCAGTCACTCGGGCAGTTGTAGATCTCCACACCCGCTTGACGCGGAGGTATTATTGGTGTTCCATCTAAAAGAGCAGGTAAATAATTAATCATTATTTTTTTACACGAAAGCTGATTGAGTACTATTTTTATAATTGCCCCGGGCGGCACTTTTAAGGGGGCGGCAAAACATAAGTAAGGGGGCGGCAAAACCTAAGTAAGAGGGCGGCAAAACCTAAGTAAGGGGGCGGCAAAATTGACGTCCGCCCCGGGCGGTAGACACCCACGCTACGCCACTGAGAAGTAGATACATAATAAACTTGGAAATATTGTCCTCGTAACTCGTAAGTCGTGACGGTATATCTTCGATCAACGGTTGACAAAATACAGTCATCATATTTCACAAAAAAGGGACCGTTGGAGAACACCAAAAACATACAAAATATGCATGACAAATGACGTCACTGGTCACAACCGAAATTATTGAGAATGTATGGAGATTAATACAAAATTGATTTTATTAACTAAAAACAACTAATAGGTTTATGCTTTTGCGACATATGGATTTGAATGGTAATTTTCATTACTCAATAATTAAGAACAGAAACTTTGTTTTTTTTTGCTATAATAAAGAGGAGCTGAATTATTTGCAGAACTATTTTAACCAAATAAGTACCATAACTATGACGTAGTTTGAAGATGGAGGTAAATACTGTACATAACCGATTCAATGCGGTGGCATTTTTTGCAAATTTTCGCGAACAAATATTTCGTGGCTCTTCTGAGGCGCCAAGCGCCAGGGACTTTCATGGCTCCTCCCGAGCGCCATCCGCCATGAAGTGTAACTTATCGCTTTTTCATCTGTTTCCAATTGTTTTTTTAGTCTCAACCCTTTTAGTCTCAACTACCTACTATTAATTATTTTGTGTCTCAACCCAACAGCGAACGTAAGCGATTTAATAATTCGTTAGAGACAATAAAGTGTTGCACTATATAACGGAAGAGATGTGTGTTCAGTGGAACACCTCTCTTATAAGAATTAATAATAATAATAAAATACACCATCCCAAAATATGGCTAAGTGAATGCCGATGGCAGATTAAAGATAGAAGAAAAAAATCCTAAAACAACACCAAGATAATATCTTGGTGTTGTTTTAGGATTTTTAGGTTATTAGGTTATTAGGTAATTAGGTATAGGTTATACATATTATGTATAACCTATACCTAATTACCTAATAACCTACATAATATTTTCCCACCAATTTTTTTAAATATGTATATGTATATTAAACAGGTAAACTGAATGCACCTGTAAATATTTAACAGTCAGGTAATAAATTGAACACAGTGAACAGTTACTATGGTAAAATTCAATCAACGTTTTTAGTATTTTCTTAGCAATTTTTCCAATATCTCCCACTGTTTAAACATTATATGAACTTCCTCAATTATTTCAAGATCAAAAGAGATGTTTTATTATGGGCCAGTTCTATGTACACTACATAGGTAAATAGGAAAAAAATATGGGAATATCATAAAAATACGAAAAAAAATATTTGAAGAAGGGTACATGCGTACAAAAATGATTAATTGAAGAGTTTTTTATTGCGAGAACACTATTTTTAGGGCGGCCATGAGCCCATGACAGTTGTTTTGACTTGACTTTTGACGTAGTAGACAGTTTTACGAAGAGACGTCGTCTTGAATGTCATACGTCTTTCTTTGTCAAAAGTCATGTCATTGACAAAATGACATTCTTTAGTTAATTCCGATCTGATCCGCCATGTTTTATTTTACTTTGTGTTGCTCTCCTTGACGAAGTTAATTTAAATGTACATGGAAACGAAGTGAAATTAAACAAAATAAAGAATAGGAAACGGTTACTATATTATGTAGCTATATTTACATATACTGTACGTAGGGCTGGCCCAGGCCTCATACATTTCTTGAACATCTCTTTTAGCTACACATTGAAAGATTGATTTAGATACACATTGGAATTGCAATACATTTTATAATATTAGAGATGATAAACATTACCAGTATCATAATTTACGATTTGTATCTCTCCGACATTTGTGTAAGTGATGGAACAGGTACACGTTGATCTTCTTATGCATATTGCATAGTTGAGATTATTCTAGAAACATAAATTAAAAGCATAATATTAAAATTTAGTAAGTTTTTACATGAAGATAATTTCCAAGCACCGATTTTGTAAAAGAATATCCTGTCAAGCGTCGATTGCCGACGGTCGGTAAGTGACAGCTATATCCCCAAGCGTCGCTTGCCGACGGTCGGCAAGGCGGGAAAGCCCATAGAAATGTATTTATAATTTGTAAGTAGTTTGTTTGTACCACGTAATTTTAACATTTATGTAATTAATATTAAGTTTTTTATGCGTACATTAAGTATTTTCTATAATTCTACTATAAATTACTTCGGAAAATCGATCGAAAAATATACGTTTTTATTGAGATTTTTATCATAGTGAGTTTATGATTTTCTTGTAAAATGCATTTTGAATTGAACATTTTATTAGATATTTTATTAGAACAGTATTTATTGTAGAATCTAGGAATAGAATTTAGGGATAATAATAAGTAAATTAGTTACTATGATTGTTTTTGTAAGACATTTCCGTCAAAATAGGACTATTTTCGGAGGGTTCAATCAGTTACTATTTACATTGTGCGTTGTAAAAAATTAATGTGTTATTGTAATATTTAACATCCTGAACTGCATAAAAATATAAAAATATTCATATAATTATGTCCCAGTTACAGTTTATTGAGCAATCAAAATATGTACTATGTCAGATATTTTTCATAGTAATTGTAATTAGTTTTGCTCCAATCCTTGTTAGTACAACTGTTTTTGTATTTAAATATTTTGTATTATATATCCAATTACGTAATTAAAGCAAAATTCACTGTATAGAAACATAAATTTTATATTTAATTGAGTTTTCAAACAATATATGAAAAAAAAATCAAAGTTTATTTGTTTGCATCAAGATTTCATTTATTAAATGAGTATATTTCTAAATTCCATTTACGTCATCACTTAGGAAATCTATTCTACTTTTTAAATATATATAATTTGCATAGGTTTTACATACATTATAACAATATAATTCGGAAAAATAAAAATCGCGGGAATCGAAATTAGACTGACAATTTTATAGTAGGTAACTGTAATTTGTTTTATATCTGTTTTTCTATTTAAATTTTATGTATAATGTGTGCATCTACGTAAATTAAGCAAATTTCACTATATAGAAACATAAATTTGGCCTTACTTTAGGTTTGCAATGGAATATTAAAAAAATACGTGTGTGTTATGTTTGAATCAAGATTTCTTTTATTAAATTATTTTTTTTCTTAATTCCAGTTATATCATCAATTAGGATATTTAATCTCCTTTCTAAATATATGTAACATGAATAGGTTTTATTTACACTTTAACAATTTAATCTTGAAAAAAAAAAAACACGGGAGTTGCCTGCGTCAGGGTGACGGACGCCATCAGCTGTTTCATTTGTCATTCTGTGAAATTGCGTTTATACATTCGTGTTAGTACTTGAGACCGTCATAAATCTTATCCATTATCATTAGTAGACCGTACTAATAACAATCAACATGTGTGAATGAGTATCGGGTTCAAAGGTCGGGTTATTGTTTACGTTGAAGTGTTTAGTTTCAAGTGCTTCGAGAGGAGTGTGGTGTAATTTGTTATAAATCTGTCTGCTTCGATTCATAATACGTAATCACTTAGGGAATATATTCTATTTTTAAATATACATAACATGAATAGGTTTTATTTAAAATAAAATATTGAAATCCTGAAAAATAATATCACGGGAAAAGGCGGGAGACGTGGGGGGGTATCGTTTTTTGGCGCGAAAAACACTTCGACGCGTGAGGGGGGTAACTGTCAAGAAACTCTGACACGCTAGAGAGGATATCTTTATCGTTTTACTTTCGTTACAAGCGTCCAACAGATCGCGCATGTACCTAATCGCTTACTTTAATTTCTTTTACAACAGATGGCGCCGTTGGAGTAGGGCGACCGCCCGGGGCGCCGGATAAAAAGGGGCGCCACAGGCTTACTTTTCTATCCCTCGCTCACTGACTTACACTTACATACTCGTAAATGCTCTAAATTGAGTACTCAAAGTACCTACTGCCAATTACAAAAAGCACTGAATAATATAAACTAATTTATTTACTTAGCTAAATTATCTACTTTCGTCACTGTCAACTAATCTTTAATTGAAGTATGGAATCATCATTTATTGTATACCCTTGGGGGGCCCAGGGCGCTGGTAATGCTAAAACCGGCACTGAGTGGCGCCTCCGAAATAAAAGAAAAGTGAATCAGAAAAGTGAATTTATTTAGGACCCTTTGGTGAAAATTTACAGCTAGAGCTTTACTCGTATGTAGGTACATTATAACAACCCCCCGATGGTTGCACGCCTTGTCGTGGCGGTGGGGCTTAGTAACCGTGGATTGGACACCCACGGTGAAGCGAAGAGGCAACCAGGGCCGGCTTGCTTGCCGCCGGCTGGCCCGAGGAGGGCGCTCCCAGCGGGCTGGAGGAGTCCGCTGCGGACGCGCTAGGAGGTGGGACCGCAGAAGAAGAGGAGTGCCGGTATTACGGTGCGCCGTACTCCCTATCTTCTGCGGCCGTGGAAGGATCGCAGGGGGAGAGGCGTGGTGGTGTTGTGCCACTCTCCCTACCCCCCTGCGAGCTGGCGGGGCCGTTCCGTACGGTTAACGGCATTGGTGGGGCCGCAGAGGAAGAGGCAAGTTGGTATTACGGTGCGCCGCTTGCCCTATCCTCTGCGGCCGAGGTGTGGTCGGTGGCACTGCCACCGGGTACCGGTTATGGTGGCTGGTATCCGTGGCCTCCTAGTGGCAGACTCGGGGGGAGTCTGCTACAGTACTGGTGGAGGCCGAGGAGGGAGGCGCACCCTACCATCTGGTGCGCCTGGGGCCTTCAGGCCGTGGATGGAGCCGCATGTGTGCGGCTGCCGCCGGCGGGGTCGCGGATGTGTTTACCGTTCCCGTGGCCCCGTCACAGGGCGGCGTGGAGGAAGGTGGGGGGTGGTTTTTAGTGGGTATACCGTGGGTCTCATTAGCCTATACGGGAGTCCCACATCACCACTCGGGTGCCCCCTGCGCCTGGGTGGTATGCGTAATGCATTTTCCCGTCCGGAAACAAAAAAAAAAGGTACATTATAACAAATCTTCTTACCAAATAACTCGAACTTCTGAGGATACCGATTTCAGTTCTGTCCCTGTAGTTGAACGACTCTATGTGACCATGATCCTCGGTGTGGTACTGAAGACAACCCGACGGTGCCGCCAGGTCGTCCGACGCAGTCAACTGTGTTACCTGAATATTGAATAACGATAATAATCCTAATTTTACAGATACCCAGGACGAGATTAATGATTTTTCATACTTAGAAAACAGTATTATTATTCATATAACACCACGGGCGTAGCCAGGTTTTAGTTTCGGGGGGGGTTCAAGGAAATAAAACGACTACGTTTAGTATCAAAGTTCTGATTTAGGCTGTTGATTATTAAAATAACTTCAAAAATCATCTTTCAGATAGGGTTAATGGGGCGGCAAAATATGTTAATTGGCCTCGGGCGCAAAATTTCTAAATACGCCTCTGTATATTGGTCAGATCTCTGTATTATATATACCAGCCGGCCCATTTCGGGGGGGGTTTGAACCCCCTAAACCACCCCCCTGGCTACGCCCATGATGGGATCCATGAGGAATCGAGAGCATTAATTCGCATGCGTGCCCTAATTTAAAGAATAGGTACGTAACCACATCTTTTCCGTTTTCATTGTTCACATTTTAAATATTTGCTTATTCATAATAAATTTTAAAAAACTTAGGCCTTTACATCCGTTAATGGATGATTTATACAGTATTCTCCGAGCGAAGTAACCACCCTTGAAATACTGTAGTGCCTGGGACAGTTGGTTTTTAAATATCGTATGGTTGCCCAAGCACATACGGCATTCTCACAACATAGTCAGCCAGTCCAGAGGAATGAACTGGTCAATACGTCTGGGGCCAACTATGTGCGGGTTTCCTCACGATGTTTTCCTTCACCGTTAGAGCGTCCGTATAATGTTCTTGAGATCTGAAAAAGTCTCATTGGTACACGCCACAACCTGCGATTTGAACCTGCACTTTCTCGAGTACGAACCAAACGGTCGAATACCAGGAAACCCCTGGTTGGATACGATTCAAAATGCATATGTGCATCGGTTACTCTTTCCTTGATATCGTGAAAGTAAAATTTTTAGCTATAATTTCACGGGCGTAGCCAGGTTTTAGTTTCGGGGGGGGGGGGGTTCCAGATAGGGTTAATGGGGCGGCAAAATATGTTAATTGGCCTCGGGCGCAAAATTTCTAAATGCGCCTCTGTATATTGGTCAGACCTCTGTGTTATATATACCAGCCGGCCCATTTCGGGGGGGGTTTGAACCCCCTAAACCACCCCCCTGGCTACGCCCATGTATAACACAAGGCGATGGGGGATTTTGTATGAATCGTCCCCACTCCCAAAAAAAGCCTAAAGCACAAGTTTTAGTTTTAAAAACAGAAAAACTAAATTAGGTAATAATTGAAAAATAACTTTTCTAATTATATAAAAATAACTATTAGTAATTAAAAAAAAAGATTTATAAATTTTACTAATATTAGAAAATATGTGAAAGTTTGTGAGGATGTATGGATGGATGTTTGTTCCTCTTTCACGCAAAAACTACCGAACGGATTTCGATGAAATTTGGTATGGTAGTAGTTTAGGCTCTGGATTAAAACATAGGCTACTTTCTATCCCGGAAAAGTACAGTATTCCCGCGGGATACCCGATACTATATTTACGCGGGCGGAGCCGCGGGAAACAGCTAGTACCTAAATAAAAAAGATGAATAAATAAAAAGGATGATTTCACATTCTAAACGTGAAAAAAAATTAAAGGTATGAAATTTTGTTTTGAAAGTCAGTCGGTTCGATTCCTGGCTAGTGGTAGTGGCTAGACAAATTGATTTATCAATATAAGGGTTCCTTAAGTATTACGGAACCCTAAAAATGTAACGATGCAGTTTCAGTTTTTATCATAATCGGTCTAGCAACTTTTCATTTTTCCCTATAGTCTTGGATATGTCACCGTAAAATTGTAAAAATCATTACATTGATTGTAATAAAACTAGTGAAATTGTATGTTGATAGACTTCCGACGCGAATATGCTGCCGATAATTTAACACATTATTTTTCGTTAGATTATAAATACCTATATAGTTTTTATTCTTTCGACATATTTTTACAATCTCGTTAGTTATTTTACAATCTAACGGTTTTTACAATTTTACGGTGACAGATATAAAACTTAAACCCCACGTTTTTTATTTGTCTCCATTGTAAAGTTTTCTCCTCTAAGGGCGGCTCCAGACGCGTGTAACGTGTAATGTAAGATAACGAGTAATTTAGCATCAACAGTGTAGACGTCACACGAACGCAACGCGAAATGCGAATCGTTGGTTGGTCTTGGTTTCCACTCAGTTGCTACGAACATACCGAATATCTAAGCCTTCATATTCGGCATGTTCGTAGCAACTGTTTGCGCAAAAAACTGACAGCCGATGGATCGTGTGTTACATGTAATGCTCGTAGTGCCGTCCACGCACATGATTCACGTTACATTACTCGTTAGATTACATTACAATTTACACGTCTCGTTTAACGTGTCTGGACCCGGCCTAATAGATCTTTCCAATGACACGCTCGCGCTGTTTCAAATCTGCTGGATGGTGGGGACGTTTCTTTCTATTGTCCTTTGAAAAAAAAATGACAGGCGAATATAACATACCTTGATGGAAAATAGTCTGTTTTCTTCACTTAGGGTTTGAATAGAAAGATTAATGGGTCCCTCCGTATTTCCAACTTCTATGTACACTGAAATAAAGAAAATGTTATAGAAACATATTTATTACTTAGCCTAGTTATTGATATTAACCGATTCGTTGCTGATGACACGACAGGCGTGCCATCAATGGTTTTAACTAGTGGCTTATGACACGATAGGCGTGTCATTTTTTCATCGATTGTAACACCCTCAGATTAACGCTTTACAAAGTCCAATGTGTTTTATCTGACCTGCTGTTGTTTGTTTATAAATAAATTGTAATTCAATGATTTTACAAATAAAATAATACCTCTCATAACCCTAGCTTTTAAATGTTATATGTACCTATTTATTACCTTATACAAATATAGTATATATTACACACATTAGACATTAGTTTTCTTGACCAATTACGTGAATACACCGAAAAATAATAAACAATATCAAAAAAGGTTTGAAACATCTGAAAAAGTAAAGTCACTTACCTTCCATTTCAGGAAAAACACGTAGTTTACCTCTTAAAAACCAATGTAATCAACGTATCGTGCCGTACACTCCCGTAGTTTGATTCAAACTAAACTTGAATCAAGTTTAAACCAGTAAAAAAGCAAAAAAATCATGTAGTTTTATACACATGGTTGATGGCACACTAGTCGTGCCATGGACTTCTATGGCGCTTGACACGCCAGTCGTGTCATAAAAAATTTGTTTCCAGCCATGACGAAAAGTTTTCCAAAATGGGTGCCGCAACGAATCGGTTAATTACTAGCTGTCCCGATTTTAGAACGGGATAGAATATAGATCTTAAACCGTCGCGCAGCCCACACCCCGCAAACGTCAGTTACGCGTTGGTGAAACTGGGGCTTATAGCCCAAGAGCTATTAGGAAATTTACTTGTACAGGTTTCAGCTTGCCTCAAACGCCTGCTGTAAATTTCCTAGTAGCTCTCCGTCTATTATTCAACGAAAAAGATACAGAACTTACTGTGCTGATCGCTGTTGATACCACAGAGAATGGGTATTACGTTGTTGGCATCTTGGCCGGATACGGAGAATTGGTCTTGTTCACAATTTCCACTTGTTGGTGGCAAAATCTAAAAGTAATGAAGGACATATTGGCAGTTAACTTATTAGTTTGAACGTCTAATAATTAGTAATTACATTAATAAATATCGGAAACTTACTTCAAAATTAGTGAAATCCAATCTAAACTGTTTGATGTCATTAGAATTCTTCTCCAAAGTTATCACACAAGACAGTCTATCTGAACTAGGAGCTGGGAAGTTTGGATTTACAAACCAACCAGTTAGAGCTGATGAACTTGAGTCGCAGGCGAAAAGAACTGAAAATAAAGAAGTTATCCTAAGGACTACTTTAGTCCAGTAAATTATATAAGCCTTAAGACACTGCTTGGGAACGCAATGGATAGTCATAAAAATAATTTAATTATCCAAAATGGCGGCGATGTGGTTCGCCACCCATCACGTCTCGTTTCTTCGTTCTCGCGGAGGCGAAAAGCGGACCATGGAGAGCTGCTTCGCTGCGTTGAATGTAAGAGGTGGAATGGATGGTAAGAATGAAAGTGAACCAAGTGAAACAAATATGTCAGTAGGTATCGTAGCAAGTGGAAAACAGTAGACTCTGCCTACCCCTACGGGAAAAAGGCGTGATTATATGTATATAGTATGTATGTAAGACACTCTAGCTCCTCCTAGCACAACATGTACCTCCTAATTTTATAGTATATGTGGCACAACTGCCGAACGCGACGCGAAATATGTCTACTAAGTAGTAGTTACTACGCGCTTTCGGCAAAGCTTTTCAGTTTTCTACGATAAATATTAATTGTTCGACGACCTCTGTGGCTTAATGGATGAGCGTGTTAGTGCTCAAGTCGAGGCTTGCGAGTTCGAACCCGCCGAAGGAACAAAAAGTTTTTCTGTGTTCCAGGGTCATGGATGTATATTAAATATATTTATAATAATAGGTTGGGGAAAAAGTCTTTTCGCATTATAGTATGTATGAACTTGTCATAAAATATCTTGGGCTATACAAATTGTATCTGGCTGATTTTGGTATCATTAAAAAGTTTTAATTTTACAGAAGACAATTCCAAATTCAAATTAGGTAAATTTGAGATTTTCATTTGTTTTTCTTATTGTTAAAATGAGTGATTCTTATGAAGAATTTCGATACATTTTAAAATTTTATTACAAAAAAGGTAAAAATGCAACACAAGCCGCGAAAAAAATTTGTGATGTTTATGGACCTAATGCAGTATCTGTGAGAGTAGCGCAAATTTGGTTTAAGCGTTTTCCATCCGGAAATTTTGATATCAAAGATGCACGTCGCTCTGGTCGCCCTGTTACGGACAAAACTGTTGCCATTTTTGAAAAAGTGGAGCAAGATCGGCATATTAGTAGTTACGATGTAGCTGAAGAACTGGGGATTGACCACAAAACGGTTTTGGCGCATTTGAAAAAAGCTGGATACACAAAAAAGCTCGATATTTGGGTGCCTCATGAGCTCACTGAAAGAAACCTAATGAACCGTGTACTCATTTGTGATTCTTTATTACGACGTAATGAAACCGAACCATTTTTGAAGAAGCTGATAACTGGTGATGAAAAGTGGATCACGTACGACAAGAACGTGGGAAAAAGATCGTGGTCAAAGGCCGGTCAGGCTTCACAGATTGTGGCGAAACCCGGGTTAACTCGCAACAAGGTGATGCTGTGTGTGTGGTGGGATTGGAAGGGCATTATTCATTATGAGCTGTTACCGCCAGGCAGGACCATCAATTCTGAACTGTACTGCGAACAACTGATGAGATTAAAGCAAGAAGTTGAGAGAAAGCGGCCGGAATTAATCAACAGAAGGGGTGTGGTTTTTCACCATGATAACGCTAGACCTCACACATCTTTAGCCACTCAGAAAAAATTACGGGAGTTTGGCTGGGAGGTGTTAATGCATCCGCCGTATAGTCCTGACCTTGCACCTTCAGATTTCCACCTGTTTCGGTGGCTGCAGAATTCCTTAGGCAGTGTCAGGTTGACATCACAAGAGGACTGCCAAAACCACTTGTCGCAGTTTTTTCATCAGAAGCCCCAAAAATTTTATAGCAATGGGATCATGTACCTACCAACAAGATGGCAAAAAGTTATCGAACAAAATGGCACCTATATACTTTAGTCACTTGTAAATAAACTTTATAAAAAAACCTTTTGAATTTTTATATAAAATGCGAAGAAACTTTTTCCCCAACCTAATATAATAAAAATTCTTAAATATATGTGTAGGTATTAGTGATGTAACGAATGTCTTTTTTTAGCATTCGCGAATGCGAATGCGAATGCGAACATCTGCTACCGACATTCGCGAATGCGAATGCGAATATTCAGTTTTTGTTAATATTTGGCGCCAATTTGTCTATGGCTTAGCGGCAGTCGAAGGTTCGTTAAGGCCCCCACAGACGAGAGGCCGATCGTTTCAGCTGGAACTGACGTCAGTTCGGCCTGAACTGATTCGAGCACACACACGGAAAAAATCGCATCCAATCCAATTTACGTCAGTTCGGCCTGATCTGATTCGTGCCCACACACGGAACAGTCGCATCAGTCCATTCTGGTTTGCCGCGCGCTACGGTCGTGTTTATCAATTTTGTATTTAAACACCGCGAAAACTCATACAACGCTTGTACAAGATACACGCCCGCACGGCAGCGGGTCGGGCAAGAACTGAAGCGATTTGTCCACACACGGTCAGGACAGGCCGCGCGTTCAGGCCGATCGGTCAGGCCAGAATTAATGTTGCCAATTTAGTTATTTTACAAAATTGAGTATTTTATTCCCTCCTTGGTAGAAATTTAGTTATTAGTAGTGTTTAAGTAGGAAAGAGCCAGACAGTAATGATATGCAAAATAGCTACTAAATACGTAATATTTCCTAGTATATTTTAATTTAATGGTAAAATTTATAATCAAATTCAATTAATGAAAAAAATTTAATATAATAAAACCTAAAATGCAGTGGTTTTTGGGGGGCTTCAGGAATTCCTAAGTTAAGTAGCCTCTTTAGTAGTTTTTTAGTAGTTTTAGTAGAAATCGATACGAGTTTAGTAGTTTCACAAAAAAAGGGCTGGCAACACTGGAACGAATCGCTTCAGTCCGTACGGCCGCCTGATGCGATCTCGAAATTGCACACACACGATACGATTTTGCATCCGTTCAGGCCGAACTGAAGGTAGACCGGACCATGTATGGGGCCCCTTACGTTCGTATCTTCCGAGTATTGCCGAGTTCATACGAACTCATCATGATCTAAATAAAGCGTCATTCATTCCGCTCCGCTCACTCAAACTTAAACTCAAAATTTTTATTTCCATGTAGGTTATGATATAACGCTTATAGATTTGTCCTACATGATGCCTACCACCGGTTCGGGAACTAGCCCGGCGAGAAGAACCGGCGTAAGAGACTCGCACATTTGCTTTTGTTTTCTGATATTCATATTCGCAAAACATTCGCAAAAGTTTTGCGAATGCGAATATACAAAAATGTGCGAATATTCGCGAATGCGAATGCGAATATTCGTTACATCACTAGTAGGTATAGTATAAAAGTATATTTCCGTTGTCTGGTACCCGTAACAGAAGTTCTTCGTGAACTTACCACGGGACCAGATTGACGTGGTGTGAAGCGTCCATAGATATTATTATCAACAAATTTTATCAACAAATTGGACGCGATGCGACGACGGCACGCTGAAGACGTATTTATATCTCGCGTCTTCGGCAAGCGTGCTAGTGAGCTGAATACTAGATCTCACCAAAAACATTTTCATGTAAAGTGATGCCAAGACGATACCATATAACTCGCACTGTCAAAAAGATATTAGATCTCATGTGAAACCAAGCTTCTGACTCTACCAAACTTCTAACTCTACACGCCATAATTCTACAAGCCTAACTCCACAAACTCTACACCTTAGTCAAAATATGTGGCCTGGCCATTTCGATACATTCGCTTAGGCGTAAGGTGAAAAATTTACGGACTGTTTTTCTGTTACACTATTTTTGTACGAACGAAATGGCCAAGCCACATAATTTGACTAAAGTATAGAGTTTGTAGAGTTAGGCTTGTAGAGTTAAGGCGTGTAGAGTTAGAAGTTTGGTAGAGTCAGAAGCTTGGTTTCACATGAGATCTAATATCTTTTTGACAGTGCGAGTTATATGGTATCGTCTTGGCATCACTTTACATGAAAATGTTTTTGGTGAGATTTCACTTCTTTTTTTAAAGACAATTTTCAGACCTCTAGAGTAAACATTTAGGTAAGTCTTTTACAAATTTTCATCCCCTAGTTTAAGGGGTTGGAGGATAAAAGTTCCAAGTTTGTCAATTTTTATGTTGGTTATGTGCTAAAACTAGCTTACATACCAAATTTCAGCTTTCTATGACATCCGGAAGTACCCTATAATTTTGTTGATCATCAGTGAGTCAGTGACGAAATCAGGGGTTTTTGGATATCAATAAACCTAAATTATTAGACCTTTATAATCAAAACTTTACACGTTTCATAAGTCCGCTACTGGGAACATATCCTGAAAATTTTGTGTATCTGGTATAGTCTAATCCCAAGTTATGAGGGTTCAAAATATCGACGAAACGCTTCGAGAAAAAGTAGTCTGGTAGTGCCCTTGCGCTTCGCTTAGCTCGTCTTGGCGGGGCACTACCGTGCTCCCAGATAGCTTACATGGAACTTGGAAGTAGAATAGGAAATGTTTCTTAAGTTCATGTAGTTACTGTTTGTTCTAAGTAGGTATTTTCTTTAGTCGTATTGTGCTGATAAGCATTTCTTTATTATAGATTAGCTACGAAATCCACCCTGCTATTTAGTATAAGTATAGGTACTTATATACTAATATGTTATTGAAGTAGGTACCTAAAAGTTAAACGGTAAGTTTTACCTACTTACTGACACAACACGTTCCTAAGCCATCAGCACACGAGCCCATGGGTGACCCAGCTATACCTTGACAGTCGAACTCATGAAGACAAGTGCCTTCTAGACCACTGGACGAAATACACACGTCATGATCGAATTCCACCACTTCAAATACGTCCAAAAATCTTAGGCGATGTTTAAACTTAGTCATATTGACCTCTAGTGCTTTCTTGTCTCTACTAGCATTGTTATTGCCATTCCAATAGGGAAACGAAGGTCGGAATCCTGTTTCGACCACATGGGAAATGTTTCCCAAAAGTTGCTCTTTCTCTTCAAGTTTGGTTGATGGTGTTTCTTGAAAATCTTTCTTGTTAGACTGTGTTTTATTTGTAAAATTGTCTGTTGCATACCTCGGAACGTTATATTTTCTCATTCTCGGTAAAATATCTTCTCTGTCTCCAGAAAGCTGGGTTTCAAAACTATTAGATGTAAAATTATCTGTCGCGAGTAGCCAATGTACCCCGTCAATAGTGGTTACACTACAAGTAACCATAAATAAGACGTGATTCATTTTAGGGATTGTCAATAGATGCCTATGACTAACTGAGTACTGACTGAGACTGAGTACCTACGTATGAGTGATAGAGAGTGCGCTCCAATACTAATAGAAAACTGGGACTTGGGCCGCTTGACGGATCTAAGTACTTAATTAGACGTTTCAATAGAAAACATTGTTTCACCGGGCTGTTTCTTGAAGCAAATAAAATTATTTTCTCTGCATCTCTGCAGGTATTGTGAGAAAAATATAAATATCTTAGCCTACGTAGACTCATAATAAAGCGGACAATCTAAGTAGTTTGAAATCCAACATATTGGTTTATTTTTCCAGTAGGGTACCTACTTACTTACTCTGGGTTAGTGAGCGAAGCGCAAGGGCACTACCAGACTACCTTTTCTCGAAGGGTTTCGTCGTTTAATTATTTAGGTCTTATACTTTAGATTTTATTGATATCTAAAAAACCCTGATTTCGTCGCTGACTCACTGATGATCAACAAAATTATATGGTACTTCCGGATGTCATAGAAAGCTGAAATTTGGAATGTAAGCTAGTTTTAGCACATTATCAACATAAAAATTGATAAACTTGGAATTTGTATCCTTCAACCCCTTAAACTAGGGGATGAAAATTTGTTAGAGACTTAACTACGTAAATTTCTACTCTAGAGGTCTGAAAATTGTCTTTCAAAAAGAAGTGAAATCCCACCAAAAACATTTTCATGTAAAGTGATGCCAAGTCGTGTGCGTGTGGTTTGAGGGACCAACCTGAATTTCCCCAAAATAAGTATAGCAAGTTTTAGTAGAAGTCTAAAAAAAATTGTAGAACAAATCTGGGAATTTGTAAAAAGATAGTTTAAAAGATATAGCCCTCAGAGTGTGGTCCCTCGGTTTACACACCGCTATTTTCCAGATCTCGAATAGTATGTGGAAAATTATGGTTTTTTCACTACAGAATTTTAGTAGAACTTTTGTAAAAGTTTTTACAAATTTATTAGATACATAGCATTAGAAAAAAGCTACAACTACCGAAGTGTGGTCCCTCAGTTCACACAAAAATGACATTCTCATTTCGCGATATATTACTGACTTTTTTAATTATTTTTCTACGTAGAGTTTTAGTAGAAAATTTGTAGAATTCATAGACAAAATTTCAGAAAAATCTATCGGCGCATTTGGAAGATCTATACCATTATGTTGGGTCCCTCAGTTCACACACTTGTGTATAAGAAAAACTCAAATAACTAATAAACGAGAAAACTAACAGAAAGTCTACTATACTTAAATTTTAGTAGAAGTTTTTTTCTCTTGGATTAGCATATAAAATATTTAATTTCTTGCTTCCTAGCTGAGATAATGTTAATTTTTTGATTGTATGAAAATGCAGAGTAGGTTAGGTACCACACAAGAGGCAAAATGAGGACAAGTCCTAATATTATTGTGTATGTTATACCTTATTAAATTTACGTTTTGCTGTGCGGTTTCGCACCTTTACACTATTTTAGGGGTTTATAATACTACAAACAACCCATATACTTACCGATTATCAACTATGTACCTATTTGTGGTTTCGCTCTGCCCGCCCTTTTTTCTGTCCGTTCTTGCTAACTAATTACATATGTATATAATTAAAAAATTGGCCAAGTGCGAGTCAGGCTCGCGCACAAACGGTTCCGTACAAAACGGCAAAAAAAAAATCAAAATAATGTACTACAGTATTGTTCATCATAAAAAAGCCTACAAAAAAATCCGCGATAGCATATGTCTATCTCTTAGAGATAACCCACAATAACCTTTTTTTTATCCTTTACTTCGATTTAAATTTAGTAGCTTATTTACGAAGCGTTTTCAAGCAATACAGTATTAATCTTTATCCAATTAAGTACCTTAAATACTTTATGCATTTAATATTGATCAATATGGCCCTGTACGGCATACAATTTAAATGAATATTTTAGAAGATATTACAGATTTAAAATGCAGGGACATAGTTTTGCGGCGCGGTGCGGGTGCTCGCGTTGCTACATCGCGCTATCGAAAACGCGGGACGTATGTTTAAGAGGCTCACGAATATTTTCTATAGCAGTAATTATGATTTTTCTATGGAGGTAGTTGATCAGACTTTCTGTTAGTTTTCTCGTTTATTAGTTATTTGAGTTTTTCTTATACACAAGTGTGTGAACTGAGGGACCCAACATAATGGTATATATCTTCCAAATGCGCCGATAGATTTTTCTGAAATTTTGTCTATGAATTCTACAAATTTTCTACTAAAACTCTACGTAGAAAAATAATTAAAAAACTCAGTAATATATCGCGAAATGAGAATGTCATTTTTGTGTGAACTGAGGGACCACACTTCGGTGGTTGTAGCTTTTTTATTTCTAATGTTATGTATCTGATAAATTTGTAAAAACTTTTACAAAAGTTGTACTAAAATTCAGTAGTGAAAAAAACATAATTTTCCACATACTTTTCGAGATCTGGAAAATAGCGGTGTGTGAACTGAGGGACCACACTCTGAGGGCTATATCTTTTAAACTATCTTTTTACAAATTCCCAGATTTGTTCTACAATTTTTTTAGACTTCTACTAAAACTTGCTATACTTATTTTGGTGAAATTCAGGTCTCTCTCTCTCTCTTATAAAACCAATATTCTGTCTCTACCAACTGTCTCTTTTAACTCTGCACGCCTCAACTCTACAAACCTAACTCCACAAACTCTACTACACTTTAGTCAAATTATATGGCTTAGTCATTTCGTTCCTACAAGAATAGTATAACAGAAAAATAATCGGTAAATTTTTTACCTTACGCCCAAGCGAATGTAGGGAAATGGCTAGGCCACATATTTTGACTAAGGTGTAGAGTTTGTGAAGTTACGCTTGTAGTGTTAAGGCGTGTACAGTTAGAAGTTTGGTAGAGTCAGAATCTTTATCGGGTTTCACATGAGATCTAATAGCTTTTGACATTGCGAGTTAGTCTTGGCATCACTTTACATGAAAATGTTTTTGGTGGGATTGGAATTTGAATGAAACTGATGTAAGCAGTAAAGCTCTTTTTGTACAGTTCCTTTAGAGTCTCATTAAGATTGTAACTATAGTAGGTATACAGCGTGTCCCGACACCTATATCGGAGCCTTTAGTGGTAAAAAATATGGATTTTTTTATCGACAAATTTCCCCTCAAATTTTATTTTCTCTCACGTTTGTGAAATGGCAGCCATTTTATTTTTTGGTAACCAAGACCCGGGCTCTCGTACTAATTCGACCACCACTACTCTACTAAACTACTACTAACTACTAAACTATTGCACTGAGAGTAAAGAGGTTTGTATTTTATTTTAGCAAACGTCCTCTTCTATCGTTTTAGAACAAATAATAAGTAGTTATAACAATTTGAAAAAGACGACTGGCTGGCCCCCTGCCTAAGATGATTCCAACAAATTGTTATAACTTCTAAACTATTGCACTGAGAGTAAAGGGGTTTGTATTTTATTTTAGCAAACGTCCTCTTCTATCGTTTTAGAACAAAAAACAAGCAGGTTAATGGCCTAGATTTTTTACAAAAAGCAAATAATTTAAAAAATTCACCAAAAAATAAAAACTATATTTTTTTAATTACCTTTTTTTGTTTTTATGTTCAAAGAAAATTAAAACATTTTAACTGTGAATTATTGTCCACATATTTAGCTATCAAATGAGACCTTATTTATGTTCCTAGGACATTTACATGAGTAGTGGTGGACGAATTAGTACGAGAGCCCGGGTCTTGGTTACCAAAAAATAAAATGGCTGCCATTTCACAAACGTGAGAGAAAAATTAAATTTAAGGGGAAATTTGTCGATAAAAAATTGCATATTTTTTACCACTAAAGGCTCCGATATAGGTGTCGGGACACGCTGTATATATATAGTTGCCGCGAGAAGACAACCAAATGTAGTTGGTACAGAGGCTCCAGTCAGAGCACCAGTTGCTTGTGAGTAACCAAACTGTGAGGAGAAGGCTGCGTGAAGCTAACCTAGAATACAAAGCGGTCTGCGAGCTCATGCTCGACTCCAGCACTACGAGGAAATCGTGGACGACGACTAGAGTGGGCTCGTGAACACTCATTGCTCTAGGAAGATGACCAGTGGTCTGTAGTGCTGTTTACCGATGAGTCCCGGTTCGGTTTCCATCCCGATACACGTAGTCGAGTACCTACGTGTTTGACGAGTTCCTGGTTGTGAGACATCTGCAAGAGACGTCTGCAACATCCTCAGGAAGTCCCTTCATAGGTACCACGGCGGCGGGACAATTATGGTTTGGGCGGGAATTCGTGTTGGTGGAAGAACAGACCTCGTTTGGATCAGAAACACCATGACGGATGAAAAATAGCGTAACGAGGTGCTAGTACGAATAATCTACCCCCGTCGACTACAAATGGGCCAAGAAGTCACGCTCATGCACACAGCGAGAGTGTTGACGACAGGGGCGTAGCTACCGCCGTATCTACAGTATCAATTATACGGGGCCCAAGCAAAAATTAATAAAAAATTCCCAATATTTTTTTTATTTCACAAATGACAAAAAAAAAGGAATTTCTTTTTTCCCCGCGTCAAGCGTGCGTTCAAAAGATGGCAACACCCTACATCGGCTAGATAGATAAAATAATTATGATGAATTAATATTTCTTTTAATTTTATGCAATTTTTTTCTTTTGTGAGAAATCTTTACCCTTCCCTTAGCCCCCAAACAACTTTTATACAGAGCCCCCAAACAACTTTTACAAAGGGCCCCGCCAAGGCACGCTACTCTTCTGGTTGACAAGCTGGTTGCAGGAGCCTGGAGCACGACGTATCGGTCTTAGGCTGGCCCGCTCAATCGCCTGATCTAAACCCCATAGAACACGCGTGGGACATTCTCCAAAGAAGGGTTTTGAGGAATAATTTTCGTCTCGTCCGTCGTCCCCCGACGCGACGAGACGACGATTGGAAACTAAAAATATTTCAACTTACGTAATATTATATGTGACGATATAATATTACGTAAGTTGTATAATTATACCTAATACTTTTAAAATATTATTTATTAGTTTAGAGATTTTATTTAAAATTAAAAAAATGTACGGTCGGGGTTTTATTTAAAATTTAAAATTTTACTTTTATTTTGTCCTTTTTAAAGTAGGTATAAATAATATGGGTTACCTTACCATTAGGACATAATTTCAATATAATTGCAGTAACACGGTAGTTACCAAATTTCGAATCGATAGGGGTACATATTATGGAAGATAGTCAGATCCCCTCAACAACTATGAAAGAACTGATGATCTTCAAACAGCTAATCAGGTCATGGTTACCTTACCATGTTCTTTAAATATCCTTGAAGTAGGTACCAAATTTCGAATCGATCCGACATAAAAATTTAGTTAGATCCCCTCATTAACTAGAAAAGAGCTAATGATATTCAAATGGCTGAATGGATTTTATGGCTAAGAACACTCGGGATAACATTATCTATGATACAAAAAAAAAAAAAAAACTAAAAGAAAATCGGTTTATCTGGTTGGGAGCTACGACACCACAGACAGAAACACAGACACGTTAAACTTATAACACCCCTCTTTACGCGTCGGGAGTTCAAAAGGTTTGATGTGTATTAAATACATATATTATATTCGTTGACATGCTAGAAACTTCTTGCCCACCCTAGACCATAGACAGTGTTAATGAATTACTAACTTAAATGACCCCTCCCCCCATGCCACGGACGGCTGCCTCCCCTAGACAAAATTCCTAGCTACGCCAATGGGTACAACTACAATAATAACCAGAACTAAAATAATAAGAATTCCAAAGAATGAGATGTAGTAATTGATACTCTCACTTGACAATCGGATTTCCATGTCCTAATTTTCCCACTAGGTACCAATTTTCTCATCAAACGAAGCTAAGAACAAGCTCGATTAATTCATCATTTCATCGATATATCTTTTCAGTGCGCTTTCATTTGAGACCCCACTGGAGTATATTTGTAGACATTCGGTTATTCTTCCCCACTTTCACACCCCCACAAGCTCAAGCAATTTTCATCAAACATGTCTAAGAACTCTCGCACTAAGTCACCTACAAAAAAAAACTAAATTGAAATCGCTTCATTCGTTCGGGACCTATGATATCACAGTCACAGACAGACAGACACACACACGGACAGAATTTATACAGACAGACACGTCAAACTTATAACACCCCTCTTTTTGCGTCGGGGGTTAGCAGCCTAAGATGCCCTATAGAAGATTCTCTTTAGACTGTGATTTTAATGTTTTTGTGTGTGTACGTAAAGAGTTTTCCGTCATCTATTTTGCAGAGCAACTTTATTCGAATGGTATTAATATACCCTGTACTTAACCGAATTAATGTTTTTAGAAGCCTTCATAAATGCAGCACCATTTAGGCGTATCACTACTTAATCATTACTGATGACACATGACAGTAACTATTAGGTCAGTCAGCTAGTACTAGAGCCGCACCCTGTCGTGACTCGTATCTAATAGCTGGAGAGCTACTAAGAAATTTAGAGTAGGTATTTGAGGCACGTTGAAACCGTGTCCTGTACTTCTCCTATTGTACCTCAACACGAGAATGCAGGCCTGGCTAGTCAGAAGCGGAACTTAGCCAAGTTACAAATTTTTGAAAAGTCCATTTTTTAATGCCAAAAATCCATGTTTGAGGCGCTTTGAAATTTGGATATACAGTTAGTATAATGAATAAGAAGTTGGGGGAAAAAAAGGCCATGTAATTTAGTTGGAACTTTAACCTAGCCATGTCAGTTTAAAAGTAAATAAACTGGCTTTCGATTCATGATTTTCTGACATCTATTGGTCATTTTATGAACTGCAATATACGTACGGGCGAAAATGCGACATCTATGAAGCCCTCAAAGAACTACGTGGTCAAAAAATGAAATAATTGCGTATTGTGCAATAAACTTACTCGTCAAAATGTATTTATAAAACAAATAGGTATTAATGAAATAGAAATGGCATACGAACCAGCATAACCTACCATCTACATGTTTTAGATAATAGTTTAGTTAACTATAAACGTAAAAGCGACATCTAGGCTTGGCTTGACACACTACCGCGTGTCTAGATTTGTTTTTTATATACAATTTGTCGAGTAAATTAGACTATTGCACAATATATAATTTTATTGCACACAATATTGTATAAACAACGAATGGATGTCTTCGATTTTTATAGGAAAATCAATTAAAAACGACTCATATCGACTTTGCGAAAATTATCAAGACCACGTAGTTCTTTGATTCTTCCTAGATGTCGCTTTTACGTTTATAGTTAACTAAACTATTATCTAAAACATGTAGATGGTAGGTTATGCTGGTTCGTATGCCATTTCTATTTCATAATACCTATTTGTTTTATAAATACATTTTGACGAGTAAGTTTATTGCACAATACGCAATTATTTCATTTTTTGACCACGTAGTTCTTTGAGGGCTTCATAGATGTCGCATTTTCGCCCGTACGTATATTGCAGTTCATAAAATAGCCAATAGATGTCAGAAAATCATGAATCGAAAGCCAGTTTATTTACTTTTAAACTGACATGGCTAGGTTAAAGTTCCAACTAAATTACATGGCCTTTTTTTTCCCCAACTCCTTATTCATTATACTAACTGTATATCAAAATTTCAATGCGCCTCAAACATGGATTTTTGGCATTAAAAAATGGACTTTTCAAAAATTTGTAACTTGGCTAAGTTCCGCTTCTGACCAGCCAGGCCTGCATTCTCGTGTTGAGGTACAATAGGAGAAGTACAGGACAAGGTTTCATCGTGCCTCAAATACCTACTCTAAATTTCTCAGTAGCTCTTGGGCTATAATCGTCTAACTGTTGTTTCACGCTTTTCAGACCACTAATAGCATGCGATGTTATAACCATATGTGGCCATGTCGCAGTCGTTATAGTTATAATTGCCTTTTTTTTCCATATTATGCTGTACGTCATCGACAAGTTCGCAGTCACATTTACGAAAATTATAAGGTACTACGGCGTGCTATCTTGTCTGCGAAAGAATCTATTAGCTCCTCAAAGTTCGTCGTATTACGCATATTATGCAGTTTTGTTTTCAAACACCAGCCCCGGATCTATGGGGGGCACTTGCCCCGGGCGGCAGTTTCATAGGGGCGCCAAATCGGCTAAATTCTTAAGACAAGAATTTGAAATATCGAACAAATATCAAATATGAAGCCTCTTTTCCTACATTCTTATAGGTTTTTATCAAGTAATCGAATCATAATATTAGGTTGAAAAACGAACTTTTATATTTCCATACGCCCAGTTAGTTTTTGAACGCATACCTACTTGGTGATTTATGAACGCATCTTAACTGATCAAGTAAATTTCTTTTTGAAGGCGTGCGTAGTGGGCGTGATCTTTCTGTCAGAGAAATTCCGAGCCGCAAAAATAGAGAAAAATGCGAGCAAAGCCGAGCCGAACAAATTACTGTGCTTGCCACCAAGCTGCTAGATCGTCTCGGAACCCCTTTAATATATTCTAGTTCACACACAAATTTACATTGGTAGTCGTACCTATATGTACTATATCAAAATTATGATAGGTACTCGTAAGTCGTAAGTCGTATTAAGTTACAACATTGTAAAAATATTTTTTTGAAAAGAACAATTTTCCCATCTTTTTGCTAAAAGGTGGCGGCCCCATGCGAGTTTCTTACGCCGGTTCTTCTAGCCGGGCTAGTTTCCGAACCGGTGGTAGGCATCATGTAGGACAATTCTAAAAGCGTTATATTATAACCTATATGGAAATAAACATTTTGAGTTTTGTGAGTTTGAGTCGTAAATTAATTATACGGTCGCCCACAGATACGGTGTACCACTTTTCGACCTTATTACAATTACTATACCACAGAATAAATATTAGTCTAACATTCAAAAGTGGTTCCTACACCGGACCTGTCGGCAACTGTACGTTTAGGTCTTGTGTCTTGACCTAAAAGTGTCCTTAATCAGCCACACCTAGAGACATATTAAGGTCTACTAGAAACACAATACCCCTCTGTACCAATATATTATGCGATAAATCATATAATATGAACATTCCTTGAACTAGAACGTTGTGTTGTCATATTAAGTTACTATAAAAGCCTAAACTTCCATGCGTTTATCACATACGGCATCTAAACTTTGCACTGATAAGTACCTACCATGATCAAGGTGAGTGGTAACTAAAGTAAAGGATACAAAATAATAAATTAGGTAATTAATTTAGCTGGGATTAGAGTACCTAATTCTATAGAAGAAAGACGCCCTTATGAGTTATGGCTTTATATACCTACTAGGGTTGCCAACCATCCTGTTTTCCCAGGACATGTTCTGGTTTTTACAGTGTCCTGGGCTGTCATGGATAATTCGAAAGCCGCGTCCTGGATTTTTAAAGCGCCCTGATAAAGTCACGTATTTTAAAATTCGCGCCCACTTTTACTATTTTTCTTTGTAGGTAATTTTATTAGCATTAAGTAGGTACATGTTACATGTACCTATTTAATTTAACTTATTAAATTAACGGCTGTATTATTACTGCGTCCTGTTTTTATACTGAACTAGCTTTTGCGCGCGGCTCCGCCCGCGTAAATACATTATCCCGCGGGAACACTACTCTTTCGGGATAAAAAATATCCCCTGTCCTTTCCTGGGACCCAAAGTATGTCTATACCAAATTTCATAAAAATCGGTTCAGCGGTTAAAGCGTAAAGAGGTAACAGACAGACAGATACACCTTCGCATTTATAATATTAGTATAGATAGATTATCCTGGTTTTTTCAACTTCAAATCCTAGTTTTTTAAATTTGGGGTTGGCAACCCAATAATTATATAATAATATACGAGTTAGAGTTATCGATGAGGTAACCTGTGCGTATCTTTTGATCGTCATTATGACGCAATAATGATCACACGTAATGAAAATTAAAGCAGTTTTTTAGCGTACCTGTATACCGACTTAATCTACATAAAATTAATAAGCCAATTAATGTACATCAAAATTTATTCCAGATTATCCTGTTGACATGTTTCGTGGCTGCGTCCCAGGCGGGTGGTCTGTTGGCCCCTGCGGGGATATACAGCCCACCAGTCGGTTACCCAGGTTACCCATACAACAACTATCCCGCGCAACCGGCGATAGCTTCTCAGCAGGCCAATGTTTATAGATCTCCTTTTAATCTGGGCCAAGTAAGTTAGCCTTTATAGTTTAATAGCTTTTGCCCGCGGCTTCGCCCGCGTGAAATAGTCATAGGCGTAGCTAGGGGGGGGGGGGGGCAAGGGTGGGCAAAGCCCACCCTAGACCATAGAGAGTGTTCATGAACTACTAATTTAAATAACCCCCCCCCCCCCACGCCACGGACGGCTGTCCCCCCTAGACAAAATTCCTAGCTACGCCAATTTATTGAAAATGTTTTATGTGTTTCGTACCCAATGGGTAAAAACAGGACCCTATCATAGTTTTGTAAAAATTGACAATATTTCTGTGCCGCGACACACATTGACAAGGAACGCGAACACGTTAATTGGTATACGTGCTACTCGTCGACCTGCTCGACGCAAACAAACACAAAAATTGGCCCGCGGCGCAGCGGTCCAATTTGGGTCTACACTTTTTACGCGCAATACCATATCTACCTCTTTTTAATATAAACTATGTGTGCTAATATTTACTAATATTATTTCATGCCCATAAGGGCCGAAATTGTGATCAATTACAAAATTGTAACAGCTAAGTATGTAGGTAACCAATTTTTTGGATTAAACGATTCTTATTAATAATTACTTCGTAATTTTTCAGGTGTCTACCTATTCAAAGGCAATCGATACGCCTTTCTCCAGTGTCCGTAAGGCGGACATTCGCGTCAGTAGTCCAGGTTTGGCATTGGCACCAGCGTACCATGGCGGGGCGGCTCCACTTTTGCCGCACATTGCAGTTCCTGCCAAGGTAAATTTGGCGAACTTTCATTAACCTAATTATGAATTATTATAAATACACATAAAAAAAGCTTGTGTCTGCAACCGTTTGGAGCTATTAGCGTAGGTACATAACTTAAATCACGAAGTATAGATACCAGGAGTCCCAACGGTATATATAGGCTTTTCCATAGTATTCATGACACACGATAATAAACCCAGATCTTAATTCTCTTTTCTGCCACTGGCTGCCCTAGAATTTTGGACGTACCGCTGCTATTGTGGCGGACCAATCAGCTCTACCGACAAAAAATCTGTCCCCTAATTTGAGACCATTATTTTCATATTACCTTCGGACTCAGACCCCAAGCAGGAACATTTTGCGGTATCGTTACGTGTACGTAAGCCAGGAGGCCAGTTTTGCGACGTCGGAATTTCGACTTTACTGCTGTATAGTAATAAAGTCGAAATTCCGACGTCTTCAGCCGGACTGGAGTCCATCCAACCTTAGCCAACCTTAGAAAAAAACGATAAGACATGAAGATGGCTTTCTCTTTCACTCTTATTGGTTTTTGTTTTGTGAGACAAATAGCTGTCTACGGCTTCGATTTAAGTCTTACCCCAAGCTTACCCCTTTGGCACCTCAGATAAATCGTTTTTTTTTACTTTTTCAGGTGGCGACTGGTGTTTTGGGTGTAGCTTACTCAGCGGCCCCAGCAGTGTCGCACATGGCATACACTAACGGGTTAGGCTATAGCTACGGCTGGTAATTTTCATTTGTATAAGTTATAACATTTAACAATATTATGACTGTTAACGACCCATTAATTTTGTAATTGATTTAAAACTTACCTTATTTTATTCATTTATGTTAATGAGATTTAGATTCCTCTATTTATTTCCTGGTAGATTTAAAGAAAATATTTATGTTGGCATATTTAGTTGTAAAATATACTTCGATATGAGAATAATTTACTTGTTTTTATTTGAGTTTGTACCGTATTTTGCTGCCATTTTTACTCATTTAGAAAAAAGTAACGAAGATAAGAGTAAAACTTATGGAAAATGTATAAGTAGGCACTCTATCAGAAAAATTATAAAAAAAGCTTGATAACCGTATGAAGTTCTATGAAACAAAAACTTATGTAATTTGAATTTTTAGTCGTCATTTCATCAATCATAGTTTACATAGCATTTAAGCATGTATGTACCTACTTATATTTTTTATATAAAAAAGTAAAAACTATACTTAACCTCAGTGGTGGATTTACACTAGGGGCAGTCGGGGTTAGTGCCCAGGGCGGCAAATTTTGTAGGGCGGCGAAATTTGGAATGTGAAAGAAATAATTTCTAGAACACTAGGTACATTATTTTTTTACAATTATCAATATTGCACAATATATTAATAATTAATTCTTATAACGGTAACGTTAAACCCCACTCCTGATGATAGTCGACATACTAAATAATTATTATCAGCGTGGTAAGAGCTATTAACTGAGATAGGTTTGAAATCTGTTGATGGATTCAAAAAGTCGAAATTTTGCGTGATGTAATATATGGATGACCCCTAGTTAGAATAACTATAGTTGATTGCAGATGTATTGATGAATTCGTAAGAAATAAGAAAAAACTACAATTATTTTAAGTATAGGGCGGCATTTCCTTCAGTGCCCAGGGCGGCACTAATATTAAATTCGGCCCTGCCGGGCTAACCTGGGGGTGCGGTGGGTTTTCCTGTTTTTATTTTTCAATATTTAACGTTATACGTTAACGTTTTTTTAACGTTATTCTGTATTCGAGAATACAGAATAACGTTAAATTTTGAATAGCAATCCTAAAAATATAGATAATTGTCGCGTATCGTTTCGTTTCAGTGTGTAATTATTATGCTCTCAGTGCGATTCGGAAGAAGGCCCAAATTTTAAATTTCACCACAGATGACATCAGACGTGGTCCGCGCGGTGTTTTGGTGTGCCTGTAGAAGAGTGATGTTGTCATTTTTGTAGTTCTTCCATAAATTTGTGTTATTTCGCTTCATAATGTGTAATATTGGTAGAATATTATTGATATTAACCATTCAATATTCGTTACCTATCGTGTACGAGTGAGGGCAAGTGGTACAGCTTCAAAAAGCCATGCTATTTTGTGTTCTCTTCAAAACTCCAAGAAGTTTCAATAAAGCGTCTTCCACTTTACCGAATCAACTGACTTGACTCATTGACCTCACTGTCAATTTATTTGAATTTAAAATTTAAATGAAAATTATTTTTCCTGTCTTTTTAACTTGGCACTGGCAATTTTTTATGCTATATTGCCGCCATATTTATTTTAAAAAAAAATCAGGCGTGACATTGACAATAACAACTGACAATTGACAATTTAAAAAATTCCCAAGTGCAGTACAATTTGTTTAGCTTTTAAAAATTTTCCATAAATTATTAAGAGAGGTAGATAACAATTTAAATAAAATTAAAGTGGTAGTTTGCACTGATAATCCAAAGGCAAACACAAGGTATTTATTTTTTAATACACCGGTTTTCTCACGTCTAACCTTCTGCTAAGTATTTGATAAGGCAGGTATTTAAAGGCTCAGAGATAACGAAACCAGTTATTCAAGTGAACTAAAATGTCTGACGACGAAGGCAGTTATACGGAATGGACTTTCTATAGAGATAGGCCAGAATGGAAAGATGTGACTCCGGTTCCAGAGGATGATGGGCCTACACCAGTTGTAGTTATTGCTCATTCTGAAAAATGTAAGTGTATACTGTGTATACTACAGTAAAAATATTTAAATACAACTCTTAATTGTATGCAAAAACAAACTTTCTCTAGAACTAGGTATAATGGAACGTGACAAAAAATGTTATAATATTCATTATTGCAGTGGAATGTTTTATAATTATGTAAAACTAGATGTTTGCCGCGACTTCGTGCGCACAAAAGTTAATTTCGCAGAAACCTTACACTTTTGCGCGAAAAGTAGCCTATGTCTTTCCCCATGGTCTACTCTACATCTGTGCCAAATTTCATTAAAATCGGTCTAGTAGTTTCGGAGCCTATTTAATGCAAACAAACAAACAAACTTTTCCTCTTTATTATATTAGTATAGACATGAAATATGAATAAAAAATAAGCTTTCATATTTTTAACTTCTCTAAATTGATCATTGGGTTGAGCGGTTACATAAATAAGAATTGTTTTACTCTTACAAAAATTTTGTGCAGAATAATATTCATTCATGGTTTAAAACTAATCTTAGTATCCTTTTTTCTACATGGATTGAAAATTATGATAATTAAATACAATTTTCAATGTTTTTCACTGTACACATCAACCCAAATATATATTCAGCGAAGTTTTTCAGCTTAATAGTAAAATGTTTTAGCTTAAAAACTATTATAACAAAATTTAATATATTACTGGCACTTTTATGACAGGGTAAAAGAATAAAGAATCAGGCCAAGGCATTTTATAAATGTTAACAGTTGTTTTATGTTATTTGTGGTAAAGTATGTAAAGTTATACAAATTTGATTATTATTTTGAGGAAAAAAATTAACAAATATTAATTGGATAATTTGTATTGTTTCAGTTGAGGATGTTTACAACTATTTTAGGGCCATACTGCAGAATAATGAGATGTCGGAGAGAGCATTGCATTTAACTAAGGATGCTGTGGAGCTCAATTCTGCTAATTATACCGTTTGGCAATACAGGTAAAGACAATAACGTAATATTTTCATAATAGAACAGCAGTTTGGTAAATATTCTCTTAATAAATATTTTATTAATGAGCATAATTGTTTTTTGAGTCCGTGTCCGTGCTTCAAAAGGACAAAATGGAACGCTTAAAAGATAACTTTTGAGGTTTCCGGACCACAAAAGGAAAAACTAAACTCTCTTATGATTGCTTTGTTGTCCCTCTGCCTGTCTGTTAAGATCCATTTTTTCAGGAACATGGAGTTACCAAGTTGAAATTAAAACTGTATACTCAGAACGTCGATTCTGCTAATTAAATCCTGCAATAAAGAATAACGAATTAGTCCCAAAATAGTAAAACTGGATTCTTCAACTTCTCATAAACATCAAATTCAAATTACAAAATTTGATTGATCCAAACTACAAAAATATGTTTATGATGTCAAGACGATTCATTGAAGCTTGAGGCTGTAAAAAATTGACTTCTAAGTTAACGTAAAATAACCTAACCTAACCAAGAACATGTCTAAGGAGGGTTCTGTAACTATCAACGCCTAATAGGTTCGAGTTGCGAGTTCGACCAGCTCTTGCTTGTTTTATTAGGGCTTTATTTAGCTTTATTAGGGTTTATCAAAATTAGTTATAGTATTATAGTTCTCTAATCAGGCAGAAGCAATATTATATACATAGTAACTATTAAGTAATCTGTGGCAATATTATTTGACAGTACATTGTAATATTATAATTTATAATTAAGTTTGAGTGTGCATTTCTTATAATAGCAATATTTAATGTTACGCAGGCACAATCTGGATTAACTTTTTTTGTTGCAGGAGAGATCTGTTAAAAGCTTTAGGAAGTGATTTAAGATCTGAACTTGAATATGTTGAGGCTGTAATAAAACAATCTCCAAAGAACTATCAAGTGAGTATATATTATAATTTTATTTCATATTGTGAAACTACTTTAATTAATTTAATTTTTTTAAATGAAATTGGCCGGAAAACGAGCAACGGATCGCCTGATGGTAAGCAATTACCGCCGCCTATTTTTCACTTGTGCTCCTGGTCCTTAAAATCCCAAACCCCCTTTCTGCTTCCGGTAGCATCACTCACTCGGCGAAACACAACACAATAGTTATTTCACGCCAGTTTTCAGTGAGGGCGTGGTATTTGTCCGGTCGAACCAGATCATTCATGCCAAGCATGGCTCTAACGTTAAGTTCAATATTTGACCATCTAGCTTTATTATTGTTGTAAATTAAAACTTATTTATTAACAACAATCGTCTTTTTAGGTTTCCATAATACTTGAGTTAGTTACCATATAGTTTCGCTCTGTCTGTCCGTCTGTCTATCTGTCTGTTTTGGTATAGTTAAAGACTGTATATAGATCTCGGTTTTGCCACCATAAAATAATTATTATTTTATATTTTAGGGGTGGCTCTCCATACATAAAAAGTGGGGATGTTTTTTTTCATTCTACCCCATCGTGTGGGATATCGTTGAACAGGTCTTTTAAAATAAAGGCAAGGTTTCAATTTTCTTACAAAATCAACCGTTTTGAGTAATCGGCCCCCAAAGTACTTTTGTAAACTGGTCCCCCCTGGCATTTCTAAACTATAGGAGATAGAAACTTATAAGTTTCCATGCTGATAGACCATGCTAAAAACTCTTTACAGAAATGATTTTGAGCGAGATCGGACAATAACTTTTGAAGTAAATCAAAGAAAACCTATTGCGGGTTGATAGTTACAGAACCCTCTCTAGACATGTCGTGACATGTTCTTGGTTAGGTTTTTTTAATGCTGTGATCAGTAGAAACATTTTATTTTCTAGGTATGGCACCACAGAAGAGTACTAGTAGAATGGCTTAAGGATCCGTCACAGGAGCTTGATTTGACTGGTGATGCCCTTATTCAAGACCCAAAAAATTACCATGCATGGCAACACAGACAATGGGTCATCAAAGAGTTTGGGTAAGATTTCCAATTAATGTTGTTATTTACTTTTTTAATACTAAAGGGTTTAATAATAATATAAATGCTAGAAATTAGTATTAGATTTCTACGAAGTTTAAAGGAATTATTAGTCTTGAAATCATGATAATCATAAATCATAATCAATATCATAATCATCATGATTTGTGATATTAGAATCTAAAACTACAGTAAGGTTTAGGGCCACTTAAAACCGGAATGGCAGATTGGACGAGGCAAACAGTACATTATCATAAACTTTATGTACAATACAAAATACAGAAACCTTTTAATAGCTCAAGTGGTCTCGCGTGGTTCCCAGAACATCAATTCTCGTATTTAAAGTAGACTTAATTTTACTTTGTTTCGATTGAAAGTGTAGCCACATGTTACCATGAATGGATTTTATGACGTTTCGACCAATCAGAGCGCGTTTCACGTGGTTTCACGTTCATAAAAACAACGTTTGAGAGTGTAAGCGTATCGGGACTTGATTGTAATTGTATTAATGCAGGTTTTATTTAGCAGAATTGTCCCTCTGTTGTCAAGCATGAAATATCTTGTAACTTTGTACATACTCGTATATGCATGTTAAAGAAAAATCTGTTTCAGGCTTTTTGACAATGAAATGGAGTTTGTCGATAATTTGATTAATGAAGACGTGAGAAACAATTCAGCTTGGAATCAAAGGTACTTTGTAATGAACAATCATGTCGGTTGGTCGGACATGAATGTGCAAAAGGAAATTTGCTACGCCATGGAGAAGATTAAGTTTGTTAAAAATAACGAGAGCGCATGGAATTACCTAAGAGGAGTCATGCTACATGATAAGAGAGGATTATGCGGGAATTCAGTTGTTGTATCGTTCTGCAATGAGCTATATAATAACAAATGTCGCTCCATTTATTTACTAGCATTCCTTATCGACATTTGTGAAGAGGCTATGAAGAAAGGCGAAACTAATTCCTATTACAACGCCGATAGGGCACTAGAATTGTGTGAGGCGTTAGCGACAAAGTATGACAAAATAAGATCTAAATATTGGAACTACATTGGTGATAAGATTAAATCAAAAAAGTATATACGCACTGAGAATGAATGTAATAATTAAACTATAAATTATGGATATAAAACTATACAGATAATTATAAATAAAAAAGTATTTTCTCTTTTTAATCTATATTCTCCTGGAGTAAACCCGATATTTAAATTACTTGATAGGTAAAATATTTGAATAATAATAAATAAATAAATATCTGTGGACACTTTCACACAACGTTAATCTGGTCCCGTGGTAAGTTCTCGTATAACTTGTGTTACGGGTACCAGACAAAGGAAATATATTTAATACTTTTATACTATACATATATTTAAGATTTTTATAATATAAGATTCAGTGGAAAATGTGGAAAAAATGGGGAAAGTTATTCATATTGGACAGATTTTAATGATATTTTTTGTGTGTGTTCAAGTGGATTCGAGAATGATTTAGATTTTCAATTGGACCCGGTAGGTGGCGCTGCTATCAGTACGTCAACAAATTTAATTAATGGAATCAGGCGTTACTTTGCGGAAATCCATAGCATACAATTAATTAATATGATTATTTTAAGCAGTTTTTCCGCCAAATAATACCCACAATCTGCAAGCAAGCAAAACTTTGTTCGCAGGTCCACTTCCTGAGGATGCTCCGGGTTCGGGGCGAAACGCGCGTCGAGTTTTGCAACCTGCATGGTGGTGTGGGGCTTTGCACGATCTTGCTGACATTGTTGCTTGTGTGGTGGTGGTGTTTGCACGATCTTGCATCTGAGTGCACGCATAAGCAGTGTGGGAGGAGGGAGGTGCGTTACGCATGCTTATGCATGCACTCACACATTTGCTTGCAGATTGTGGGTATTATTTGGCGGAAAAACTGCTTAAAATAATCATATTAATTAATTGTAACAAATTTAATTCTAAGGCGGTACGAGTTCGCCGGGACAGCTAGTCATTCGAAAAACCCTTATGTATAGCACACAGAATACAGAACATAATGGCCGATATTGAACCGTTTCTAAATAATTATACGTCATATTGTATTATTTTCCAAAGAAGGTGACCATAATTGTTGTGACCTGTTTGGATCATAATAAAAGATTGAAAATGGTTTCAATCGTTAATTTTAATTCGTGAGAAAGATGTGAAATTAACTAATTTAAGCTCAATTATTAATCGTCTATGTAAAGCTTTACGTACAAAAAAAACATCGTCTAAGGATGGGACTATATGCCCCGGAATCCGGAAGGCAGAGGAAAATTCAGAGCACTGAAAATAGAACTGCGCTAATTTATTAGAGTTGAAAATGGAAGTTTCAAATGTCAAGCTGTCATTTCTGACTCGTCACTGGTGTGTTCAATTTTCAGCTCCATTGTTTTGGCGCAGAGTTCTATTTTCTATGCTCAGAATTCTCTACCGCCTTCCGGATTCCGGGGCATATAGTCCCAGCCTGATTTGCACTTTCACTCGAACTCAAAATTTTTATTTCCATATAGTAGTTAGGTTATAATATAACACTTATTGATGCCTACCACCGGTTCGGAAACTAGACCTATGGTAGTTATTTGAAACGTGAAACACAACAACATAGATGATAAGTATATACCTAGTCGCAGTCGTGAACATAATATTTTACAAGTTTCTACCTGCGCTCGTGACCGCAGCTGGTTTGCGGTTGTTTGTACCCACGAAGTATAGATATCAGGAGTCTGAACGTAATGTAAGAATAATGGTCTCAATTTAGGGGACAGATTTTTTTCCGGTAGAGCGCGCCATTGTTCAATAAGTACCAAGCGCGATTCAGGACTGTGCGCTGATTGGTCCGCCACAATAGCATCGGTATGTCCAAAATTCTAGCGCAGCCAGTGGCAGAAAAGAGAACTAAGATCTGGGTTTATTATTGTGTACCTACATAAATACTATGGAAAAGCCTATACCGTTCGGACTCCTGGTATTCTATACTTCGTGTTTGTACCTAAGGGTTGTTCCTGTCACGCGGTTTGCCACACCCTTGCGGGTCTCGGCCGCATGCGTGTTGCCCGCATTCTATCGTTAATTCATACATGTTTAACCCACAGAACACTATTACTCGCGGAGAAGAAGGTCGACTTCATACAAAAAAATTGGGACCAAAATAGCGCCTCTAGTGAGCTGCCCCCTCAAACTTTTAACCGCCTTCCAACAAAGGAGGACTAAATATTTGATTATATGAATATGGCGGGAAATTGAAGATACGTTATTAAAGTTTAAGTTAACGTTAAATTTCTCTTTAGAGCTAAATTTTGCATTCCAACAAAACCGAGCGACCACCTCCACGCACAAATCGTAAAGGTACAGTTACACATGCTAGTTAGTAGCATGCTTTTTAGTATGCTCATTAGCATGCTTGTTTCGAGCATGCTCTGCACTTGTCTACATTTGCTAGATATAAGCATGCTAGTGAGCAAATTGTGCACGCGCACCTGCTGCTAACGACTGATCGATACTACCATGTACAATAAGCAAACCTGTTCACACACGCTATAAGCACGCCCCCTTCCACCCGCGCTGCAGGTAGCATGCTCAATAATCGCACGACCGTCGATTTTTGAGCATGCTCGAAACTAGCATGCTCATTATTAGCAATGTTTCAATACACATGCTACTAATGAGCATTTGCTCAAAAGTAGCATGCTTTCGTGCTACTAACTAGCATGTGTAACTGTACCTTAACTATACGTGACAAAATTTTTTTTTTTTTTTTTTTTTCGAAAGGGTCTATGCTAGCGGTCGGGTTAAGACCGCTCTAGCGTAATCGGACTATAACTAGCCTGGTGGCTAGTTGGTTTGTTTAGAGTTTAATGGGAGGGTTGGCCCTCCCTAACTTCACCCGGGTGAAGTTCAGATCGGTCGTTGAACGTGACAAAATGTTCGTGAGCCCTTAAATACATACGTCTAGTGTTTTCGATAGCGCGATCTAGAAGCGGCATAGTGTCTGTTGTGCGCCATCTGTTGTGGTTTTTAAGTAACTTTTATGTAATATTAACCATGTAAGACAGAGAGCGATATGGGTAAGGCCGCTTGCAAATAAATGGCTATGTCCCCAACTTTATATTAATGTTACAGTAAAACGATGATGATGAATTATTAAAGCATTTTAAATTATAATCATTAAGTATTTCGGTGTTATAAAATGCAATAAAAACCTATGAATTGACGTTTTAACATTATTATTTCCATTTTTTATTAAATCACTGAGTTTTGGCTCCATACAAAATTCGAGTGTCCCCTCGTCGCCTTACATTCATTAATGGTAATTTACTTAAATACCATGATGATCATTTACAAAAAGAAGTGTTTTTGTAGAAGTATGATACATGTAGGGTACCCCAATTCTTGGGTTAGGTATTATTAATATCAAAATCATATAAATTACCACTATAAAATTAATGTCTCCGGTATTTTGTATTGTGTTACTTTGACATTGTGTTACCGTTTTAGGCAAATTTTACTTTAGGTAATGGTAACATTTAACAGTTTTTTTCAAAGCGGCAACACTGTTCGTTTTGATGCATTTGACGTCTGCTGCATTCGGCCATTTTTTTTGTTGTGAGGTGAAAGGGAAGTTGTGTTTTCGGCGTGAAACTTTTGTTTTTACACTTTTCAACTCAATTTTCTTCACGGTAAGTACATATTCAATCAAATTTTGCTCTCATTTTGTGAGTTATAGTACTATTTATGAGATAAAAGCAAAAAATATTCAAAAATCATAACAGAACAAGAAATAAGGTTATATTTGTCGCGAGTCAACTGATTGTGTTACCTTGTGTTACTGATTGTGTTACTTTGTGTTACCTAAAGCTGTGTTTATATACGTAGTACCTACGCTTTAAAAATAAAATGAAAGAAAACATACTTACCTTACGTAATTGACATTAATTTTTTTAGTACTTATGTTCTTTATCAAATTCTTCCCTGCCTTACTACTACAGAGCACTAAAACGTAAAAAAAAGTATTTAGGTATGTTTATATTATTATTATATTATTTTTAGGCGTTTTTATATTTATTAGATATGTAAAATTTAACACTACTTTATCCTTATGTATATTTTATTTTAAACGTAATATTTAAGTGTTTCTAAAGTTGTTTTTATTTTATTTTAGATGCTTTTAACACCTGCTGAGAAACAACGGAGGTACAGAGAGAGACTTAAATTAAATAATCCGGATAAATTTGAAGAAATAAATAGTAAAAACAGTAAAAAGCTTGATATTATTTTTTAAGTAATTTAAATATTATTATATAATTATAAATATATGAAAATTGTAATATTTATATACTTACTTAAATAAAAAATCTATGATAAAATTTTGGCGTTTTTATATATATAGGTACTTATTGCCTATTATTTTTAAAATTTCCCAACATTCTTTATTATTTATGATGGTAAACATAAAAAGTCTATTTTTATTCAAAGTAAACTCCTGTGAGCTTAGCTTTACAATTTCGTTGTGTTACCTTGTGTTACTTTGTTTGGCTTGTGTTACCGTGTTACCGGCAAAGTTACTCGGCCTTACCCATATATTGAAATATAACCATTCTTGTCGCACCGAACTGCCCCCTTTTTGGTCCAAGGTCATTCATACAAAGTCGACCACCCCTGGTTTAACCTGTCCCGCAGGCAGCACGCACGCGGACTGGATCATCCGGCGTGCGGCCAAGTGCGACCGATACCAGACGCGTGTGGCAACCTGCGTGACAGGAAAAGGGCCCTTAGTTATCCAAGAGCGTGAACAATGTTTAAAAAGCTCTAATGATTAGAAAGTAGAGCTGTAGCAAACCGTATGTATTCGGTACTGAGTATGGGATGCGCCATCTAGTACCTACCGAGTAACGAAACGTTACTCGCATTTTTCGTAGTATCGTATCGTATAGTAGAGTTATAATTCAATTATTATTTTTAAACAAAAAATTAAACCGACTTCCATAGTAAAAATTCACAAAAAGGTATGAAATAAAACTTATTTTCTGAATAAGTTCCCCTTTTAAATTTTGCAAAAATTTTAACTATTTCTATACTCAAACTTCTTAGTTTTGAAGTCGCTACCGGTCCAAACAATATCTACAATATTTATAGAACTTACGTTCAAATTTGCTGGTAGGTACCGACTTCAAAATTAAGAAGATTGAAGTAGAGTCATAGTTAAAATTTTAGTCAAATTTAAAAGGGGAATTATTAGAATTATAAGTTTTTTTTTCATACCTACTTTTTTGTGTATTTTTACTATGGAAGTTGGTTTAATTTTTTGTTTAAAAATAATAATTTACAACGTCTTTAACTAAATAAGTAAAAACCTTGGTGGCAAAGAAAATCATAATAAATAAAACATTTTTATAAGATCAAACTAAAACCACTTGTTCAAATTAACATACCAGTTCAATGCCAATTGGTTTTGGGCTCGTGTAACATTATTGTTATAAAATATTCAATGACGCATAACCGACGAACATGTTTTAAATAGGAAGTGCCATCATTTTACTAGGGCAGTGGTGTCCAAATACCAGTCGCAATTTAAGTACCTGAATGTTAATTGTGAACAGCGTAATATATTTCAACTGAAAGCAGCATGGGGAAAAAACTGTTTCATTGCTGTCGTCAATCAGTGGCGACTTCATTTTAAGTGGTTTGCTGAGACTTATATTAAGTCCTATGGCCTTTTTATATACTTTTTTGCTTACTTAGTTGAGGAACTTAAATCACCAATGTGGCGCCACCATGGTAGCACACAATCTTGAGTTTTTTGCATAGGCCCAAGTCAAAATTAAGATGATTGACTAAAAACAAAAATAAATGTAGAAAGAAAATATTTATTAAAAGTAATACACAAGTTTACAACCGTCAACTGTAACAAATTTAATAGCTAGGCTATGTCTTAATATCATTTTCACTGGCAATTGGAATGACACTTTTATGCCATACCTAAGTAAAATATGTATTAAACTTAGTTAGCCTTTATAAGACACATAACAAGAATCAAGAAAATTTGAAATAAATGACTAGAAAATAAGTCACTTAGTATTAAAATTATAATATTGATTTAAAAATAATAAACCAAGCAGTATAAAGTAGGTATAAACTGTAAATTGGTTTATTAAAATTGATTTTAAATATCTTGTAGTATTTAGCATAAAATGATTTATGCCAGTTGTTTATACAGTTATAATTATTTTAAATGTTTGAATTCTGCTCAGAAACAGTTTTACATATAGCTAATAAGTGTTTATAACAAAATCATTTAACAACATCAGTTTGTTTCTATAATAATCTCAAGGTTTCACAGGTGTTTTGTAGATAATTTTCATATATATTTTTTAATGTTTCCAAAATATAATTATTCTGTTGCAGCATAGTGTTTGATAAATCTGGCAGATGGATCTGATACTTGGACCCATTTTGGCATCCAATAGTATGGTGTAAAATTATATTGTCCTGGAAATGATTTTTCAAACACATAGCGATAGTATTTTGATTCCATCGTAGTTGGTTGTATTCCAGGGTATTCCTCATGATGTTTAGTAAATCGTTCACTAATAATCTCCTCGATAGTAGTAAACAGCGATTTCTTCACTGATGCCACACCATCACTGAATGCCTCTTTGTGTCTCCATAATATGGAATCTGGCAGTAGTCCACTGTTTGCGAAACTTTGTCTTAATAAGTGTTTTTCCACGCCATTTTGTGGAGTTTTTAATTTAGCATCTACATTGAGGTAGTGGTTGGTGAATTGGATATCCAAAAAAGGTACTCGGGGCTCTAAGCTCTGGGCACTTGTTGTTCGGTCAGCCCTTAGTCCGTCATACAAATAAATGTCAGAGAGTAAGCGTAAACTCTCTTCGTGACCAGCAGCTTCAGATGGAGCATCTCGGAAGTAAATGTAGCCTTGAGCTACCTCATCTGCCCCTTCTCCACTAAATATAACAGTTGTATCAGTCTTTTCCTTTATATACTTAGAGAGGAGGTACATAGGCAAGCTCGCTCTAATTGTTGTAATGTCAAACGATTCTAAATGATAGATCACATCATCTAGAGCAGCTTTAACATCATTTTCATCAAATTTTATTTCGTGATGTTCTGTACCAAGATGGTCAGCGACTATTCTTGCTGCTGCCAAATCTGGAGAGTCTCCCATGCCTATAGCAAAGGTTTGTATCTTGTATGGAATTTGCTGTTGCTTAGCCAATTTAACAACTAAGGCAGTGACTAATGATGAGTCTAATCCTCCACTTAGAAGGCACCCAATTCTTCTATCAGACATCAATCTCTTTTTGCAGGCTGCTTCTAGTAAATAAGCTGTTTTTTGATACACATCTAAATCTTTTAATTCATCTTCAGACACAAATGGTTTGAAACTTGGTGGGTATCCTGGTTTAAAGTATTGCTCTGTTCGGTTAAGTTTTACTTTCCCACTTTCAAGAATGTCCCATACTTCAATATGGCCAGGTGGGAACTGTGCTAGAGTTGCACTAGAACCTAACTTTGGTTTTACACCCACCAGACCTTTAGCTTCTGAACAAATTCCTAGTACACCATTTTCAACATCTTGAAGCTTAAATAGTGGCCTAACTCCATAGGGATCTCTAGCTATGTATATTTTTTTGGCTTCACCATCAATCAAGCAGAAAGCAAAAACTCCATCAAGTTTTTTTACAGCTTCAGCTATGCTAAAGTGTTTGTAACAGTGAATAATTGCTTCTACGTCACAACGAGTTTCATAACAGAAGTTATATTGGTCACGCAAGCGCTTACAGTTATATATTTCACCGTTACAAATAAGACTTACTCGAGGATACTGATGTATTTTCATTGGTTGCATGCCATGTAAGGTGTCAACAATTGTCAGCCTATGGAATCCCAAAGTTGCCATTGGTTCTCTCGCATCTCTCTCTATTCGCCATGCATCTGGCCCACGGTGTTTAATTTTGAAGAAACAATCGAAGCATGCTGTATTTGCATCTCCATTGATGCCAAAAAGTGCCCAAATACCACACATAATTTACCTGAAAATATTAATATTTTATTACGCATATTTTCTTTTTTAACATTTTCATAAATCTTTTAAAATATATTTTACAGTGAAAAATTAAAGAAACTGCACTGATTTAAAATTTAAACGTTATTTATTAACGTAGGTATATTATATTAAATAATAATTTAAACATTAAGTAATTTTGTTTAACGCGTTTAAGAATTAATACAGCACACACTAATTAGACAAATGAAAAGCTTAAATTTAGTGTAATTTTCTCCAAAATAAATTCATTTTTATTTTTAAATTAGGTATTATAATTATAATTATTTACTACTTTGATATAAATTTTATGAATGATGAAAACTTCATTTGGTTCAAATTATGTAGGTAAATAATATTAAAATACAGAATATTAAAACATTCAGCTCACCTTAAAATATTAACAAACAAAGATATCAAATACAAAGCAAATCTTGAATTTTACTGAATTTTATAGTGGATTTTGGCTATTTATTCAAATTTCGAACAAAATATAATTGGTCGATTAGCCGCATGTCAATTGTCAGTTGCCACTTGAACAAAATGTTGTCAGAGTAAAAAAAGCGAAGCTAGTGATGCTCCTTCATATTATGATATTATATTTTAATAATAAACTTTTACAATAATAACAGCTTTTAAGGACCGTATTCGAAGACGCGCCGCGCGAAGTTTAGGTTTTTAGCGCTACTCTCACAACGATCGAGCCTCGCGCCACAGTATAAAGAACAGTAAACCATCTGCATACAAACGTACCGCGTTTCGGTTTAAATCCGCAATTCAATTTAAGGAAGAAATATTTTATCCAAATAGTGAGTTGCAAAATAGTTCTTAATCCTTCGCGACAAGGTTGCCAATAGAAATCAACATTTCTAAATAGACATATTATCTAGTTTTAAAATGGCTGTCGGGAAATCTTCTGTGAGAAAAGAAAGAGAAAATTCGGGAAGAAAAGAAAGATTGTTTCCAAACGACAATGCATCGACCTTGCTGCCTTACAATAAGACCTATTTTGCTACAAATGGTATTAATGTTTCTTCAATCTCTCATTTTGTCGACTCTCCAATGTTTCTGCGATGTGCATGCTAAGCCTGCTGCTCCTTAGCAGAACCGGTAAACCTTCAGGTACCATCGACGAAGTGTCCCAACCCAACACCATACATTTTTTGACCAGACCAATTGTCGTCACCAATACCCCAAAGACTTCGAGAGTCAAATTTCAAAATGGCCCCATAAATCTCAAAAGTGGGGCCATTTAACCGGAGACACTTTTTTCTTCATTGTGTTTTCATCATACGTCAAATTTCAAAATGGCCCTAAAATTCAAAAGTGGGGCCATTTAACTAGAGACACCTCCATAGTATTTTCAATTTCAAAATGGCCCCATTCACCATACGTCAAATTTTAAAATGGCCCCAAAAATCTCAAAAGTGGGGCCATTTAACTGGAGACACGTTTTTCTACATAGTATTTTCAATTTCAAAATGGCCCCAAAAATCTCAAAAGTAGGGCCATTTAACTGGAGACACTTTTTTCTCCATAGTGTTTTCACCATACGTCATATTTCAAAATGGCCCCAAAAATCTCAAAAGTGGGGCCATTTAACTGGAGACACTTTTTTTCTCAATAGTGTTTTCACCATTCGTTAAATTTCAAAATGGCCATAAAAACCTCAAAACTGGTTCGCGAAAATTGAACGAACGACACATGCTTAGTGCACAACGCCGACCGCATTTTCCTGTCCTGTTCTGTTCTGTTGACCTGTCGCGAGTTTAAGTCGAGTCACTAGTCCTGATCGAAATCCATTCCACAAGTCCAAAAACAATTTTCGAAAGGTTTCGTGAGAAGGCTATTGGAGGGGTCAAAAAAAATTTTGAGGGTTTTTGAGGTATTTAGGGAATCTGATGTAGCCAAATTATAGGGCTCGTTCTCCCGATTACAATGATACCTCACTCGGGGGGTCTAGGGGTCCAGATGACTGAGATATGCCTCGAGGGGATTTTGGGGGGAGGGGAGGGGAGGGGGAGGGGGGAAGGTTTCGTGAGAAGGCTATTGGAGGGGTCAAAATTTTTTGAGTGGGGGAGGGGGGTTCTTGAGGTTTTTGAGGTATATCCCGGGTCCCGTTGGGAATTTAGGGGATCTGACTAAGCCAAATTATAGGGCTCGTTCTCGCGATTCCAATGATACCTGACTCGAGGGGTCTAGGGGTCTAGTTGACTGAGATATGCCTCGAGGGGAATTTTTGGTGGGTGGGGGGATGGGGGGAGGTTTCGTGGGAAGGCTATTGGTAAGGTCAAAAAATTTTAGAGGGGAGGGGGGTTACATTGTATAGGGGGTGGGGTTTTTGGTGTGGAGGGTTGTTGGGTTTGGTTGATTGATGATGAGAGAGAGAGAGAGAGAGAGAGACAGAGAAACACACCGCACGGCTTACAACTATGGCAAAAAGTGTCGTTACAACTTTTGGTCTTAATTTTTTCCGTCTCCCTTTTGCAACGCGCCATAAGGAACTTCGTTCCAAAAGAAATATTTACTTGCTCAACAGAACAAATGTACCTACTATTATTAATTATACTGTGGTTCGATCGCGATCTGTGGATGCGGCGTAAAGCGACGTGCTCTCTCCTCGGAGTTGCGTGGCGTACTGACCGCAGCGGGCGCTCGCACATGTATTTGTGGAAACTTGCCAGTTCATAGTAATTTGTATGAAGAATTTGAGCGAAAAAATTGGGCAAGTTTATGATTTCTTAACACAAAATAAGAATATATTTACTAAGAAACAAAGATTTCATCTACTTCTTTATAGTTTTAACTTTATTATTTGATAAAATTAGTTTAATAATTCTTGATAATTACGACTCAGTTATTATAATACGGGAGTGCGATTTACACGTTTTCAGTGATATTCAGATTTTTTTTTACACTTATCCATAAATATTATCTTAAATTCGAATGTTTCAGCGGCTAGTAACATTCATTAACTAGCCGTGTGATTTTTTTCAAGGTTGTGGAGTATCTTTTTCTGTATAATTCTCTTATATTCCCGACCCTTCGATTGCCGTATAGGGCCCTTAAACAATTAAACAGCCAAAATATTTTACTTACATAAAACAATATAAGTACCTACTTCCAAAATCTTAAATCGGGTGCTTCTTATTAAAGTTAGGACTCTTAAAATAAAATTCGTCAATCGTCATTGTTCTGTGTTTTAAATTACCCAAATATCATAATATTATACCTAATTATGACAAAATTTAATTGACGTAACAAATAATGAGCGTCTAAGCTTATTACTTGTTACTTCGTTAAAAAACTAGCTGTATAGGTCGGCGTGTCTCTTAGGCCGGGACTATATTGTCCGGAATTCCTAAGGCCCGGAGAAAAGTCAGTGCAGTAAAATTAAATGCGCCAAAACAATAGAGCAGCAGCAATAACTCGACATTCGACACTTTGATTTACAACTCTATAAGATTCAGAGCACTGAAAATAGTACTTTGCGCTAGTAAAATACAGTTGAAAATGGAAGTTTCGAGTGTCGAGTAGTCATTTTTGACATTGACATTTGACTCGACACTCATGTGTTCAATTTTAAACTCTATTGTATTACCGCAGATTTCTATTTCCAGTGCTCTAAATTTTCTCCTGTTATCCGGATTCCGTTGCATATAGTCCCAGCCTTAGAACATTACCAAAAACTCGGTCTTCACTTTTTGAGTGAAGTGAGTTCACATTCCTGGGTCAAACGCGTTTTGGTTGGTCGAAACTTCACAAAATCTGTTTATACTCTATGATAACAAGTCGCTTCACTTAAAATATGTACAATAAACAATCAAAGTAAAATAAAACTACGTTAATATACGAGTTTCGTTTGATAAAGCTTTGCCTTCACTTGGTCTGAGAATGCGAAATGTAAGTAGGTAATGCAAAAAGTCAAACAAGAAAATGTCGACAAATTGAGTGAAATTTACAACACTATTTTTGTATTATTTAGTATTGGCATCTCCGTGAAATAGCTGTAACTACTAAGTAACAAATTACGTTTTCGTACACAATGTTTATGTATGTATGTTTTCGTTGTAATGTTTTATAGTATTGCATCATCACATTCAGAAAATGAATATGTACTTATATGAAAGAAAGAAAGAAAACGCGGAAAAGGTTAAATCTTAATTGGCTATTATCGGTGATCAGTCAGCACATGTCACAGTCACATAACCACGGTGCATGTAGCACGTAGCACGGCACTTATTAAATTTTACGAAAAAAAAAAACTACTTATGTAAAATAATGTGTATTTAAAAAATATATTTTTCTTTTATTTTAAACCAGATGTCTCCCGCGACTTCGTGCGCGCAAAAATAATGTTACGAACAATAAGACTAGCGCCATCTAGCGTCAACCAATGAAACCACTTGGTGCGAACAGGGACAACGTTTTCACGTCTACTCAATACTAGATGGCGCTACTGTGCGAATATTCCGGAACCATTCAACCAGTTCACGCGGCTAGCGAATATTTCTGGAACGGTCTGGAACTCGATTCGGCCCATATAAATACGCCACAGAGATGCGAACGAGTCAGTTCAGTTTCGAGCTACCTTCGGGCGATTTCGAGGCGAAACAGGCGATAAGTAAAAGTGATACCAGTGATTAATACCAGTGAAACCCGCGATTTGGCTACGACTTAAGGACACTGTTAGTGCTTAGTGTTTGGACTTAGTGCTTAGTGTTTGGACTTTGTGTTTAGTGTTAGACCTAGTGCTTTGTGTTGGACCTAGTGCTAGTGAATAAAGTCTTCAAAAGAGGCAGCAGGTCTTTTATCTCCAAATCTTCGAACCCCTAACACGTAACAACTGGTGTCGGAAGTGAGATTTGGAGATGCCATTGACTCCGAGAGAGGACTTCAAGGAGGGCGTCAGAACAAGGGCACAACGAGCTGCGGAGGCCACACCCACTGGGGACCAAGCTCCGCCCACTGACCACGCCCCCCAGGCTCCGCCCACTTTGACCCAAGCCACGCCCACCGACTCCGCCCACCGGGTCACACCCACTCAGGCCACGCCCACTGGCCCCGCCCACCGGGTCACGCCCACTCAAGCCCCGCCCACTGACTCCACCCACCTTGCCACGCCTTCCAGACAGGCCACGCCCACCAGACAAGCCACGCCCACCAGCAGTACCTTGGCTCTTCAATTAGGAAGTTTAATTGAATTAATGGAGCTGCAAAGGGCTGAAATTCAGGCAATGAAAGAATCACACGAACGCAGGCTCGGCGCTTTGCAAGACTCACAAGAACGCAAGCTCGGTGCTCTGCAAGAATCACAAGAACGCAAGCTCGGTGCTTTGCAAGAATCACAAGAACGCAAGCTGACTACGATTCAAGAGTTTCAAAAGGCTGAAATCAGAGCGATTCGAGAATCGCAAGAGCAACAAAAAGACCTTCAAGAAAAAGCGCTTTGGGCTATAAATGATGTCAGTGACACGGTGATTAAGCTTCGAAAGGATGTCGACGTAGTGGAAGAACGAGTTACTGGGTTAGGATTGGATGTTGAAAACGTGAAAACCGGCCTCACTGAACTACAGAAGAAAGTAGTGCGCCTTGAAACCACGGGAGTTGCGATGTCTAGTGGAACTACCGGTGTGGCACAAGGACCGAGAGTGAAAGTGCCGCCGTACGACGGCACTACTTCTTGGAACGCTTATCGTCAGCAATTCCAGACTGTTGCTACTGCCAACGGATGGACGGAAGAACAATGCCTGACCGCTCTCACTGTTGCGCTCAGAGGGCAAGCTTTGTCGGTCCTGGAAGCACTGCCACATACAGGTAAGGGGTTCCAAGACCTGATGGAGGCACTTGAATCCAGATACGGGGAGCGACACCTGGAGCACGTGTTCCGTGCCCAACTGCGTGACAGAGTCCAACGCTCAGGAGAAGGACTACAACAATGGGCGTTGGAAATTGAAAAACTCGTCAGAAAGGCACACCCAGGAGCCGACACCAAGATGGTAGACACGAATATGGTTCAAGCATTTGTCGACGGAATCAAAGACCTGGAGGTTAGAGCTGCAGTGAGGCTTCGTCACCATACCTCGCTAAGGGAAGCATTGGCACATGCTTTGGAGGTCGAGGCTGTTCGCCATGACATACGGCAGACCTATAAGATCCGCGAGGTCTCTGAGGAAGTCAAGGAGGTTAAGGCTCCTACGAAAAAAAGTTCTGGAGCCATGTGCTACAAGTGCGGCGAGAAGGGCCATCTTCAGTTCAACTGCCCGCAGAAGGAGACCCAGATGGCAAGGATGAAAAGGATCGAGGAACAAATAGAGGAGCTGAAGAAGCAAGGGGCTTCTTGCCCTGCCCGGAATCAGGGAAACGAATAAAAGCCAGGACTGAGGGGCGAGTACTGGCTGACGCGGAAGAAGCCCCGATAACTGTTATTTCCCAGGCATGCAGCGGGAATAGTCTTGTGATTCAGGGGACTATTAACGGAACGGATTGCAAAATGACCCTAGACACAGGAGCCTCTAGAACAATAGTGAACCCAAAGCTGGTAAAAGCCGCAAGGGGGCACAAGAGGAAAATTCACTGTCGGCTTCTTACTGCCTCCGGTCAGCCAATACCCGTCCTGGGAGAAACGTCAGTCACGATGTACGTAGGGGGGTCCTCATACTCTCATAACGTTATCGTGGCCGAGATTATGGATGATTGCATCTTGGGGTTGGATTTCATGAAGAAACACAACTGCAAAATTAATGTCGCTGACGGAGTTTTCAAGTGTGGTGAAGAAGAAATCTTCATTCTTGGAGGCGCCTGCGGGAAAGTCGCATGTGTAAAGAAGGTCATCATACCTGGACGAGCGGAAGCTCGGGTGCTAGTGAAACTGCCGCCAGTTGGAATGAAAAAGTCAAACAGATGCGTGTTGATCGAAGGCACACCTACCAAGACATCGGCGCAAAAACTTATGACGGCGAGAACTCTTGTTAGTGGAAGCAGTAACGCTGTGGTCAAGGTTTTGAATCTTGGTGATCGCGAGATCTGCTTGAACAAAGGTGACGTCATTGGAAAGTGCGAGGAAGTTGTCTGGATGAAAAAGTGTAGTTCGATGACAAGCGCAGATTCAGCAAACAACAACAACTATGGATTAGTGACTGAGCTACTCGATGACTGCAAGAGTAATCTGACCTATTCGCAGAACATGAAAGCTAAGAAGTTTATACAGCGCTACGCGAATATCTTCTCCAGTCAAGAAGGGGACCTTGGAAGAACGTCGATAGTTCAGCACAGGATAGATACCGGAAGCGAGAGACCAATTCGTCAACGAGCAAGACGGGTACCAATTGCAAAGGAAAAAGAAGTTGAAGGCCTTTTGGAGGACATGAGAAGGAATAAGATTATTGAACCGTCTGCAAGTCCGTGGTGCTCACCTGTTGTATTAGTGAAGAAGAAAGATGGTAGCACGAGATTTTGCGTGGACTATAGGCATCTCAATGATGTCACTAAGAAAGACAGTTACCCGTTACCTAGAATTGACGACACTTTAGATACCTTGAATGGCATGAAATGGTTCTCGACCCTAGACCTGAAATCTGGATACTGGCAGGTGGAAATTCATCCAAAGGACAAGGAAAAGACAGCTTTCTCGACCGGTAAAGGTTTATGGCAATTTAACGTCATGCCCTTCGGATTGTGCAACGCACCTGCCACATTTGAGCGACTCATGGAGTGTGTACTGGCAGGCTTAGTTGGAGAGGCCTGCTTGGTCTACTTAGATGACGTCATCATTGTCGGCCGCGACTTCGAGGACCATTTACGAAACTTGGAGCGAGTTTTCGCCAAGATAGAGGGAGCCAAATTAAAGTTGAACCCAAAGAAATGTCGTTTATTCAGGAGTAAGGTCAATTATCTCGGCCATGTTATCTCCAGTGATGGAATCCAGACAGACCCGGATAAACTGGAAGCAGTTCAAAAATGGCCTACCCCTAAGGACAAAACCGAAGTGCGAGCATTCCTCGGCCTATGCTCATACTACAGGCGTTTTGTTAAAGGATTCTCGGAAATAGCCAAGCCATTACATCGGCTGACAGAAGATAAACGACAATTTAGTTGGGATGAGACTTGTGAAGATTCTTTTCAGAAACTAAAGAAGCATCTGTGTGAAACACCAATCCTGGGGTATCCACAAACTGAAGGTCAGTTTATAGTCGACACGGATGCAAGCAACACGGCCATTGGAGGAGTGTTATCTCAAAAACAGGGTGAAAGAGAAGTTGTTATTGCATATTTCAGCAAATCTTTATCCAAGCCAGAGAGAAACTACTGCGTGACAAGAAGAGAACTCTTGGCTGTTGTAAAGACGCTACAACATTTCAACAAATATCTCATCGGCAGACAGTTTTTGCTGCGAACTGATCACGCAGCCTTGAAGTGGCTACTGCAATTCAAGAACCCAGAAGGTCAAGTAGCTCGATGGATTGAACAGCTTCAGGAGTATGACTTCAAGACGGAACACCGCAGCGGAAAGACGCATGGGAATGCCGACGCACTTTCACGAAGGCCGTGTTCGGAAGACTGCAAACATTGTGTTAAGCAGGAATCTAATGAAGTTACATTGAAGCTAACGAGAACAAGTCCTTTGGGTCTCTGGGAGAATGATGCTATGAGGGAGGCCCAAGAAAGAGATGACGACCTTCGGCACATCATTACATGGAAGAAACGGGGTGACGTCAAACCAATCTGGAGTGAGGTTGCACCCACTGGCGCTGTCACAAAGGCGTACTGGGCGCAATGGGACAGTCTGATACTTCAAAACGGAATACTCTACCGGAAATGGGAGAAGACTAACGGCAGAGAGTTCCATCTTCAGATAATTGTCCCAAGAACGAGAGTACCAGATGTTCTCCGTGAAATACATGATGGCGTATCAGGAGGTCATCTAGGTGTCAAGAGGACGTTAACAAAAGTGCGCGAAAGATTCTACTGGTTGCATTGTCGAGATGATGTACAGGATTGGTGCCGCAAATGTACTACTTGCGCTGCTGTAAAAGGACCACAGACCAGGAGCCGTGGGAACCTGCGGTTGTATAACGTCGGTGCACCGTGGGAACGGATTGCAGTTGACGTAGCTGGGCCATTTCCAGTAACGGAATCGGGAAACAAGTATTTTATGGTCGTCATGGACTACTTCACCAAATGGCCCGAGGTGTTCGCCATACCAAATCAAGAAGCTACAACAGTCGCTTCTAAGTTAGTCGAAGAAGTGATATGTCGCTTTGGTGTGCCTCTAGAAATCCATTCTGATCAAGGCAGGAACTTCGAATCGCAGGTGTTCCAGGAAGTGTGCAGAATTTTGGGCATGCATAAGACGAGGACCACCGCGTACCGTCCACAGTCTGATGGAATGGTAGAAAGATTTAACCAGACCCTTGAGAGGCATTTGGCGAAATTGGTAGACGACAAACAAAAGGATTGGGACAAGTATATACCACTCTTCCTTCTGTCATACCGAACCGCCGAGCATGAGAGCATAAAAGCTACCCCGGCGTATGTCAACTACGGTAGAGAACTACGAATACCAGTAGACCTATTGACAGGAGGGTCACCGGAGGGACCAGAGACCGTACAAGACTATGTCTGCGATTTAAGGGAAAAAATGCGCTATATACACGCCTTGGTTCGGGAAAATGGGTTACAGTCAAGTAAGAACATGAAAACCAGGTACGACCGGAAATCGAACACGAGCGGCTTCGAGGAAGGGTCACTGGTGTGGCTGCATAACCCAACTCGCCGGAAAGGGAAATCTCCAAAGTTGCAGACCAAGTGGGACGGACCATACAAAGTGCTTACCCGAATAAATGATGTGACTTATAGGATCCAAAAGCAACCAAGAGGGACATTCAAAGTGGTACACATAGACCGTCTGGCGCGGTACCATGGTAGTAACAACGATGCTCGGGACGAGCATCTCTAAGAGGGGAGTAGTGTTACGAACAATAAGACTAGCGCCATCTAGCGTCAACCAATGAAACCACTTGGTGCGAACAGGGACAACGTTTTCACGTCTACTCAATACTAGATGGCGCTACTGTGCGAATATTCCGGAACCATTCAACCAGTTCACGCGGCTAGCGAATATTTCTGGAACGGTCTGGAACTCGATTCGGCCCATATAAATACGCCACAGAGATGCGAACGAGTCAGTTCAGTTTCGAGCTACCTTCGGGCGATTTCGAGGCGAAACAGGCGATAAGTAAAAGTGATACCAGTGATTAATACCAGTGAAACCCGCGATTTGGCTACGACTTAAGGACACTGTTAGTGCTTAGTGTTTGGACTTAGTGCTTAGTGTTTGGACTTTGTGTTTAGTGTTAGACCTAGTGCTTTGTGTTGGACCTAGTGCTAGTGAATAAAGTCTTCAAAAGAGGCAGCAGGTCTTTTATCTCCAAATCTTCGAACCCCTAACACGTAACAATAATTTCGCAGAAACCGTACATTTTCCGCGATAAAAAGTAGCCTATGTACCTACTTCAACGTGGTCTACTCTACATCTGTGATAAATTTCATCAAAATCGGTCCAGATGTTTTTTATGTTTACCTCAATCAAATAAAGCCTCATATCAAATATTTTATTCGGTCTGAGGTTTAAGCCTATAGTTTTTTTGGTTATTGCACTGTTTGGTTACAACTGCTACAATACAAGAGTAACTAAGTAGGTAGGTATTAATACTTATTACCTAACGTGAAATATTAGTAGTAGTAGAGTACTAATGCAACTAATGTTATAGTAACGAATACATATGTGTACGCTTTCGTTACATTTACCACAGCTTTCTCGTTAAATACTGTTTTGAGGCTCTAAAATAATAGCAACAGTAAGTAAATGTAATTGCTATGCACATTGCGCAGTTTTTTGGCCGGTAACCTGTCGTCATATTTTAGCGCAGAACTACGCTGGCAATGCAGCCGGGAGTTTTAATGGAATTGTTAATGTTAGTCATATTTAAAGGGGTTGTTTGTCTTGTGTTTCGGTGTTTTATTTGTAAAACGTGACGTCGTTTGCGTCGAATATTTTTAACGGAATAGTGCATCATCATCATCGATTACTAACGCGGTGCTGGCTGCTGGGGTTCGAGTCTCGTGAGAATGAGGTTGTGAAGTGAACCACGCTTAGGGTTACCAGATGAAAAAATCAAAAGTCCGGAGAAAAGGCCTGATTTACTTATTTACTTATTACTTATTATCTTGCGCACGCGTTTTACGCGACTTTTTTGATTTTAACTGCAATTGTTACCAAAAGAAGATTATTTTTAGTTTGTTTCACTTTGATAAATAAGTATTGATTTTAACTGCAATAGGGAATATGCACGTAATTTTTTTTTATTTATATAGATCTATCTTGTTTGGTAAACCGTATGGTAAAATCAGTTTTTTGATATCATTAAAAATAACGAAGATATGAACGTTTAAAGTGGTCTATTAGACAGAGAGATCCGACGTGTACCGTGACGTCACATAACACGACTTTCATAGAAAGTTCATACTAAATGTCGTTTTGCTAGAAAGAGATAGATTACAAACTTTGACCGCTCATACCTTGCTCATTTATCAACAGATATTGAAAATTTTCTCGCCATTTTCTTTATTTTTCTGTCTAGTATCATATTATTATATTTTAAGCTATTTTTATATTTTATGCATATTCCCTATTGTTACTAAAAGAAAATTATTTTTAGTAGTTTAATAAGAGAGATATTTAAAAACAACCTGTGTTTTATTGAAAATCCTGAACTATCACTAGATTTGTTAAATCCGGGCGGAATCCTGAGAAGAGTCGAAAAATCCTGAAATCTCAGGACAAATCCTGAGATATGGTAACCCTAACCACGCTAGCGTACCGTGATTGAGCACATACATACATACATACAATATATAACATACATATCACGCCTCTTTCCCGTAGGGGTAGGCAGATACCACTTCTTTCCACTTGCTACGATCCTTACATACTTGTTTCGCTTCGTCCGCTTTCATTCTTACCATACATTCCTCCTCTTACATTCAAAGTAGCGAAGCGGCTCTCCATGGGCCACTTTTCGCCTCCGCGAGAAACGAGATGTGATGGGTGGCGAACCACATCGCCGTCATTTTGGATAATTAAATTATTTTTTAGATTATCCATTGCGTTCCCACGGATTGGCGTAGAGGGTAGGAATAGGGAAAGGGAAGGATAGGTCATAGGTGGTGTGGAAAGGAATATTGGTAAGTTAGAGTGGGAAATAGGAATGTAGGATATTACCGCCTAGGAGGGGGTTAGGACTAAGGACAGTAGATAATAGCTTGGGAAGCCGGGGTCGCATACCCATACCTATACTATACCACAACTACCGGACAGGTCACAGGTAAGTTGGGATGAGTATCCCATGACTAATGAATAATGGATGACCACGCACGATGTTATAGTACTATTTACTGTCTACTGATCAAGATCATTATCATCACTACATCACTATCATCTTCGTTCCAACTGTGACTCGGGAGTCGGATCTATTCTCTAAATTGTGACGAGCATCAAATTGTAAGTTCAACACGCTAGCGGCTAGACTATACCTACTTTGTGCGTGATGATTATGAATATAAAAATGTGTGAGATATTTCTTGACTTAAGGATACGTAATAGGCTATATTTTATGAGCAGGGATAATGTATAGTTGAAAATATCTACGGCGAACGAGCGCGGACTTATAATGTTAGCGCCGCGTGTAATTGCACACGTGGTTAGCATAACTGTAGCATAGTTATGGGGCCGTCCATTAATCACGTGATGTTTTTAACAACTTTTTAGACTCCTCCCCTCCCCCTGGTGATACGTGGTGAGGTTTTATACTACCCCCCGCCCTCCCCCACCTAAGATCACGTGTATTTCTTTTACATAGTAAGCAGGTCATGTTTGAAGAAAAACTTTAACTTATAAAACAATTTAATCGAATAATTTAAGCAATTAAAAACTATACGAGTCATTTGTATTGTAAGTATTTTAACAACACTACGAATCTACAACCGATAATAATTTCGGTATGCATAAACTAGATTTGAAAATTAATACACGTGATGTCTCCTTATACCCCCCCCCCCTCCCCTATGTGATACTTGGTGATTTTTTTTCGGACGTCCATTAATCACGTGATGCCTAAAAGGGGAGGGGGCCCCTTTAGGCATCACGTGATTAATGGACGACCCCTATGCTAATCACGTGTTAGGATAGTGTTAGATCCGCTCAGTTAACTTTCCGATATTAGAGCCCGCTAGGGGTGGACGAATGACCTACATGCTTAGTATTAAATATTTTGGAGCACTTAACAAATCCCGCGACCAGTGGGTGTGGCCAGAGATCTGCTGGTTCGCCTTTCTCGGTCGCAGGTCGCATTCGAACACCGCGATCGCTAAAGATGGCATTCCGATTTCCCACTTTTGCGACCGCGACGTGCGTCCGCTACCTGTGACCGAGATAGACCATAATACTAGGTAGAGAGTATATTAACAGTAGATGTTGGATAGTGGATAGATCATCAAATTACGTTCAAATTTCAAAGAAACAAGGCGTCCATAAATTACGTGAGATGTTATTGAGGATTTTTTACTGCTTGATACGCGCCGCAGGAGCCAGAGAGCCGATGTCATCGAATTGTATAAATCTTTGTATGAAATCGTATACAACGCCGCGCACCTGTCCGCGCCGCAGGAATCGAGTAATTTTATAGTGCCCAAGTGTGTACGCAGTACACAAGAGCACTCTCTCTTCCTTTACTCTCATAATCCAGTGGGACGGATAACCGACTGCAGGCTGATCACCTGATTTTCTGATAAGAAAGATGATCCATGCGTCGGATGTGCATGTAAAAAGTCGGACCTGCCGCCTGCGCCTGATCTCTCGTCAGTAGTGTCGGTTACAAACATCCATACGTACCTACAAATGTTATATGTATTGTTATGTGAGCTCCGTAGCCTAGTGGGTAGACCGTTTGGTTCGCACTCGAGAGATTGCAGGTTCGAATCCCAGGTTGAGGCGTGTACCAATGAGACTTTTTCAGATCTCAAGTACATTATACGGACGCTCTAACGGTGAAGGAAAACATCGTGAGGAAACCCGCACATAGTTGGCCCCAGACGTATTGACCAGTTCATTCCTCTGGACTAGGCTGACTATGTTGTGAGAATGCCGTATGTGCTTGGGCAACCATACGACATTTAAAAACCAACTGTCCCAGGCACTACATTATTTCAAGAGTGGTTATTTCGCTCGGAGAATACTGTATAAATCATCCATTAAGGCGAAAATATACGTAGATGACGTCACAGATTCGGGCGTGGCCTAACACTTCCCGCCGCGCCACCCGCATACACCCCGCTGCGCTAGCGATCTCCGCGTCGCGACTCAAATTATAAACTGAGGAACGGCCCTTTTATACGACTTTAGGATTGATTTAAATGCAACTTGAAAATATTAATTTATTTCTGGTCTGGGAGCAAAGAAAAAACGTAGAATGTATTAGCCGCTTCTCCTTCTTCTGTAGAAGCCGGTCGAGGTTATTCCCGAAATCTAGAAATTATTTGGTAGGCAATGCGGCCTTCCAACCCATCATATTTGATTTCATTTTCCACCTCTACGCCCACCAAAATGCAATACAAGGTGCTATTGACAGAATCACTAAAATATCCGCTAGGTGTTTTTTCGCTTTCCTAAAAAAGAAGTTCGACGCTTGAAAGGTAAAAATGCCTAAGCGACAAAAATACCGAAAATGAGTTTAAATATCAATGAGTTTGTATTTTTTTTTGCGTCGATTGGTCTAATCGTCGTCTTCCTACGACGATTTTTTGTCGCTTAGATATAGTGAAATTTCAAGTACAAAATCATGAATGTTATGTTCACTAAGCGACAACAAAAAGCGATTTATAAAAAAAAATCACTTGGATATTTTGAAGAATTTTAAAAATTAACTTAGTCTATTTTTATGTTTTTACTTTTTTTGTTTGCACAAAAATATTTTTACTTGTTTTAAAAATTCTTTTCGTGGACACTTTGTACATTTTCTTCATACAGATTATTTGTGAATTGTCCTTACAGTGTATTTAATTTGATACCATTATTTTACGAAAGTGCAACTTGTAGAATTTTACCCATAGTGAAATAAAACAATATTGGCGTAAAGATAGTTTTACATATTTGACACAATAACTATTCGTGCTATGTAGATATTTTTATTTCAAACTTTTGTTTTTAAGTATGTCGGTTAGATATTTTATTTTGGTTCCCTATTTTTTCGGATAAAATCATATGTCATAATTTTACTTGGCATAATTTCATTTGACCTAATAGTAGTTTCGCATAGTATTCATTTGGCATAACTTTCGTGGCACTTAGCATATTTTTTTTTCGCATAATTACTAATAGCATAATAATTGTTAGGCATACTTAATAAAAGGCATACATTTTTTACGCATTATATTAATTAAAAATAATTATATTTTATGCTTAATATTAAAAAGCATAAATATAAATATGCGTTTAATTACCTTATCCGTGTTTTATTATGTCTTCCATTTTATGCATATTTGTACCTTGTGACAGAATTACTTGAATTTATTATGACAAAAAAATATGCCTAACGAGTTTATGCCAAAAAGCAATTATAGCAAAGTATTATTATGACAAGAAAAATTATGCCTTACGAGTTATGCCTCATTAAATTAGGACAAAAAATATTAGTCTAAATTATATTTATGCCTAATGATGTAGTATGCCAAGAAACCATTAAGTATGCCGAAGTTATAGTATGCGTAACAAAATTATGCCAAGAGAGGTATGCGAAATGAAATTATGACAAATAAAATTATGCGAAAAAAGGGGATACCTTTTTTTTCTTTGAAATGTTCAAGAATGACGAAAAAAATGTAATTTTTTCCTGTACCCAAAACATTATATTACGTCGCTAAGGTACAATACGAAATCAAAAATGTCGCATGAGTATCAATAAATTCCAATACATATGAATTTATAGACAGGAATAAATAGCTAAATGATCTGAGTGTTTATAAAACTGACAAAATGTAACTAAAAGTATTAAATTAATAGTGTGTGGGAACATAAATGAACGCAAACATTGCTAAATATATTTCTATATTTATGCGCCTAATGTTTCGCTAGTTAAACCTGTCGGTAGTAGTAAATATCAATATACTAGGTTATGGGAGTAAACTTTGCGCACATACTTGGACATAATAAAATAGCTCCTATAGCTGGTCTATTTTCAATTAAACTGGCAACAGTCACTGAAATCGGCGTGGTTTCATTATTATTCCTTTTTTAAGGTTCCGTAGTTCATGTCTCGGAATCCTTATAGTTTCGTCATGTCCTTCCGTTCGACCGACCGTCCGCCCGTCCGTCTGTCCATCCAAACGGTGGTGCTTGAAATATAAAACTTTGAATGGGTAAGTTTATTTATCACGTCAACACAATGCTAAAATAAATGAAGATAATTTTTGGGTACACCTACACGAAAAGGGGAGATATAATTAGGTACATAGACATTTTAAGAACATTAAGAGGTTTCTGAGATTATATTTTGATGTACGTACATTTCGTTTGCGCGATATTCCACTTTTAAGCGCATTTCTTGTTAAAATACGGCGTCCCCCCTCTGAAAGCCAAACGGCTGGCTCTAAAAATGTGGAAAATTCATGATGGTAATCCATGTAATAAACTTTGAACGAAAACTATAACGGTCCAAAAAATTTCATAAGTTCAGGAGTTATAGAGACTTAAATTGAATCAGTTTAAATGAAGATATCTGATACAGAGCCTACAGATTGTCCTTGTCCATAAAACATCCTAATCTTATAGAGAAGATTAGGATAATTTAGATGATATTTCTGCTACTGTCAATGCTTTCAGCGCAGACTATCAAAACAATCATACTGCGCTGAAGGCACTGAGAGCAGCAGAAAGAAGAAGGGGCATTTTTGTATGGATCCCGTCCCCACTACTGTAGCACTACAAGACATATTATATCAAATGAAAGGACTTAAAAAGCGTGTAATTTTTTTGTATGACGAAAAATCTCTAAACCATGGGAGAAAAAGTTTTAACCCAAAGGTGAAAAAAAGTTAAAAAATCATTCTGTATTATTACACCATTTCATAGTGTTGCTAATAAGGAACAATTTTTGGAACGTAATGGTATACAGCAAGCTTCAGAAAAGTGTTATATTTTGATAAATTGCCTCTGTTTATAATATTTTGATAAATTTTGATAAATGTATGGAATGATAATAAAATGATAAAAATAACCTTTTTCCTCAATTTTGTCGCACATAATTACATTATGGAAATTATTTCTTACTTGCGATACTATTGAAAGGATGTATTTTTTTCATAATTTATGGATACAGGATGTATTTTTTTCATAATTTATGGGTTCGAATCCTGTCTAGGAAAATTGAGTTATTAAAAATTTTCATGTTTCAAGAGTTTAAGTTTTCATCAAGTCGGACTCGATATTCCGTAGGGCTAAATTGCTATTGCTAATTTTTTTTGACTTCTTTTACAACGCCCAGAAGAATAATTTACCATGTACTATATCTTTTTTTTCTGTACCTAATCGTTTGAAAATTATTTTTGCTATTTAATTATATGTATTTTAATGTAATTGTTTTATCTGAATTATTTGATTTTACATAAACCACTTTTCCAGGCCAGGATTCGAACCCGCAAATTAGGAAAAAAATACATTTTGTATTATTGCGCCATTCGATAGCGTTGCAAGTAAGAAACAATTTCCAGAAGTAATTATGTGCGAAAAAATTGACGAAAGAACTTATTTTTAGTATTTTATTATCATTCCATACATTTCATCAAAATATGAGGCAGTTTATCAAAATATAACACTTTTCTAAAGTTTAGTGTATACCATTACTTTCCAAAAATTGTTCCATAGTAGCAATACTATGAAACGGTGCAATAATACAGAATTATTTTTTTTAACTTTTTTAACCTTTAACCCTCATTAACTTTTTTCTCCCATGGTTTAGAGAATATTCGTCATACAATAAAATGAGAATTTTTTAAGCCCTTTCATTTGATATATTATGTCTTATAGTGCTACAAGGATGGGCTTTTTGCCCCTACTTCTTTCATCTAAATAAGTTATGGCTTGTGTTCAAACGCTAAACATGCTAGGACGAGACAACAGCATCAGTCTGGTATGGGTTCTAGGCAACGGCAACATCTCCGGCAACAAAACCACGGATGAGCTGGGTAGGCTTTGGGCCAATTGTGTCACGGTGTCATGCCCAGAATCGGTATTTGGAATATCTCCCAGCACTACCAAGAGAGAACTCAAGGAATGGGGCCGCAGCTTAGGTATAAAGCAATGGGCTGCAATCCTAGGCCTTGAGTTTTTATATTTCTATACTTTTTATTATTTCAAGATCAAAATTAGCTCGTTTTAGTAACTGCAATTAATTTTTATAAACAAGAAGAAGGAAAATATTGTCAGTTAGGAGCAAAAATTTACAATGTCATTGAATAATAAATTTACTAAGATAACTTTAGCCGTAGAAAATTCTTAATGGAAGCAACATTTATGTAACTTATCTTGTTTTATTTTATAAACTCTTAGGCCATTTAGATGAATACTCCTATATTTTTTTTAAGTGTTTGGAATTAGTTATTTCTACCTGTTACTACAGAAAATGTATCTATAGCTTATCTATTTTACATGTTGCTGAAAACCTTTAAAATAAAATTTAGGCAATTTTACTTGCTATTACATTACTTTCGTTGATAGCTTAGATAATTTTACCTATTTTTCGAATTAGGACTTTTTTACCTAAGCAAAATAAACTGCCTGTAATTCGAAAGCTATATGACTCGTTTTAATATCAAAAATTGCTATAAAAATAAGATACACGTTGTATTTTATTGATATATAGATGTATGTTAAAACCATCTAAATCGGACTATTTTGTGATTTTTAATGATTTTTTTTTCTAAAAATTTTAACTCTAAATCACTCTTCTATAAAGTTTACTAAATTTATGCGTCATATGTGTCTTTCTTTAATTATTATTTCTTTAATTATTATTTAAACTGGAAATATCATAATATGTATTATATTATAAAATATGAATTTGCTTTCCTACGCTATCGAATTGGATTTTGTCTGTAATGGTAGTTGTATGTGTGTTAAATAAATAAATGTCGCTTAGGCATTTTTACCTCATATACTATATACCTCAAAGCGTTGATTCTGATCCCGTGGTAAGTTCTCGAAGAACTTGTGTTACAGGTACCAGATAACGAAAGTATATTTAATACTTTTATACTATAGGTACACATAATTAAGATTTTTATATTAAGTACATATATAATAAAATATTATACTATAATATATACTATATAATATTATATTAATTTATTATTATAATTTCAAGTAAGAAGTTGAAGGAATAAAAAAGTACATTCAACAATCGAACATTTTCATTCTATCGCAGGCAGAGTGCTCGCTAAGGTTTTCATAATTTATTTTTTACGGCATTTCTATATTATTTCAAGAGTAAAATAAACGATTGCGAAATAACGGCACCGCGGAGAGTGACACAACCTCCTCGTACGAAAGTCAGCGGCTCACTGTCCCGCGCGCCCGCGCACGCACCGCTTACGAATATTTTCACAAAATAATAGTTATTTACGTATTTTTTGAAAACAAAACGGTATTTCGAAAAACCCAACGATGAAATGTTAGATAAATATATTCTTCACATTTTCGTAAAAGAACTATCTTTATAGCCGTAGTAGGTAGTAAGTAGATAGAAAAAGAAATTTGAAAACAGGGCTACTTAATTTTAATTTATTTAATATTAATCTTCGTCGTATTAAAAAAATTAACGATGATATTAAAGATGAAGGATTGAAGTGTGAAATGTATATTTTTTTGAATTTTTCATTCCCATTTTTCGGAGTAGTTAGGACTCAAACTGAGCGATTTTTAAGCTTTAGGGGCTATTTGCGCCTTAACGGATGCAAAGGCCTAAGTTTTTATATGTACTACTACTATGTAGTAAGGATTGGGCAATTCAATGCATACCTACCTTTTATATTTTTGGCGTCTGTAAATGAATTAAATACGTTACGTTAGACAGAAATGCTATCTATTTTATCGGCAAAAATCTTCAAAGCTTTATGTTAGTAGGAGCATGCGGGCAGCGGTTTTCCGTCGAAAACATATTACAATACCTACCCTGTATGGTATGTTATGGTATGTTATGTACCTATTTTACATTTGCCATATTCTTTATTCCCCTTTAGGTTTTTTATATATTTTTTTCTAAACTGAATAGTTTGCGCGAGACACTTCCATAGTGGTAAAATGTGTGTCCACGCGGTAACTAATCCCCTGGTAACTTCTAAAATAAGAGAATAATAAAACTAGACAAAATATATGATAAATTGATAAATTACCTGAAATTAAAGTAGGTAACGAATTAACTTCTTCTGAAATGTTAGCTAAGGCAATAATGGAAAATAATTGAAAAGGAATATGCAAATAACATGTCTAATTATAATTTTGAAAAACTAACACAAACTAATAAATCCACTCGTATTTTTCTAAAACAAAAGAAGCAACAGGGTTGGAAAAAATTTTGTTCTTCCTTATCACCATCCACTTGTCCTTCTGAGGTGTGGAAAAGTATAAGAAGATTTAGATCTGCATTCAAAGAACAGACAACAATACAGACTAAAGATTTTTTATGCGATTATGTTGATCAGTTAGCACCATCTTCAGTAGTAGAATATTTTCCGGTCCCTTCTCCGTCTTATTACATAAGTGAACATTCTTATTCTGTACTAAATTCTCCTTTCACAATGGTTGAACTCAAAGGTGTTTTATCAAGTGTAAATGATTCTACGCCAGGTATGGACGGTATTCCATATTCGTTCTTAGCTAACTTAGGTGATAAAGCATCTCACTACTTAAATCTTATTAATACTGTTATGATTTCTGAAAACATTCCACAGTCATGGAAATCACAAGAAGTAATACCAATATTAAAACCTAACAAACCCACAAATGAAATATCTTCATATAGACCGATAGCGCTATCTTCAGTCCTTATTAAAGTGGCTGAAAACTTAATTAAAAATAGATTGGAATGGTACCTTGAGCATAATAAATTAATGTCAAATAGTCAATTTGGTTTTCGGAAAGGTAAATCTACGATGGATAATTTAAGCATATTTACCACAGATATTCGTTTAGCCTTTGTAAATAAACAACACGTTGTAGCTGTCTTTTTAGATATTCAGGCTGCCTATGATAATGTTATAATATCAATTCTGGAGAAAAAGCTGTATAATTTAAATATTCCCCTTATTCTCATAAAGTATAAAATAAAAATAATAAAAGAAAGATTTATTTCTGTATATATTAATGAGTCTGAGTGTTTTGTCCGTACTATAACTAAAGGATTACCACAAGGGTCAGTTCTAAGCCCATTACTTTATGACATTTATACATATGATTTAGAACCTGTTGTTAAGGAATTTGTAGAAATTTTGCAATTTGCAGATGATCTACTTCTTTATGCTATTAATGCTAATGTAGATATTGCTTGTAACTCATTAAATCAAAGTCTTGCAGCTCTTAAAGAGTGGCTTTTTAATAACGGGTTAGATTTGTCTGTTGATAAAAGTAGTGTTGTAGTTTTTACTAAAAAAATATCGATTCCTAATGTAAACATTAGATATAATAATAAATCTATTCCGGTTAAAAAACAAGCAAAATTCTTAGGAGTAGTTCTAGATAACAGATTGAACGGTAATCCCCATATTGAATATGTAACTTCTAAGTGCGAACGTAACTTGAATATGTTGAAATGTTTAGCGGGAGTTTGGTGGGGAGCTCATCCATTCTGTTTAAAACTTATTATAATGCTATAATTAGAAGCGTCTTAGACTATGGTGTTTTTTTATTAGTAGGTGATAATTTAAGTGTTATTAAACAATTAGATAAAATTCAATCCAAAGCTCTTCGAATAATAAGTGGTGCTATGAAGTCCAGTCCTATTAATGCCCTACAGGTAGAATGTACTGATCCTCCTTTAAGTCTCAGAAGACAATATTTGTCTGATAGATTTGCCTTTCGTTTAAAACAGTATAAATTCCATCCATTATTAGAAAAACTGAATCAATTAAATGCTGTCTTAGAGTCATATACTTTCTATAAAAGGTCTTTACCATGTCTTATTGTAAGCTTTCGTAAACTTTTTTCAATATCTGCTTCTATTTATCAATCTGAATTACTTCCTCTTTTTTCATACAGTTTTGAATCTCTGTTAATAAAACCAGATGTGAGATACAATCTTGGTTTAGTGAAATTTAAAGATATGAATATTAACAATTTTATTGATAACGAATATATTAATTGGCATCACATTTTTACTGATGCTTCCAAGTTAGTTAGCTGGGACCCACCCGGAGAATACTTTTACTAGTGCGACTATCCATGACTTCAAAACTCCGACACCCCGGGTCGCGGTCTCTTTTTTCGGGGGTGAGCTCCCCCATCAGAGTTAAATAAAAAAGGAAATATAGGTGAAGAAAAGACGGTGAAAATAGAGAAAACAAAACAAAACGAAAACAAAAGAAGAGTAAAGTACAAAAAGATGTTGAAGAGACAGAGAAAGACCGGCGATCAGCCGCCTGAGTGCCTCACCCCGTGTAGAGAGCGGAGTGGCGCACCCAGGCGTTTCCCAGGGACACCAACTTGGAGGAACCGGTTTCGCCCCCTGATCCCGGATCCCCTATACCAGGGATCGGCAACCTGCGGCTCGCTAGCCACAGCCCACATGCGGCTCTTTGAATATGGATCTGCGGCTTTTTAGTATTATTCGCAAATATTATTTATATCATAAAATTATTTTTAAACAAAAAATTAAACCGACTTCCAAAGTAAAAATACACAAAAAAGTATGAAATAAAACTTAATCTCTAAATAATTCCCCTTTCAAATTCGGATAATTTTTTACTATTTCTCTACTCAATCTTCTTAATTTTGAAATCGGTACCAGCCCAAACAATATCCTACAATATTTTATAGAACTTACGTTCATATTTGCTGGTACCGACTTCAAAATTAATAAGATTGAGTAGAGAAATAGTAAAAATTTTATCCGAATTTGAAAGGGGAATTATTTAGAGATTAAGTTTTATTTCATACTTTTTTGTGTATTTTTACTTTGGAAGTCGGTTTAATTTTTTGTTTAAAAATAATAATTTCACCCTTTTTAGTGATATATTTTGTTAAGTTATTATTAATACGTCTTAAGAACGTCTAAACTAAACGATCTAATGTATAATTGAATACGCGCCAAGTTTCCATTACGTATTGTTATTAAGATGATGATGATGATTACTGTAAGTTATAAAGTGGCATATGCTTGCAGTTCTTTAAACAATGCCGAAATTTCCAAACGCATATCTTTAAAGACTGAGGAGTTCTGTACAGTGCTTTTGGATCCAGGGTATACCTTGGCACAATATCTTATTTTTTGGTAGCATATGCTTGTGTTACGTCAGTAAAAGTCAAAATCACTATATGTGTGGATATAAATTTCGAGGAGTTCCCTCGATTCCTCATGGATCGCATCATCAGGTTTCCACTTTAGTGACTAAAGGACCAATTTCGACTTAAACCCTTCACAACAACAAAAGAATTTTGCAAATAGGTCCATAAACGGCAGAGTAATGTTCAAAGATCTCCGTGTTAGTGTAAAATACTATGAGAAATACCTTTTATATCATCATAATCTGTTGATGTATGCTGTAATAGTGCTGGTGATGATGATGATTACTCTAACTGACAGGGTGGCATATGCTTGCAGTTCTTTAAACAACGCCGAAATCCCCAAACATGTATCTATCAGTCAGGAGTTCTGTTCTGTACTTTTGGATCCAGGGTATACCTTGGAGCAAAATCTTACTTTTTGGTAGCATATGCTTGAACTACTTCAGAAAAAGTCAAAATCACCATATGTGTCCATATAAATTTCGAGGAGTTCCCTCGATTCCTCATGGATCCCATCATCAGGTCACCACTTTGATATCAAAAGGACCAATTTGGGATTACACCTTAAACATCACAGAAAAAATTTTGAAAATCGGTCCACAGGCGGCGGAGTAATCGTTGAACATACAAAAAAAATAAATAAAAAAAAAATATATACAGCCGAACGTATAACCGCCTCCTTTTTTGGGAAGTCGGTTAAAAAAGTTAAAAAATCTTAATCGATAAACAAGGATAAGGCACCATTTCTATCTCTCAGCCACTTTGACTGGCTGGTTGCCGAAAAAATATTAAATATTTTCTCTGCAGCTAGAGGCGGCGAAAGTGTCTCAAATGCAATAAGAAAAAAAATTCGTTATAAAACGACAGGTGTTTGTTCCACTCTCTAGCGTTAAATATGAACCACGTAACGTATTGGCACCAATAATCGACAAGAACCAATGATCGACATTTTTTTCTGTAATTAAAGGAAATAAGAGTGAGAATACGATTTTTTAATATGGCTACACTGTACACTGATAAGTACGCTTTCTACTGTCATCCAGTGACATTTGATTGTAATCCGTCATTTCGTCTAAAAATGGCGGCGTGAGAACTGTGACCGGCTAGTGTTCCTTCCAAAACAAAGACAATTCTAAGCGAAATCTATAACAAAGTAAGTACAATGTTTGATCGTTACCTTGGTGTATTATTAACTTATTTTTTTTTCTAAGTGTTTTACGGTGTATTATGGGAATTATAGTATCAATATAAATTATAACAGAAGTTTGGAGGTTACTTTTTTAAATGTTTTTGCTGGTGTCGATTACTGGTTCTCTAAAATTGAGTTTCTTCAATTATCGAAAAGTGTCGAAAATATTTTTTTTTTTAACTTTTTTATTTTACAAAGGAATACGGTCGTCTTTTCTTTGCAGAATTGGTAGATATTTAAAATAGGTTGATCAAAGTAGAGTTACCAGTAATCGACACCACGTAGATTAATGGAATTTTAATGTGTCGATAATTGGTTTCCGATGGCTCCGAGAAAAAACTACACTCCCGACCAGATAGAAAAAGCGGTTGAGGCTGTAAAGAATGGCGAAAAGATTGCAGTTGCTGCGAAACTTTTTGGAGTACCAAGGATTACTCTACACGACAAATTATCAGGAAAAACTCTAATCGGTTGCGCTGTGGGGCCAAATACTACAGCGTGTCCCGACACCTATATCGGAGCCTTTAGTGGTAAAAAATATGGAATTTTTTATCGACAAATTGCCCCTCAAACTTATTTTTCTCTCACGTTTGTAAAATGGCAGCTATTTTATTTTTTGGTAACCAAGACCCAGGCTCTCGTACTAATTCGACCACCACTACTCATGTAAATATCCTAGGAACATAAAAAAGGTCTCATTTGATAGCTAAATATGTGGACAATAATTCACAGTTAAAATGTTTTAATTTTCTTTGAACAAAAAAACAAAATAAGGGAATTAAAAAAAAATATAGTTTTTTTTGTGAATTTTTTTAATTATTTGCTTTTTGTGATAAATCTAGGCCATTAACATCCTTGTTTTTTGTTCTAAAACGATAAAAGAGGACGTTTTCTAAAATAAAATACGAAAAGGACGACTGGCTGGCCCCCTGCCTGAGATGATTCCAACAAATTGTTATAACTTCTAAACTATTGCACTGAGAGTAAAGGGGTTTATATTTTATTTTAGCAAACGTCCTCTTCTATCGTTTTAGAACAAAAAACAAGCAGGTTAATGGCCTAGATTTTTCACAAAAAGCAAATAATTTTAAAAAATCACCAAAAAAAAAACTATATATCTTTTTTAATTAATTTTTTTTGTTTTTCTGTTCAAAGAAAATTAAAACATTTTAACTGTAAATTATTGTCCACATATTTAGCTATCAAATGAGACCTTTTTTATGTTCCTAGCCCCTAGGACATTTACATGAGTAGTGGTGGTCGAATTAATACAAGAGCCCGGGTCTTGGTTACCAAAAAATAAAATGGCTGCCATTTCACAAACGTGAGAGAAAAATAAAATTCGAGGAGCAATTTGGCGATAAAAAATTCCATATTTTTTACCACTAAAGGTTCCGATATTGGTGTCGGGACACGCTGTATATTAACAAAATCAGAAGACCCTACAGGCCCTATCCACCTGATATAATGTTATATGGTCATAGTGAAATAATTGAAGAAATTAATGAGCCTATATGTCTAAATAAGAGAGGATTTTACAGAATACCAGAAATGGATAAATATTTACCCAATATCTACCTACCTTTAAATTAAGAAGTATTATTATCAGTGATTGGCCCCCTGATTCTGTAATTTGCGATAGCAATGCGACAGCGACAAGTGACGGTTCACGCTCTAACGAACAATCGAGGAACTAAAATATGTATTAAACATCAACGTCAACCCAATACATTTTTTAATATCTCGATTGTTCGCTTAAAGCGCGAACCGTCCCTTGTTGCTGTCGCGTTGCTATCGCAAATTACAGAATCAGGGAGATACAATTATTATAAATAATATAAACGACAGAATTTTTATAAATAAGATTCTATTTTAATTTCTGTTATTTTTTCCTTCAATTTATTGATATAAAGATTAGGTTTTATTGTTACAAGAAAACATTCCTAGTTTGTTACAAACATGACTGAATTGTCAACTAGTTATTAAGTATATCATTCCAAAGCAATGTTTCCAAATAAGTAATGTATGATAAAGATATGATTAATACAATAAGACTTTTTAGAATTTAAAAAAAGTTAAGTCCTTCAGAGTTTTTTTTATGTAATTGATTTTTATAATTTAGACTTTTCTATACAAATAAATGAATATTTTTTGAATTGTTACTTTTAATTTACGGACTCAGTATCAAACCAGACAGCAGATATTGTACAATTTTCGCTTGTCGCATTGCTGACGCAAATAATATGATATTATGGCTGGCCTGGCAGGTAGGTAGGTACACATTGCGGCAATCAGTCGATAATTGGGTAACGATAACTGGTAACTGTCGATAACTGGGTGTTGGTTACTGGAGTTTTCATGTCGATTATTGGAGATTTTAAATATTTTTATTTTTTCGGTTTTTTCTCAAAAACTATATATTTGTAATTAACAATAATCAGCATATCACTTCTCAAGGGCATATTTAATCATTTTCACTCAAGTTTCAAGCAATGGCTTTTCTAAGTATGAAAATATTTTTTATATTTCTTTTTTAAGCACATAACCTCCTTAACGTGTCGATTATTGGTGCCAATACGTTACTATACTATTTTGTACCAACGTTCTGTTTTAGGCTGTTGATTACATTATGTTTTTCCAAGTGTACATACAGTATTTCAGGGTTTAAAGTTTCACCTGTAAAAATAGATTTTTTTTTGCTCGCTCGCTCCGCTCGCTCGCATTGTAAATAACAATCGGATATTTCTATTTACGTTTTAATTTAATTCCGACGCAAGATAGTTTAGTATCTTCACCAGTTCTTATAGATTAGTTTTTTTTATGCTATTATAATTATTTATTTATTATTTTAATAGATGTTGCACGCGACTTTGTGCGCGCAAAAGGAAATTCCGCTGTAAATGTACATTTTTCCGCGATTAAAAGTAGCCTATGTCCTTTCCCGTAGTCCAATCTATATCTGTACCAAATTGCATTAAAATAGTTCAGTCCAAGTATCGGAGTCAAGGTCCAGTAGTTTCGGAGCCTATTCAATGCAAACAAACAAACAAACTTTTCCTCTTTATTAAATTAGTATAGAAGTATAGATTGTTGATAGATTGTTGGCAAGAAAAAAAAAATGTAGCACTTCAAAAACTTAGAAATTTTGTAAATTGTGATTTTTGACTCTTCCGACTCAAAAGGTTTCCGACCCCTGCCCAATAGAATTCCTAGGGAACTAAATAAAGAAGTTGTTGTTAAAAATTATTAACTTGTAGCGTATTATGTCTTATTTCCCATAACATGAAATCAAAGAAGAAATATTTCGGGGATTCCACATTGTCGGCTATTCAATCCTTTATCTAATAAACTTAGTCACTGAAAATAATAAACGTACTTACCGTGGAACTTGATATGTGCTTCGAATACGAATATCGGGTATTTCGCTACTGAATAAGTAGTAAAGCTGGGTTAAACCGAAACTTACGCCGCGTCGTACTGCTTACTAGTTACTACCCAATACCTACCTATCATAAGGAAAACACTTGAAGACGTCAAATCAAGGTATTTAAGCACGGCGTCTTTCGTTCAGAAATCATAACACAATCTACCATTGTAGTAGCAGCATTTAATAGTAAAAAAAAAAACTAAAAATAAATTACAATGAAACTGTCAGCGTTTTTCGTTATGATATTGGCTATCTTCGCCATGTTTGCTGGTCACAGTGAGGCCAAACCCAAAGTACCTGTCGGCGCCATCAAGAAAGGAGGCAAAATTGTTGTAAGTATTATTATCCTTTTTCATTTGAAAATTTCATTAAAAAATTAAAATACAATAGGGAATATGCATGTATTTTTTTATTCTTTTAAACGTTTCTACTAGTTATAATATTTCAAAATACATATATAACACATCTAAAATATTATTTATTATCCTGGAAAAAATGTTTTAAAATCACAATAATTTTTGGGCGACTTAAAAACGCCATTTTCGTGCGCTTGAGTTGTGGACTATGACGTCACAACGTCATCGCACTTGGATAGACAGTTGACAGATAAAATCATTGTTTGACTTTTTTTATTATTTATGGCGTCGGCTTATCACCATTTGCCAGTGTCAAGTATATTTTCACCAACGTATTTCTAAATCGTCAAGTCAAAAGTCTAGTCAAAGTCCAAATAAATAGTCACGATAGCCAATCAGTCAAGTCAGTCGATTCAGTAAAGTGATAGACGCTTCAAACTTCCTAGGGTGTTTTGGCGGGAAACCCAATTTAGCACGCATTTTGTAATTGTATCACTTTTCCACACTAGTGCACCTCAACGAATAATATTAATGGTTAATATTCCACCAATATTACACATTAAAAACCGAAATAACATGAATTTAAAAAAATAATACAAAATTATAATTGAAAACAGAAATTTTCAATGCTCAGAATTTTCTTCGGCCTTCCGGATTCCGGATCATATTGAAGTCCCAGCCTTATATGAAATTTCTGTTTTACTTGACACAATGAAATTTTTTACGTTGGTAATGGTTTAATACCTTCCCCCTTAAATAAAAAAAAAAAGTTTTGAAAGTTGACACACGTCCGTGCGGTCTATGACGTCACGTTTTGTTCAGCCAATAATATCCTTTTTTGAAATTTGCGCGGCATTTTCAAAAACAATACTTTTTGATAATTAATTTTCACTATTAATTCACGATAAATTTAGAAAACAATTGTACGGGTATGTTTCTTTAGCGATAAAGATTACAAATAAAAATATTTTATTCATTTTGGTGTCACATGCATATTCTCTATTCCTCATTGTGTTTTTATATGTCACCATAAAATTGTAAAAACCGTTAGATTGTAATAAAACTAGTGAAATTGTAAAATGTTGATAAACTTCCGACGCGAATATGCTGCCTATAATTTAACACATTATTTTTCGTTAGATTATAAGAATATAGTTTTTAATCTTTCGACATATTTTTACAATCTCGTTAGTTATTTTACAATCTAACGGTTTTTTCAATTTTACGTTGACATATACATATGAGTTATGACTAAGCATACATAATTATCTTAGGTATCAGCTGTTACATAAGAGTAGGTACTACTAGTAGATTGAAAAAATACGTCAATGGAAAATGATCCCAGGATGAGTGTGAAAGGATTTTCAAGATTTTCCATAGACATAATATTTCCATCTAATACAAGTACCTACTTTTATGTAACAGCTATAATATTATATACTTACTTACGCCTTTCATACGTTAATGGATGATTTATACAGTAATCTCTGAGCGAAGTAACCACTCTTGAAATACTGTAGTGCCTGGGACAGACGGTTTTTAAATGTCGTATGCTATGGTCGTATGGTGGCCCAAGCATATACGGCATTCTCACAACATACCTAGTCAGCCTAGTCCAGAGGAATGGTCATGCAATACGTCTGGGGCCAACTATGTGCGGGTTTCCTCACGATGTTTTCCTTCACCGTTAGAGCGTCCGTATAATGTACTTGAGATCTGAAAAAGTCTTATTCGTACACCCCACAACCTGGGATTCGAACCTGCACTCTCTCGAGTGCGAACCAAACGGTCTACCCACTAGGCCACGGAGCTCTTAATATAGACGTACCTTAGGTATTTTTAATTTTATGTAAAAACCTCTGTGATCAAAGATCAAACCATAACGATATCTTGGATTGTTTATCATAAAAGATATTTGATTGGTCTCATTGAGCGCCCAGAGAGACCAATAGTCTATCATGAATACAAAAATTGGAAAATTTGTTCATATTTTGTTTTTTTTTTTCAGAAAAATGGCCTGGGCATTGCCGGCGCAGCAGGAACCGCCCATGAAATCTACAATAATATTAGAAACAAACACAATTAGTGGTTAAGAATATAACTTGTATTTTAATTAAGTATTTAATAAATAAATATTTTTTACTGTGAAAAATTGTCATTCTATTTTACCTACATCCAACTTATTATTGTTAGTCTAGTTAGGTTCATATTACGTATTATTAGGCTTAATAATAATATGTACAACATTTAGGTTTTAGCCTCACGAATAGGCTAGTCGACTAAAGTTTTTGTTATATAAATGTACTTGTCATTTTTCTGAAGAAACTGTATAATATTATTAATAACTAGCTGTTGCCCGCGACTTCGTCCACGTCAACTGGCGCAATAATGCATTAATTTTGACAAAATTTAAAAAGGTCAGTCAATCTTAAAAGATAGACATAATATACCGTCGCGGACATTTAAAGAGGAATAATTATTTCATACCTAAGTACATATTTTCGGGTAACTTGAACCGCTTACGCAGCGCACGCTATGGAAGCCCACAAATATGAATAATTTTCCCCGTTTTTGCAACATTTTTCACTGATGCTTCGCTCCTATTGGTCGCAGCGTAATGTTATATAGCATAAAGCCTTCCTCGACAAATGATAAGGATAATCATCCAACACAAAAATAATTTTTAAATTCGATCTAGTAGTTCCTGAGATCAGCGCGTTCAATCAAACAACGGAAGCCCTCAAAGATGAATAATTTTCCCCGTTTTTTTCACATTTTTCACTGATTCTTCACTCCTATTGGTCGCACCGTAATGTTATAAAGTCTAAGCCTAAAGCCTTCCTCGATAAATGGACTATCCAATACAAAAAATTTTTCAATAGGGGATCGGACTACATCTGAAATATTTAGTTTCATTAATATATTCAGAAATATTGAGGCATTACTTAGTTACTACTTGGTAAATGTAAACAAATATATTATTTTATGTGTAGTTTAGTAATTAAATACATTTAAAAAGTACCAAAAAATATTTTTTTTTGCGAAATTGATAAACAAAACCTACATCATTAGTTTACACACATCATATAATACAAACATTCATTATGGTAAGTATGAACTTAAACGCACAAATATCGGAGATATTTACAAATATATTCCGGCGGCCATATACTTCATACACTTTAACCTACAACTGACGTCATTTGTAGGTCGACTTTAGTACGGAGCGTTTTTAGGAGACTCGCGAAATTTTTTATACAAATCGCTGTACCTTTGAAAATATTGACTTTTGATATACGGTTTCTTCTGAGAAGTTACTCATATTTAAGAGTACCATTCATTTATGCAATAAAAAAAAATCAATCCGATTGCCTATTCGAACCAGTACTTCCTGAGATTAGCGCGTTCAAACAAACAGACAAACTATTCAGCTTTATAATATTAGTATAGATAAACAATATTTTTAAAGGTACAGCGAATTGAACATGTTACATGGTAATGGTACAAATGTCTGACGTCACACGTTCAGTTGTTTGCTTGAGGACTGGAACTGGATATACCTACTTCCTACTCCTCCTACAGTCTTTTGAATAATTTCGTTGCGGGTCTCAAGACAGATTTAGCATGTCCCTCGGACACCCCTGAGATCATATCAAAGGGTTTTTGTGGTTGATTACCACTGACGATACCGGCTACACACAAGTTGCAGAGGTGTGAAGAAGAAGTGGTTACAACTTCTAAAAGCGTGCTATTTTGTGTTCTCTCCAAAACGGTACGGTAGTTTCAGCGTTAAAGAGAATTAACTGAGTTCTTAATTAGGCGATTTTATTAATTAAATTAAATTTATTATATTTTTTTGGGGTATAGTAATAATTAGTTAGCGCGTCACATAAATAAAAATAGTTAAGAGCCACATATTAATTATAGTAAAAAATAATACAGCCGAAACAAACAAAATTATATCATGATAATATTAGATTTACAACAATAGGTACCTAGGTAATTAAACAGTCGGTATCTATAAATATCTGAAATACCATTTATTCCCCTTACCATTAGAGTATTTCACCACCTGGAATCGTTTAGCATGTGAACTGCCACCTGTTGCAGGATGGATGGAGCTGAGTAAACGGAGCTTACCCGCGTTTACTGCTCGCTCGCAAATCACAATGCTTGGGATTTAACCCGTTCGAAATTCAAACGATGATCGCAATCCAAACAGACGTTATTTTGATGTTTTTAACTATAGTACTTATATAAAAGGTATATTATGTGTAGGTATGTGTACCTATATTTTATACTTTATACTTACTTTGTGTAGGTACCTACATTACTATATTACGTACTGCTTGAATATAGAGAATAATACCTATTGTTCGTATAGTTCCAATGGCGTAGCGAGTGTTAGTGAGGTTCCTTTTCAAAAAAATTTGCCATGCCTTCCAGTGGCGTAGGGTTCCTATAACTCCATTCCTATCGGCTTCACTTACCACTTACCTTTTTAAGACCCTCATCTAAATCTCTACCTACTTATACAGGCTATAAGGCTTCCCTATGAAGGAGAGCCAACCTTCGCCACTGCTGCCTCCAGAACAAGCGAAGTGTATTTTTTTTTCATACCACCTGCTCGACAATGTCCGATTATATATCACGCAATCTCAACGTAAAGCAAGTCTCAACAACAACATTATCTCCCAAGGGAGATAATGTTGTATGAAACTCCCAAGGGATTAAAGGGATTTGAATTTGGAACGTTAAAATTCGTATGAAAACTCCTAATAGATACGTATCTATCATAGAGTTTTTCAATAATAATATGGTATTGCTGAGAGTTTATTCGAAAATCGAACTGGCCACCTATAATTTTAACATTCTCACGTGTCAAAATCGTCAATCACAAGTTCCTGAATCTTTAAGTACTGCTCAAATAAACTCCACCACAACTTCCATAAATGTTCCTAATGAAAATATTACTCTGTCCCTCCATAACTGGACAAATGTGTCCAATATCAGTATTAATTTTTAACAAAATAAATGTTATATTTTTGTAGCCCTGGGTTTTTATTGCCTCGCAGTAGGAATGAAAAGTAGAGTATGCACCTCTGGGATAAAGCCTGTCTTCGTCTTGGGCAGCTTGAACCCCTCGCTTCACTCAGGACTCTACATAACGCCCTCGCTTCACTCGGGAGTTAAGTTTTAGAGTCCCTCGTTATGCTCAGGGTCCAATATGCTGCCCGTGACGTAAGACACTACTTTATCCCCTTGGTGCATAAATCTACTATTATCGTATTCAAGAGTATTAATGACATGTTGGTAATTGGCATTAAGATCATCAGTAGACCAGTTCCAATTTCATAAAAAAATTACTTATTAAGTAATCTGCAAACCTTAAAATAAATTATTTTTAAACAAAAAATCAAACCGACTTCCAAAGTTAAAATACACAAAAAGTATGCAATATAATTAAGTAGAGAAATAGTTCAAATTTTAGCCAAATTTAAAAGGGGAATTACTTAGAAAATAAGTTTTATTTCATACTTTTTTATGTATTTTTACTTTGGAAGTCGGTTTAATTTTTTGTTTAAAAATAATAATTTTACCCTTTTTAGTGATATATTTTGTTAAGTTAGTATATTAATACATCTTAAGATCGTCTAAAATAAACGATCGAATGTAAAATTGAATACGCGCCAAGCTTCCATTAGGTATTGTTATTAAGATGATGATGATTACTGTAAGTTACAAAGTGGCATATGCTTGTAGTTTTTTAAACAATGCCGAAATTTCCAAACGCATACTTATCTTTTAAGACTGAGGAGTTCTGTTCAGTGCTTTTGGATCCAGGGTACACCTTGATACTTAACATCTTATTTTTTGGTAGCATAAGCTTGGACTACTTCAGTAAAAGTCAAAATCACCATATTATGTGTCCATATAAATTTCGAGGAGTTTCCTCGATTCCTCATGAATCCCATCATCAGGTCACCACTTTGATGAAAATGGAACCAACATTGGATGATACCCTTTACATAAAAAAAAAGAATTTTGAAAATCGGTTCATAGACGGCGGAGTAATCGTTGAACATACAAAAAAAACACACATATAGCTTATAACCGCCTCCTTTTTTGGAAGTCGGTTAAAAAACTAAAAGAAAAGAGAAATTAAAAATTAATATAATTTCTTCTTATCCAATTATAATGACAAAATCTAGGGGCTATATTTAGGGCCAGACAATTACTCTACTCTTGTCAAGAGTTTTTACCAAGTTCACGATATTAGGCATAACACGTTTGTTCATGACACTATTGTAATAATTAATGCATAATAAAATTGTAAACCATTCAACCGAAAATGGTTCATTAATGCGTTAATATACTTAGTTGACCTCAGATTTACAGTTTACAGACCTCTGTTGAGCTCAGGTCAAGTATAGATAAGCTCAGGGAAGCAATGCAAAACACGTGTGAGATGACTCAGTTTCATTAAGACTTAGGCCGAATACTCTTTTTTATTTATTTTTATGAAATAAACCAGGAAACGAGCAGACGGATCGCCTGATGGTAAGCGATTACCGCCGCTCATGGACACTCCCAACACCAGAGGAGTTACACTTGCGACTTGCTTTTCCAGTCCTTAAAATCCCCAACCCCCCTTGGGCCTCCGGTAACCTTACTCACGCGAAACACAACGCTAGCGTTATTTCACACCGGTTTTCTGTGAGACGCTTTCTCAAACACTTTTTAAATTTAGAGGTTCTCGATTATTAAGACGATGTCCTTACGATGATGCCAAGCAGAGATACTCAGCTTTTATGGGCCGCCAACTTAAACTAACGCTTAAGAGCATTGATCGGCGCGAGACTCAGATTTCACGAAAAACGCAACTTTTAAAATGCGTCTATATCTAACAAAAACTGGTTATTCTGATTTTTACATGTAAAAAAACACTAGAAAATATTGGATTCTAATTTTTCACTTATTATTTATTTTAAAATAATTTCAAACTTTTGAATAAAACTGACAAAACTAACCAGAAGTTTTTACAACTTTAGGTTCAGGGGCAATTTCAAAACATTTAATAGCTAAAACCGCTTACATTTTTTAAAAACAAAAAATCTTTACAAACTTGTTGGATCCTCTTCTAGATTATCTGTTTGTCAGATTATTTTTATATACGTTTCTATCTCATTAAAATAAAATTTAAAGAATGCGAAATTATCAGGAATTATAGTTATTTAAAATGATGATATTTATATATTTTACTTGCTCCTTTTGTTTCTTACTTACATAATCTATGAGAAGAACCTTTTATCTTTAATATGCTATTTAAATTTTTAACTAAATTAGTTTGACGAATTTTATATGAATTTTTAAAACTACTAAATAAATCGAGGCGCACGAGCGTTTACAAATACTGTTGTTTACAAATTTAAATAGCATATTAAAGATAAAAGGTTCTTCTCATAGATTATGTAAGTAAGAAACAAAAGGAGCAAGTAAAATACATAAATATCATCATTTTAAATAACTATAATTCCTGATAGTTTCGCATTCTTTAAATTTTATTTTAATGAGATAGAAACGTATATGAAAATAATCTGACAAACAGATAATCTAGAAGAGGATCCAACAAGTTTGTAAAGATTTTTTGTTTTTAAAAAATGTAAGCGGTTTTAGCTATTAAATGTTTTGAAATTGCCCCTGAACCTAAAGTTGTAAAAACTTCTGGTTAGTTTTGTCAGTTTTATTCAAAAGTTTGAAATTATTTTAAAATAAATGATAAGTGAAAAATTAGAATACAATATTTTCTAGTGTTTTTCTACATGTAAAAATCAGAATAACCAGATTTTGTTAGATATAGACGCATTTGAAAAGTAGCGTTTTTCGTGAAATCTGAGTCGCGCGCCAATCAATGCTCTTAAGAATTCGGCTGTTTATATTTTGTGTACTTACTTTCTAAGTATTTTTTTTTATCAATCAATATGTACTAATTAGTAATTACATACTACAGTTTTATTAGTCCATGCTACCATGGACCAATAAAACTATACCTAAATAACTACATAATATTTACTTCATTACTATGTAAGCTTCACGCATTCACGTAAAAACCAATTGCAAATTTAAATGAAAAGCTCAAATAGATTTTCATACATATACTTGGAAATAGAAATAGAAATAGAAATAATATTTATTTGTGAAATGCAGGTATATACAATGTTACAGGTGTTAAAACTTAATAATAAATAGTTCCATTACATTTCCACCTTCGTCAAGGTATACAAATATTTAATAATGTACATATTTAGGCTTATTAGTGATACACATGTCAATAGAAACAAAAAAACAAAACCATTTTTAGTGTATAAAATAGTAAATATTAAAACATGTCCAACTATTTCAGGGCCTTGTCATTTAGATATTCTGTAATCGAGTAATATGACTTTTCAATAAGCAACAATGTCAAACGTTTTTTAAAAGACTTAACTGGCAAAGTCTTCAAACTATTCGGAATTTTATTATATATTCGATGAGCCATACCAAAAAAGCTACTATTTAATAATTCCGTTTTGCATGATATTGCGCATATTCTATGTACATTTCTGTATTTTCTTTTAGGGTTTCTTTCAGAAAAGGAAATAAATCGATGCTTATTTTGAAATACATAAAGTGCTACTTCATATATGTATAAACATGGCAAGGTTAAGATATTCATCTGTTTGAATATTGGCTTGCAGCTATCAGTTGACTTAAGTCCTTTCATGGCTCTGATACATCTCTTCTGGGTTTTAAATAACAGTATCTTGTTTGTTGAGTTGCCCCAGAAGATAATTCCGTACCGCAATACAGACTCAACATAACCTCTATAAGCTGTTATTACAGTTTCTGTGCTGGCTACTTTAGACAGTCTACTTAAAGCAAAAATAAAGCTACTTATTCTACTACATACATTTTCAGTATGAGGCTTCCAGTTGAGTTGGTAGTCAATTAACAATCCTAGAAATTTTGTAACAGCAACAGGCTCGATAATTTCTTCTTTATACTTGAGAGTTACTTTCGGCATTGCAGTATTCTGCCGAAAGTGCATAATTTTAGTTTTTTTCGGATTGAGTATTAAATGATTCTTTTCTAACCATATTTTAAGATTAGTCATTGCTCTATTAATTTCATTTTCATATGTCAATATATCATTACATTTAATTAGCGCTGTACTGTCATCTACGAATAATATTAAAGGATGTTCAATTGAATTTGGAAGGTCATTTATATATATAATGAACAGTATCGGCCCGAGAATGCTTCCTTGAGGAACACCCGACTCTACATCTCTACATGTCGATAGGTACTCTTTTTTAGTTTTAGTTTTCTTACATATTTTTGAGATAGCCGTATGCTGTTTTCTATTGCTAAGATAGCTTTCCAGTAGTTTATAAGCCATCCCTCTAATACCATATGCGTAGAGCTTAGACAATAGTATTTTGTGAGACACATGATCGAATGCGCTCGTCATATCCATGAGTAGAGCACATATGTGTTGTCTTTTATCAACGGAAGTCATTATTAAATCTAAAAAGTCATGTATAGCCTTAGTGGTGTTTTTATTATTGCGGAAACCAAATTGTTCTTTTGTGAAAATCTTATACTTTTCAAAAAACCTGTAAATGTTCTCATACAATATCTTCTCGATAATTTTGGAAAATATAGGCAGTTGAGTAATAGGTCTGTAATTTGTTAATTTAGTTTTATCTTCTTTCTTATGAATGGGTTTTATGATAGAAATCTTCAAATCGTCTGGAAATGTGCCCTTAGATATTGCTAAATTAGTTATGTAATTCAATGGAGAAGCGAAGTATTGGGCAAATTGTTTAATAATCCTAGTTGGTATACCATCTATTCCAACACTGTTAGTATTTTTCAGAGATTTGATAGTTTTAATTATCTTTTCAGGTGTTGTTGGTGAAATAAATATAGAGTTCTCAATTGGAGTGAGCATTGAATACGTGAAGTGACTAGTGCCTTCTTTACATTTTTTTATAGAATCGACAAAGTGGTTATTAAATAAGTTAGCTAAGTGTTGACCATCAGTTATCTGAATGCCTTCATTTTCAATGTGCTGTATCGTTTCTGTCGGATATTGTTTTCTATTTTTATTAATTACTTGCCATGTTGCCTTTGATTTATTCGTCGCATTTTTTATAGAGTAATTATTTTGTGTTCGTTTCGTCTGATTGATAATTTTTTTGTATCTTAAAGAAAAGTTCTTGAGTGCTGATTTATTAATTTCCGTAGGGGATAATCTATACGTCCATAAAAGTTGTCTTTTCTTTTTGCTACATGTGCGTATTCCTCTAGAAACCCATTTTGGTTTTCTTTTATTATTCACATTTATCAGTTTATAAGGAAAACATAGGTTATGAAATAGTGATACAATGTGAATAAAAGAACGATAAGCTAAGTTGACATCGTCCGTCACATACACATCAGAAAAGCTAATTTGTTCGATAGCTTCTTTAAATTTTAACATGTTTTCTTTACAGTAGTCACGTTTTTTTATTCTCCATGAATTAATTAGACATGTTTTCTTCACAGGGCATTGCACTACCTGAGCAGTATGATCAGACAGTGCAAGTTCCGTTACATTACTTATGCAGCCGCGAAAATTTACAGCAAAGTTGTCAATACAAGAACCACTACTTAATCTAGTTGGTAGTCTAATTTGTAGTTTAAAATTATAGTTAGAAAGTAAATTCTCAAAATCTACAGTTAGTTTGTTTTTATTCAATATATTTATATTAAAATCACCACAGATTACAATTTTACAGTTTTGTTTAGTTAATTTATTTAATAATAGGTCAAGCTTATTCGTGAATAATTCAATGTCAGTATTAGGCGGTCTATAAATGCATATAACAATAAGATTTTCGTTAGTCAGTTTAACAGCACAGCATTCAAACACATTTTTAACACAGAAAGAAGATACATTAATTATTTCATGTTTATGACCATGGTATAGTAATATACATGAACCTCCTCTACGAATATCTCTTGAATAGCTAGTTACTAACCCATAGTTTAGAAGATTTAAATTAATTATTTTCGTCCTCTTTGCACATAAAATGTTCATGTGTTGGGATAGAAATATTTTTTAAATGAAAGAAGTCATGGTCTTACTAGACCGCTTTATCATAAAGAAATAACTGCTTACTAACGGTTATTGCTTTATGATTATGCGCTAATAAAATTATCAGAATCCGCGTCATTGCGAGCAAACATAACAAAACATAACTTGCTTTTGGGATGCGGTAGAGTCCCGGAGATAAAACTCCATCCGCACGTACCTATATAAGACATATTATTTCACCAATACGCTAATTATTACAATCTCTACACTCGAGACGCTAAGACAAATAGCAGATACGTACAAGATGAAGTTCTTTGGTCTATTTTTGGTAGTGCTAAGTCTGTTAGCACTGTTTAATTCGAGCGAGGCTCAACCCGCCAAAATACCAGTTGGTGCCATCAAGAAAGGAGCGGAAGTGGTTGTAAGTTATTTAAAATTACTAACGGCCGCACTCAGAGTCATTTAATGCTTACATAAGTTGTCATATTATTGAGATTTTGACAGAAAATATACGGACTTTATGTCAAAACGGAAACCTCTACCAAGAAACCCTTTAAGTAAGCATTAAATGTCTCTGAGTACGGCCGTATTACATAAGTACCTAGTAGGTTTAATCTGTGCCACAGATTCCGTGGTAAAATTATTAGATTTTACTATTAAAACTTTGTAATTAAAGCTGACTTCACAGTTATTGTATTGCAACGGGGAAACCTTACATAAAAAGTATTTTCTAAGAATTTTATAACATTTTATAAAAGTAATTTTATTTTTATAAAATGTTATAAAAATATTATATTAAGTAGATGTACCTATTATATCTATGTACGGTCGCCGACAGATCCGGTATATCACTTTTTATAATTATGGCAATACCTAAGGTTTATACTAAATGTACCTACTTTAAATATATTTTAATATGTAACTAAAAATGCTAGTCTTTAGTTTTCACCAAACAAAATTGCTGAATAGTTTTTTTTTAAATAAGTATTTTAAATCATCACATAAAAAATGTTATTGTGTTTGAATCACTGTTTGAATATATTATATTTGTAGAGAAGTCTCTTCTCTACAAATATAATATATTCAAACACAATGTAACTTAAAAAGATCTCTATCTTTACTAGTTACTAATAAAATTTTTAATCAACTTATTAGATTAGAGTTAGACAAGTCGATGGAGAAGACGGCGTGACCTAATGATGAAATATATTTACTATATTCTTTTTTTTAAAGGGTAAAGGAATCAAAGCTTTGAACATCGCGAGTACAGCCAACGACGTCTACAAGTTCTTCCGCCACAAGAGGAAGCATTAGATTCATAAGTTGAGTAATCATAGCCGAATACGCAAACGCTTTTTAAGTTAAGGTGCACACTTATCACAGTCGCCCATGTCATTCTACCCAGTGGAGATAGTGAGAGACACCAGCCCAATAATTCATAATTATACTTGTTGACGACCTCTGTAGCCCAGTGGTTAGCGCTCAAGCCGGAGGTCGCGGGATCAAATCCCGCTAGGGAATTAAAAAAATGGTGTTCCTGGGTCATGGATGTGTAGTAACATAATATAATAAAAATCTTAAACCTATGTATAGTATAAACTATAAAATATATGTCCGTTGTTTGGTACCTATAACACAAGTTCTTCGAGAACTTGCCACAGGACCAGATTGACATGGTGTGAAAGCGTCCACAGATATATAGATAATTAGATAATATACTAGCCAGTGATTTATTGTGCCACTAGCTTTAACAAGCGTTTGGGTTTTGGCAATGGGGAACATGCATAGTTTTTTATTGGCTTTTCGAACAGTACATAAGCCAGGAAATATTGTCTTTGTAATGGCATACCTACGATCAACCGTTGATAAAATACAGTCATCACAAAAGTGATTTTGATATTTTATCAATACCTAAATGAAAAGAGTTGGAGAGCATTAACCCTTGGCATGCCTGGTGGGCAAAAGTTACACGCCATGCCTGGTGGGCAAAATTTACACGCCATGCCTGGTGGGTCTGTCAGACCCAGATTTTCAAATTTTTTTTTTAATGTAAATTGTATTATGTAAAGTGATTTAAGGCGTTAAAACGTATGCTTAAAAGGAAAACAAACGATAATAAATCAAATCATATTAGGAATAAACCAACTTTATTTATATTTTTTAAATTAAACAACAATCATATTTTGAAACAAAATTTAGATATTATAACTTTGGTAACATAATAATAAGTATTAAAAATAAAGATATCTTTATCAGACTTCCATAAAGTGTAAGACACTTATATATACTTAAACGTAGCAAAAAAAATATTAGACTGCATCACTTGTATATTATTTTCTAGAGCTTTAGTTTGATAACACTTTGCATATTGAAAAATTGAATGGTCAAGACAAATATGGCTAGTACCAGTTTCACAAATATACTGGATTTTGCGATCTTATCATTATATTCCATCTCAGAATCAGATTCTTCATCATTCTCCAGAGCAATGTCAAACTCTCTCCACTTGAGTAAAATACAATTTCATCTACCTCATTCAGCTCTTAGAGTAAAAATCTGGCTATGCCCTCGTCTGGTAAACGTTTATTCATGTTGAATCTGAAATATGTAAAAACTATAACCTTTTAACACACAAATACCAATTATCATAAGAAAAAAAAAGAAATCAGTACTAACATAATAATGTCACGTCGTATGCCTGGTGGGGTCTATGGGACCCGCGCGCACTTTACGCACGTTTATCTACGCTCCTAGCTAGCTGCGAACTGGGGAAGCGGGCGGAAAACATTCCGCGGTTAGTAACAGTAAACTACTGAGAACGGTGAGGTGCGCAATTCAAATTTGAAGGAACTACAACGGACCACGCGTTGGTGTGGGTCTGACAGACCCACCAGGCATGCCAAGGGTTAAAAACGCTAACAAAAATATGCACGTTTCAGCAGTTGAAAATGTATGAAGAAAAATATAAAATAATTTAATTAACTTAAATCTTGTAGTTATGTCCATAAGTGTCACAAATAGCATAAGGATTTGAAAAGTAATTCTCGTTTTTCAATTATAACAAAAAACCTTGTTTTTAGTCTTCTTTTGTTCTGTAACTTTTTAATTTACCAACTGATTATTGTACTTTTTACACCTTTCGGTCTATATTTATGTTGCCTTTCGGAAAATATAGGAATATTGCTGATTTAAAACAAATTCATGTTCAATATATTTAAGTACCTATATTTTATAAACTCAATAATAATGAGATCCAGCATTGTAAGGTATTCCTAAATAATAAATTCATATTTTTATACAATAAACGTAATATTTTAATTATTTGCTTTTTATTTTATAACTTGTTTTATTTTCTATTTAAACGGTGTAGGTAATTTACAAATAGGCAAGTGCTAGTAGGTACATAATACGCAATTTCTTCTGCACCTATGCAATAATTGTGCAAAATATGGATAATTAGATAAAATAAAACAACTATTACCAATGATATGTATTATGTAAACAAGTACTTACTATATTTCTACATATTATAATAATGAATAAGCATCAAGTATATATTGCTTAACTAACTTAACTCTAATCTGTCAATAACATTTGTGTAATCGTACCTATTAGTACGGGAGGTAGCGCTACATTTTTTTTAGTAATTTTATACCGAATGAATTTTACTTCAAACAGTTGTTTAATGTTCGGAAATTACTAAAGTGAGCGTCAGTTGTCGCACCAGCGGTGGAGCTAAAGGAGACAGCATGACAAAGTCATTGGAAAAAAATCTGCTCCGAGGAATTTTATACCAAGCGAAAGTTGTATTAAATCATTGTTTCAATCATATTATTTACAAAAATTATCGTCAGCTGTAAAGACGAGGGGGGGTTCAATGTCAGTCACGTGCATAAACCTCATTTAAAATTTAAAAAATAAAGTTATTTTATACCTTATGAAATTTATATATCTCAATTTTCATACTTTTAAAATAATAAAAAAAATAGTCAGCTGTACGTTTGACGGGGGAAACACCGTCAGTCAGCGTGTTAAACATGTCGCGCGCTCAATAGATGTGGGACGTATAAATTTAACGTAACAGTTAAAAAATAACAGGTATTTGGAAATAACACATAACAGTCGATATCCAGTTATTAAAATAACACTTATTAAATAACATTACAGAATACGTCACTATAGGCGTATTGCGTTACAAGTAAAAAATAACTACCTGCGTACAGCGTACGTGCACTTTGAGTGGCCGAGGACAGGGAAAAGTGGAGAAATATCGTAAGGATAAAGACCATGGAAGGTGGTGGTCACGACCCTCAGACATGAGGAGCACGACTGATGGAGGAGGACAGCGTACGTGTTACCGATATACTATAGTCCGATCTTGTCTCTCTGTTATACAATACACATACAACGACTCCAAAAGCAAAAACGAAATGCACTTAGTATTTAAATACTCTGTATGTCTTTCTTACACTTATAAGCATCTATTATTTGCTGGAATGAAAAGTACGTTTGGTGGAGCCTTAAAAATTTTGCATGGGAGGGAGCGTCTCTCGAGGTCCTTGTGGTATATACCAGATCCCGACAGGAATTTGGGGAATCTATTAGAGTCAAAATGTAGGGCTCGTCCTCTCGATTCCAATGAACTGTGGATAAAAACACGTGTAACTTGTTATCCACCGCGCGCAAACCACTGCATCACGGAGGCTATTACCTCCATATTAACCATACCAGGCCTGTCTCACTCCCCGTGTAGGTATAGAAAATGCAAGTACGCGCGGCATCCCGCTCTGCGTGGACAATCAGTAGGGACTTACATGCGAGCAGTGAGAGACGTACGCGCGAGATTTGTTCGTAATTATTATAATTTTACGTATTATTTTAAAAGTGGGTATAATGGGTACTATAATATTATAAATATTAATTAACAATATTATTATAAATATAGTTTGAGCTAATGCTATTAGTTGAGATTTTGAGAACCAATATTAAGTTTTTAGGTGTTGGCTCCTGAACCACCTGTTCGCGTCATAAACTGTCATTCCGATGCAATGTGAATTGTGATACGATTTGAAAAGTAATTTGTTGACAAAAGTACCTAGAGTAATAGTAAGGCGGCGTGAATCAACATCTTTGAGTAATATCAGGCCGTAAAGGTATCGAAAACGCTTACGTTTACACTTTACGCATAACTACTTATACGTAGGTATGCGCGAATTTATTAGAGTTAAAGTACCTAACACCTACCTTAGGTTTACTTGGAAAGTAATTCGTTCACTAAAGTACAGTAGGTAGGTACTAGAAAAAAAAAGTTGTATTTAAGTAAATTATTTTCTAAACGGAGACAACCCCGATTTCGTCACAATTATGCGATATGAATAAGAGTTATGCGATAGAAAGAGACGCAACTTGTAGGTAAATATAATCGTAGGCGATCGCGCGCTGCACAAGGTGAATTGAACTTAATGGTTTAGTAGTAAGAGTCCCTATTTCTTCTAATGACTCTTCGAAGTGGTGCTTCTGTGGTAACTAATATCTATTCTGTGACCATACTAACTACTAACATTGGACTGTTATTTATAACAGGAATCCAAAACAGGTAGTTATGTATAACAGTAACAGGTATAACTGGTATCGTATTTAACTCACCTCTAGCGCTCAACGCATTCGAGCGTTGCATAGTCTTATTGGAACATAAACTGACGATCTTTACACCCACAAACAATCAGCTGACGACGATTTTTTGTTTCTTTAACATTTAAATTATCTTATATTTAAAATTCAATAAGTATAACATCAATTTCATATAAATAACACCACAGTATATTTATTTATTTCGTGTAGGTTCCAAATTACATACAAACATATTTATTTATTAGAAACAAAATACTAATTACTTGAAAAAACTTTTTTTAACCAACATAAATAAGACAAAAAATTAGATTTCTATTAATACGTAAAATATTATTCTACTTCTTCATATGCATCTTCTGCTGTGTCTGTGACGTTTCGTAATTTTTTTAAATATGTATAATGTATAGAATTTTTATTCTAGTTTCTAGAAATATGTTACATACTAAGGTTTTACTTACGATTTATCATTGAAAATCGAAAACACAAACGCCGTATACTGGCGCGCGACAGTTTTTTGTGTACACATCAAGTTTGCTCGTATTCATTTAGTATTTTTAAAATTCCAGTTACGTAGTCATATAGGGAATTTATTCTTGTTTTTAAATATATGTCACATGCATAAGTTATATTAACAATGTATCAATATAACCTTGAAAAATAAAAGGGCGGGAAACGCGTCCGAGTTAGCTCGCGATGGCTCGACACGAGACTTGTTTAGATAGTTAACGCGAGTTTACGCGCGACACCCAGGAGAATAGGGTATACTACTTACTACCAAAGGTTATTCTAGTGGAGGCCAGAATAATATTTTTTAGGAAAGGTACGTTGAAGTAGTGAGTGAGACTTTTACAGCTTGAAATTCCTTGATGCTACAGTACATATTAATATAATTTGGAACCGACACAAAATTAATAAATGTACCTACTGTGGTGTTATTTAAATTAAATTGATGTTATATTTACTAACTTTTAAGTATAAGATAATTTAAATGTTAAAGAAACTAAAAATCGTCGCCAGCTGATTTTTTGTGGGTGTAAAGGTTGTCAGTTTATGTTCCAAAAACGCTCGAATGCGTTGAGCGCGCGACATGTTTAACACGCTGACTGACGGTGTTACCCCCGTCAAACGTACAGCTGACTATTTTTTTTATTATTTTAAAAGTATGAAAATTGAGATATATAAATTTCATAAGGTATAAAATAACTTTATTTTTTAAATTTTAAATGAGGTTTATGCACGTGACTGACATTGAACCCCCCCTCGTCTTTACAGCTGACGATAATTTTTGTAAAAAATATGATTGAAACAATAATTTAATACAACTTTCGCTCGGTATAAAATTCCTCGGAGCAGATTTTTTTCCAATGACTTTGTCATGCTGTCTCCTTTAGCTCCACCGCTATCGGAGCAGCTGACGTTCAGAGCTGTTATGTGTTAGGGGAAAACTATTATTCTTATGATTTTCAGCCGGTATAAAATGACTTTGTCAACTATAGCGCTACCTCCCGTAGTATATGTTAAGTTATATAAAAATATGGACATACGAGATACGAATGCAAATAGAAAATTGTTTACGAGCAAACTCTAAACAACATAAATAAAAAACCGGCCTAGTGTGAGTCGGACACGCGCATGAAAGGTACAAAGCAGCAATAAAACACGTTTGTTGTATGGGAGCCCCACTTAAATATTTACATTAATCTGTTTTTAATATTTTTGACGTAGAAGTAACATAAATAACTACATTATCTGTTAAAATTTCAAAAGTCAGACAGACGAACAGACGGACGGAAAGCGGAGTCTTAGTGATAAAGTCCCGTTTTTACCCTTTGGGTACGGAACCCTAAAAACATAACTAAAAACGGAAAATTCTATTGATATACGGGATGCTGCCCCTCAGTGGCGTAGCTAGGTGGACAAGGGCCCCGGTGCATAAGGGAAGAATCGGGCCCTCATGCCCCTCTTTCCGCGTAGCTTGAACTTATATTGACCTTTAAAATTAGTCATAGGAATAAGAATAGGAAACAGTGAGTTAAACTTATCCCTAGTAGGTTAAATCCATACGTCGCACTATGTGGACTTTAGGCCATTTTCGTGTCATAAATCTGTAACTTTTTTGTTTTTCAAGATATTTACATGATTTTTTTAATATTTTACTCTTGAATACATACACTTTCAAATGACGTTCATTTTGATCATATAATTTTTTTATTAAATCCGTTAAATAATACGCCAAAATAACAAAGTGAAAATTTGAATAATCTCATACTTATTTTAAGCTTATTTTACATAATTTTACAAAAAAATATATAAAAATGAAAATTTAAAAGGTACTTTAGGTATGAAGAGCCAAAAAACTTATACAATTTTGAAAAAAATCATGATAACATGAAAAAACATACAGTCTTTGTAGCTATGTTTTTCGAGTTTAATACAATAATTCTTAGTAAATATGAAATTATTTAAATTTTATATGATATTCTAAGACATAAATATAACAAAATAGTCGCTCAAAATTTATCTAAAAGTTCTACAACTTCATCTAGAACTCTGAGTCTTCCTAGAAATATGATTCTTTAAACTCGATGTATAAATATACGAAGTATAGTAAAGTATGTGTAAAACGATTTCGTTAATGGCTTATTTCTTGCATTTTCATGTGTGGTAAAGTTCAGACTTTAGTTTGGACCTATTTTAACCTTTTTTCCGTAACTCCCTGGGCGCCTTCAAAGAGTTGCCCAAAGGGCAGCACAGCAAAATGAAGTATCACACTTTCGTCGTGAATTAAGACTTTATACATAGAAGAAGGCTATTTACCATTTATATACATAATAAGTATACAATTGTGTTATTTCTAATGTGTAATGGCCAAAATTTGGTAGGACTGATATTTTTTCATACATACATTCACATTTTAATGTATAATATTATAGTTTACGCACTGAAACTGCAAAAACTATTATATTCTGTAAATCTGCATTACATTTACTATAAAATAAGACTATTCTCAGTACTTTAGCAGATTTCATTAAATGTCAAGTCGAAAATTGATGAGAAGACAAAACGATGCAGTACCTACGTCTCTAGAGGTGTAATTTACTGAAGAAAAAGATATTGATCCTATCTACCGTAAATAACATATTTCAAGCATTCTAAAATGGTATATACTTATATGATTCTCTTCAATGAATTAGACGATAAACAAAAACTCATAATTTGTATCGTATAAAGTAGAAAAACATACCTTTACATTTTTACATATTAACACATGTTGCGCACTGATGCCGCAACAAAAAAATTCACCATGTAAATCTACATTAAATTTGATATAAAATAAGTGTAATTACAGAACTTCGGCAAATTTCGATAACTGTCAAAACTCTAATCGAAAATGAAACATAAGAAAAAATGGCATACTACGAGATGTACGTCTCTAGTGGTGTCATATATGCAAAAACCAAATATTTAATTAATTTATAATAAAGAACATATTTTAAGGTTTCCAAAATGGTATAACACTTATATATTCCATAGAGGAAAGCTACTATAAAATCAAAGTTAAATTTCTACATTTCAAGAATAGTTTTCAACAAATTTCTATTCAGCAATTTTGAGCGTATTTTTCTCAAAAATAGGGATAAACAGAAGTGTTTATCGTTTGTATTTAGGTAGATTGGACCTTTGTCTACAATTTGAGGTATAATACATGTACCTCTGCCACTTTTGGAAAAAGCATTTATGGCACGGCTTTCTTAGGAGTGTCCACATAGTGCGTCGTCTCTATGAGGGGTAGAATCTCTATGTGTTAAATGGAGGAAAAATGGGAATAAATAAACAACTACGCACATACATGACGATATAGAATATTTATTATACAGATTATTGTTCGCAGAAGTCCGTCTGTACTTTTTATTTGGTCTGAGATAGTAGCTCATTCTTCAATTTGAACTTTTTTTTTTATTTTTTTTTTTTCATTGTCGATCAAGTTAAAAGTTTGAGAGTTATTATAGATTATACGAATACCGTTGTGCTGCAACCTGTATCCTGTATCATACATGTTTTGTCATCGGAATTTTTTTAGCGAAAATGAGTTCTAGCAGAATATGGTGCCAAATGGATGAATGAGCGGAATAGAAATAGTAGCATTTGCATTAGTGGCGAGACTTGATGAAAGATGAAATAAGGCTGGTGCTGGTAGTAGGGAAAACGAATTGCAACAGTGACACACCTAGACGACCTAGCGTCAACTATTATAGTTCATCCAGACCCCAGAAAGTTGAAAACACCGCAATGAATATCATAAATGAGAACAACAACAAAGTGATTCAAGGCAAGAGGGAATGAAAAAAGTTGATGAAAAAGTTAATATGGGTGGAGTATGGAATTTTCGAATTGATCTCACGACCGTCAAGCACGTGAGCTTATCGCTGATCTAATGTGTTTACTCATCCCAACTATCAAATACCAAATAACTGAAATAACGATAACAAACAGCACATGCTCATCAACACATGCGCTAAGCGTCCTCGACGCTTAGCGCATGTGTTGAAAATCTTAAATCAGAAGTCTTGTAATTGTTTTTGTTCATTTAACAACATTAAAAAAAAAAAAAGAAAAAAAAATCGAGCCTCGAAACTCGAGCCTGCTCACAAGATTTTTTTTTCCTTTTTTCTTATATGCTCCTCTCTTTTCAAAGCTGAGGCTAGAGGGCCCCTTGAGCTCCGGGGCCCTGGTGCACTGCACCACCTAGCCCTACGATAGCTACGCCACTGCTGCCCCTGTAAAGGGATTTTGATTTAAAAAATTATTTACATATTTCAAATTTTTTTGTATAAATAGTTATTTAAACATATATTTAACTAATTTAATACAAACTTAGGTATGTGTGTCGTAGTATTTCGCCATAATTTAGCTTCAAAAACCGAAACCAAAAATGTGAAATTATGTTTGATATTTTGCATGTTAAACGTTATATTTCTTGATATTTTTTTATTAAAATGTGTAGTATGTTTATTCTAGTTTCCAAAAATATATAACATGCCAAGGTTTTACTAATGATTAATTAATAAAAATCGAAAAACAAACGCGGATGACGTTTGGCGTGGACAGCCATTCGACACGCAAGGGTTTTTTGTGTAAACATTGCGTTCACATCAAGATTACTTGTATTCATTCAGTATTTTTAAAATTCCAGTTTCGTAGTCATGTAGAGAATTTATTCTAGTTTTTAAATATATGTCATATGCACAGGTCTTAGAAGCAATTTATCAATATAATCTTAAAAATATAAAAAGCGGGAAACCCGCCGCACCCCTCGCCGCCCCCCGGCGACACGTAATCTGTTACAAAATTTTAAAGCGCGACACCTTAGAGGATAATGAAACGCAAAATCAAAATTAAGAGGCCTCCTATTCACAGACTGTCGCTGTTTCTGCTACCCGAAATGACAAGGACAGCATGTGACCACATGTGACTTGAGCGTCTTAATTTAACTATCGTTTTACAGTATTCGGCCGTTAGACTTCTGTTGAGTAATAATATTCTGTGCTTTTAGACTTCTGGGCCTTCTGGCCCTAGTATGTCACAAAGGCTGTCATGGGTTAGGCTGTGTTTTGTAGGTACGTGGATACGTTTGTCGGAGTGGCCTCTAATTGTGGTGGAAGTCCGGTCCCTATAGAGGTAGACCGGCCGGTCGCGGGGGGTGTCCTGTGTTAGACAGAACCGCGAGACACTTCCCATTATAGCGGCTGATGGCAATCCGCAGGCTCAGTTCATACGCCATTACAGTCAGTTTTAGTGGGTAAACCGGCGAGTCAAGTCGGGAGTCCCACATATCCCCGGTATACCCCTCCCGGGGAAGGCGTAACGACCTTTCCCCTGCGATATCAAAAAAAAAAAAGGAACGTGGATACGTGGTAGCAAGATGACCTCAAAATGGCTGAGTCATATATTCATCAAAATATATTAGGTAGGGAGATTTTTGCCCCCTTTGATGAGATATCATGAGATTAAACTTGGCCCCTCCCTAATCTCATGTCTTGATTTTAATAGTAAATAAAACAATTTGTTTAATTACTTCTATTCAGACTAGTATTTGAGATTATTCTAATAAGCATGTGAGACGTACATAATTGGATTTTCCAATTTTTTTAATGTAAGGTTCGGGTTACATTAAATCATTAGGTAATTTTATGGCCTTTTGAGACATTTTTTGTCAGAAAAAAATTAAGTGACATTAGCCCTCGTCAAAGGCGTCGGAGGTCGTTGGTGTTTGGCCAGAGAATAACTTTCATTTTAAATTTTCGTCATTTATTGAATAACTTTGGTAGACATAAAGCATACCACTAGAAGGAATATTATCTAGGAATATATTTAAAATATTTTGAGGTTCAAAATGTTTTTTAGTTTTTACATAAATCGAGTTTAAATTTACTCGTTTTCAAATTTTTTTATTTATCAGTAGGTATGTGGGAGATAGGCAAACGAAATTGTTAAAAGAAATTGTATAAAAATATTATTAATTTACAAGAAAAAATTATTCAAGTATATTGAAAAAGTTGATTGGTACACACATACCTACTATAAGAAACAAAAAGATATAAAGGTAATAAATGATTCGGGAATTTTCATAGAAAATGAAAAAAAGATCGTTACTTAACTACAGTGACATTTAGGACAAGAATCGTTTTTTTTAAATGTTGTAGGTTCGTTACTTCACCAATTCTTCAGGAAACGTGTATCACCATTCACCATTACCAAACGTTTTATTTTCATATGATGCTAAACAATAAAAATGCCGAAATCTAATAGAAACTCAACACTTGCTGCCCGTTTGATACTATGATAAATGATTTACCTACTGACTCTATATTTCAATATTCATAAAACTGTGCATTTAAATTAACACAGTTATAAATAGCCCGCATAATAATATCATATCGGGTAGCTCGGTAGTCAGTTCCAAAATTTTGTTATCCATAAACTCATTACCATACAATCGATTTGGTATTCATGATGTGATTTGAGCTTTATTTAGCTACGTGACAAATTATACAAAATGTTGCTTTGGATTATCATCAGCTCATTTTTTGGCGATAGGTAATAAATTTGTTTTAAGTGTGTGTGCTACTACACATAATTAACACAATAAATAACAGATCGAATTCAAGGAGGTATGAAAGACCGTAGACGAAATCTGAAACTAAGAAAATACATAGGTACTTAAAGCGAAAAATGCTCCAATTCGAAAAGCTAGATCAGCATCGTTGCATTTTTTATTTGGACATAAATATATTATGTAGGTACTTATTTATAATGAACATAATACAAATACGTTAATAGCTACTACACATACTTAATACTTTAATATTGCAATTTAAAAGTACGGCGCGTATTTTACAGTAATTCTATAAGTTAAGGCTTTAAAAGTAATCGCACGCGCGGGTAAAAACCTAGTCGCTCGGTGTTTTCCTGTACCTACGTCACCACTATAAAAGAGTCATCACGACTATAATCGTATCCATTTTCTCGGTAACGAAGTAACGATGAAGATAACATTAATTCTAGTTGTTACTTTGTTATGTGGATACAGTTGGGGAGATGGGACCGCGGTTCCGGCCGTTAGTGTAACGACGACGGCGAGACCGTGGACGGCGAGATTTAGAGACGGCTTGGTTTGTACTTTGTGTTATAGTTCGGAGGATTAATAGGAATGTTTGTGTTAATAAGTCAGTCGATTAATGTTACATACGGATTAAGGATGTATTATTATTTTGAGAAAGCGTACCGTATGATTATAAACGCTTCTGGCTAATCTAAATGATAAAGATGCATCATTTAGATTAGCCAGTAATCAAGCTACATAGCATACATAGATATGTAGCTTGATTACTTGAAAAAAAAAAATGTATTTTTAATTTTTGCCTACTAAATTTTAGTTAACGCGTTAGATGTCCTTCCGATCTTAGGGCTCCCCCTAGGATTCGCATCGCATCCGCGAACTTATATACTAGAGTCCATACTCCATATACGAGCTCGCAGATACTTGCGATGCGATGCGAATGCGATGTGGTTTCGCCATTATGTGTTTCCGGCCCTTATGCGGCAAACATTGGTCGATTTTGGCGATTTCTCAAGCGATTCGCACGCAAGACCGCGAGACCACGACCCGCGACCAGCAAAAAAGCGAATCAAGTTATCTGGCCACGCCCACGGGTCGCGCGACTCGGTCTCGGCATTCGTTTCGTGCTCCATACTAAACAGTGAGTCGCGCGACCTACTTTCGGTTGCGTGTTGCGGTCGCATAGATGGGAAGGCTACCTTAAGAATAAATTTGCAGAGCACGACTAACAATGGAGCCTTCTTTGATAACAATACTAATTGAAAAATGTATTATTTTCAGGACAAATTCTTTGCCGGCGTAGCTGTAGCGACTTCAGTACAGAATGCGCTGCACAATGGAAAAGGGAAACATAAGCTGACTCATCACGACCCTCTTCATAATAAAAATTAACAAAGTCGAATGAAGTTTTAAATTTGAATATGTACTACCGAACAAGTTTCCGCTTGACCAGGCATGAGATCTAAATCGCCTAACATCGCCGTTGAATCGTGTCCACGGAAACATACGGTCTATGTGTAAACACGTACTTCAACCAAGTCTGCAGTCGTTGCAGTCACTTCCTTTGTGTTTAAATATTTTGAGGCATCCTGGTGCAAAGACAAAGTTATGAAACTGGTTGAGCAGGAACTTTGTCGATATTGTACCTATTTGAAAATGAAGTTATTTATTAAATATTATGTCGTCAGATGGTCTCAAAATATATCATTCTGGTATTAAATGACTTAAACTGCAATTTGCAATTTTGCAGATAAGTTAAATGCATATAACTTTCAGTAGATACAGTTGTAAGAGAATTGTGCGAACGAAGGAGTCTAATTTTTGGCACAGTTAAAGTATATGTCGAGAAAAGTGCAAGCTAATACATATTAAAAATGCTTAGAAATACATATAATTAATAAAAATAACAACATATATAATATATTACCTCAGATTATTACCTACACACTAAGGTGCGTTTGATGGTATACAATTTTGTTACATGTTAACGTTGGTCAATTTGTGTCAATATTGATATTTGTTTTATTTCAATTAACTTTTTTATTTAAATTAGAGGCAAAAGAACTTAAAAAATTAGATGAATTATTAGATATTCGGGCAAATTTTGAGCACATTTCGACGTCTAGTAAAAGAAAATCCGTTTACCTCAACAAAGAAAATTAGGTTAATGTAGGTACAGTACAACAATGAATAGATTTTTTGTATTAGGCTGACTAAGCATTTTGAAATATTAGGTTATTCAATATATTTGCATTAAATTACACAGTACAGTTATGATAGATGATTTATCTATAACATTTTTTGTCAAAGTAGATGTTCTAGAAATGTACGAGGCGTGGGCCAGCACTATGTACACTATATGTAAATATAGCTATATAATATAGTAACCGTTTCCTATTCTTTATTTTATTTAATTTTACATCGTTTCAATGTGCATTTAAATTAAATTCGTCAAGGAGAGCAACACAACGTAAAAGAAAACATGGCATATCAGATCTTAATTAACCAAAGAATGTCATTTTATAATGACATGACTTTTGGCGTATGACGTTCAAGAAGACGTCTCTTCCTAAAACTGTCAACTACATCAAAAGTCATGTCAAAACAACTGCCATGGCCGCCTTAAAAATAGGGTTATCGCATAAAAAACTTTTCAAATAATCATTTCTGAACGCATGTACCCTTTTTCAAATTATTTTTTGTATTTTTATGAAATTCCCATATTTTTTTCCTATTTACCTATGTGGTGTACATAGAGCTGGCCCAAAATCAAACATCTCCTTTACCAAAGAACACAGTTCAAACAGTTATTAACTTATTATTTATTCCTCTTTCCATAAATCAGACAAAATCAATACCAGCAAGAAAAGAAAATAAAAGTACTTATCGGAATTCTACGAAACAGAGGAAGTCCGCTACTCAATTTTTATTTATTTCACTTCCGAGTTCGGACATATTTCAATAGTCCGAGGCCAGACAAGAAACCGACAAAACAAAAGGCGATCTTTAAATCTGGATAGCGGCCAATATAGAAAAATTACGGCAACAATCTTCTTCGAACATGTTAAACCCGTTGCTCGTAACAATAGAATTATCTATTTTATCGACTCCTACGAACTCACGTCTATCTGACCCAGACGTGAGTTCGTAGGAGTCGATAAAATGAGGGTTTAATATTGAAATAGTGTTATCATATTTTGTCTTAGTCTTTTAAGGAAAGCTGGCTTTCTTGGCTTTCGTCTATTATAGTCAGTTATTCTTGGATTAAATAGAAAAATAAACTACCAAATTTTTGCGTAATTGCTCTGGTCCAGGATTAATAATTTGAAACTGCATGTTTCGCTTACTATTTCATGTTCAAAAAGCTTTTTTAATCACTCCATGAAATTGCGCCTAATCAGACAAAGGCATACATGGAATAAAACCTTAATCGCACACTCGCTTCTAGTTTTAATATAGGACGGCAGAGCCGACGAAGCGGGGTGAAACAAAGGGGCAATTCTGCTAAATAAAACCGGCATTAATACAATTGAAATCAAGTCCCGATACGCTAAAACTCTCAAACGGTGTTTTATGAACGATAAACCAACGTGAAACTCGCTCTGATTGGTCGAAACGTCATTAAATCCGTTCATGGTAACATGTCGCTTCACTTTCAATCCAATAAAAATAAAACGAAAGACTACTTTAAATACGAGAATTGAGGTTCAGCACTTAATTGTTTTGGAGCTTCGTGCTCTCCCAAATCCTTTGAACGCTCATCACTGCGCTGCGATGATAGCACTAATTCGATAATTGCATGTCTCTAAACACAAGAGGTATGGAGAAATTAAAAAAACACATTATTTTGTACATTTATTTCTTAATAAAAAGAGAAAAATTCACAAAACATAATGAAGCTTGAGATTTATTCAAAGTATATTTTATGAAGCGCAGAACGACACAAATGGTAATGTTACTAACTTTATAAGTTTGAGTTTAGACGATAAAGTTTTTATAACGTAAATTATACTTATTTTTTGATAAAAGTAATTGCTGCATGTTCTACTTACTACCTTTTGCCCTCCTGCTAGGTAACTGTAGAATTATGATTATGAAATTATCTAAAACATCCTCAAATGACCGCGCGTCTTGATAACGTAATCACATCGCTTTTGTAATGTATCACATTCATTCGACAAACACTTAAGTTTATTGTCCAACTCGGGTTTTCCGCTGTAAAATAAAATTTTATTCGTTATGACCTGCGTAAAAAATCTTTTAACATAATGATGCATAATGAAGGAAATTTGAGAGAGTGAAATTAAAATTTTTAAGACTTTTATGCACAACTTACTACCTATAACTTAGGTTATGCACTATGCAGTAAATAATTTTAAAAATTGACTACATTACTATAAGTAAAATAAAATGATTATTTTAAAACACTTAACTATATTAAATGTACATTGTATATGTCACCGTAAAATTGTAAAAACCGTTAGATTGTAAAATAACTAACGAGATTGTAAAAATATGTCGAAAGATTCATTACTAACTATACATTTATATCTAATCTAACGAAAAATGATGTGTTAAATAATTATTATAGGCAGAATATTCGCATCGGAAGGTAGATTTTACAATTCCACTAGTTATATTACAATCTAACGGATTTTACAATTTTACGGTGACATATGACATTTCACGGCAATCATACTATCCTAATATTAATAAATGTGAAAGTTTGTGAGGGTGGATGGATGGATGAAGTTTGTTACTCTTTCACGCAAAAACTACTGAACGGATGTCTATGAAATTTGGTTTGGCAGTAGTTTAAGTTCTGGATTAATACATAGGCTTCTTTATATCTCGAAAAAGTACAGTGTTCCCGTGGGATACTGTATAAATTACGCAGGCGGAGCTGCGGGGAAAAGCTAATACTGTTTAATCATACTAAGCTTTTCAAAGATGTTCTGACAAATTCTTACACAGTGATCAGTATATCCTCTGGGAGGTCGCTACGTAGAGTCTGCAGATTACTGGATAATTCCCTCACTTCGTCTGTCCGCCTTTGTTCTTCTGTCTTCAGCTCCGTAATTACACCCTCAATTATTCTTAACTCATTCTTCATTTCTTCTTCGCACTTTTACATAAACAAATAGAAAATAATTTAGTATTAAAGGTAAGAAAAATATATACATACTAGAGCAATAAGTTGGATATATTTTGTAGTCATTGAAACCACTTAAATAGTAACTGCTACTCAGATATTTGTGTAGCTCTTAAAAAGAAAACTCCTAAGCTGTAGATAATAACTCCCCACATCAATATCGATGACGGTGGCCGGTTTTATTGAAACCAGGCCAGTTACGCAGGAGTAATTTTATGTAATTTTATAGTGCCCAAGTGTGTGCGCAGTATACAAGAGCACTCTCTCTTTTCCTTTACTCTCATAATCCATTGGGACGGATAACCGACAATACTGACGAGAAATTAGGCGCAGGTCCGACTTTTTACATGCCCATCCGACGCATGGATCATCTTTATTGTCAGACAATCAAGTGATCAGCCTGCATTGTCCTAACTAAACTTGGAAACAACATTTTTGTTGTTCCAATGCGGGAATCGAATCCTACGACCCGAGTCAAGAGCCAATGCTCTAACCACTAGACCACGATAGCTGTAGATAAGCAAGCTACAAGTTGACAGATGCTTTTTGAATTTGGCCTTCCAGTTCGGTCATTTCTTAGGTAGTGTAAAAAGTAACTTACGTAGAAGGCTCGGGTACTCCTAAAGCGATCTGCTATATCACAAAGACTGTCCTCATATTTCCGTCTGGAATTAAATAAACAATATATTATTGACTAGCACATACACGTATAATATGTTATAGACGAGGCATGTTAAGGTGAAAACTGTCCCCAATTTTGGAGATTTTGGGGCCATTTTGACATTTGATCTATAGTGAAATCAAGATGGCTGATATTTGAAGGTGGTGAAAACCAAGATGGCGTAATTTTTTCATGTAAAAAGATTTGTTCTGTCAAATGTAAGTCATAGCCTATCTTTAGTTTTGAAATCTTTGGACTAGAATCCATATAATAGTGGGAACTATGCACTATGAAGCTAAGTATTTAATATATAATAACGTAGTGAGTGTTTGTTATCGTACTTCCGCAAATTAATGTCTCATTCCATTAAATATTTTATAACTTAGCTGAGAATTCTCAGAACAGATCAAACCGGAAGAAACAAGCGATATATCATCTAATAAGATGCGACAGAAAGTTTTTAATTCTAAGAAATGTTTCATGGCTGAATCAGTACACAAACAGAGTTTGGATGTCTTGATGGAATGAGACATTCAAGCTCTCCTACCTAATGAGGTAAAGTCTCAAACATAGATACTCAAGCGCTAAACTTTTGAAGATAGGTAGATTCACGAGGTAGGTGAATGGTGAATTTAACCACAAAGCGCTATTCATATTTTACTGTGATTTAACTTAACAAAATAGACGCCTCATAACAATACCTACAAATGACCAAACATATAATAATTTTTAATTATGACGTTTACATTTTCACCACCACCAAATTCACACTCTCAACATTGTCAAGCTTTGGTTTGGTCTTAAAACAAAAATAGATTTTCAAAGATCAGGATTCGATTCTCGTTCCAAAAATATGTTGAGCATATGATTTTAATCTTAACCAGATTATCCTTTAAAACATTTTAACGCACGGCTGATATTTCACGCCGGGCGCAAAGCCTGCGCGTCATACGGCAGTGCGAGAGTGTGCAAACGAGTGCAGAATGTCAGAAAAAAATCACGTTATTTTTCTGTAAATTACCAAAAAGTGTTTAGTTACGCATACTGTCATTACATAATATGTGATACTGTAGTCTGTACCTATTGAGTTGAATATTCAGTTCGGTGCTGAGTGGGAGTTTTCGTCAGTACTCGCTACGCGTGAAGAAGTTACCTACAATTTGTATGAAATCGAAGTTACCATTGTTTGCCGCTAGGGGCGTTGTTTCGATGCCATACAAATTGTAGTTAACTTATTCACGGCTAGTAGTGACAAACACGCGCACTCCGCAATCGGATTAATACACCATGTATAGGTAACAAGCTTTTGCCCGCGGATCCGCTCGCGTAAATACATTATCTCGCGGGAACACTACTTTTTCGGGATGAAAATATCCTATGTTCCTTCCCGGGACCCAAAGTATATAATATATCTGCCACCGTAAAATTGTAAAAAACCGTTATATTGTAAAATAACTAACGAGATTGTAAAAATATGTCGAAATATTCATACATACATACATACATATAATCACGCCTTTTTCCCGTAAAGGGGTAGGCAGAGACCACTTTTGCCACTTGCTACGATCCTCACATACTCGTTTCGCTTCGTTCACTTTCATTCTTACCATCCATTCCTCCTCTTACATTCAACATAGCGAAGCGGCTCTCCATGGTCCACTTTTCACCTCCGCGAGAAACGAGACGTGATGGGTGGTGAACCACATCGCCGCCATTTTGGATAATTAAATTATTTTTATTATTATCCATTGCGTTTCCACGGATTGGTAGAGAGGGTAGGAATAGGGAAAGGGAAGGATAGGTGGTGTGGAAAGGAAGATTGGTAAGTTGGAGTGGGAAATAGGAAATGTAGGATATTACCGCCCAGGAGGGCAAGGGATAGGACAGTAATAGCTAGGGAAGCCGGGGTCGCGTACCCGTATACTATACCACAACTACCGGATAGGTAAGTTGGGATGAGTACCCCATGACATTTATTCAATATTCATTACTATATATATTTATAATCTAACAAACAATAATATATTGTTATGTTATAAGCAGAATATTCCCGTCCGAAGTTTATAAACATTTTATAATTTCACTAGTTATATTACAATCTAACGGTTTTTACAATTTTACGGTGACATATCTACATATATCAAATTTCATAAAAATCGGTTCAGCGGTTAGAGTGTGAAGAGGTAACAGACAGACAGACAGACAGACACTTTCGCATTTATAATATTAGTATATATGGATTTAGGTCATACATGTCAAGCTCAATGTCTCTATCGTCCTGCACCAACTGCGCTTGGAGCTCCCGGCGCTCGCGCTGCGCCCTCTCCACCGAGCCGTCGAGCTCCTCGCAGCGCCGCTGTAGCTGCATGCGCTTCGCCGTTAATCGCACTACAAACATTCGATAAGGGCAAGAACGCACACCGTAAATCCTATGTCATACAAACGATCCATTCCCAAACATTCGATTATAAGGGCAAGAATGCACTGGAAGTCGATGCGCAGAACTTACATTTTTTTACACACAAACGCATGAAGCATAGATACCAGGAGTCCGAACGGTATAGGCTTTTTAATAATAATTATGTACACAATAATAGGACCAGATCTTAGTTCTCTTTTCTGCCGCTAGGCGTGCGAGACCGACGAGTACCGCGTGTTGCCAATACTATTATACCGAGTGTTGCCAATACTATTATTTATTACAATTATTTTTAAATTACCGTTAGGCAATTACCGTGTTCTACGGTATCTATTTTTCGAGAACAGTTTCTAAGAATTTCCTAAAACTTTTAAATAATAAGATTTCAATCTTTCCAGAGCTGTCAATAGCAACTTTAAACTTCCCGCGTAATTTCAAACGAGTGCATGTCGGACCGTCGCGCGCTCTACCGGCAAAAATCTGTCCCCGTAATTGAGACCATTATTTTAACATTACGTTCGGACTCCTTGTTATCTATACTTCGTGCACAAACGATTCGCATACGTTACGTAATGTTAGACCCCAATAAATCGCAGGTTACTACTGTTTCTGCTTCTATGAATAATAATGAATAAAGGCAGTATGTATGTGACTTGAGTTTTTTTTGTAGCCTTTGAGTATTTGTCTGATAATTTATTAGAGTATTTACTATATCATGCAGTGGCGTGGGGTTAGTATAACTCCATTCCTATCGGCTTCACTTACAACTTACCTACCTTTTGAAGACACTTATCCAAATCCCTACCTTACAGGCTAGGGCTTTCCTGTGAAGGAGAACCAGCCTTCGCCACTGGTGTCATGTGTTTGATGCTCGGCGCAAACGAGCTACCGACTACAGTCGCCGGCGGCCAAAGCTATACAAGATTTGTGTGTGTAGCAAGTCTATCATCACAAGAGTTATTTACGAAAAGCGTGCCTGCTTCTCGCTGGCATCCTGTTACCTACAATGAATTCGTTAAATACGCCGCAAATCTCAATACAACGCGATAATGTTGATTACTGATTATTATTTCCCCTGTCGTGTACTGTCGCCCAGTGCGGTCGTGCCTTTAATCACAACTAAAGTCGTGCAACATAAATTCACGCGCACGACTGCAGCTTACCAAACAAACTACTTTGTCATGCATCAATTTATTGCGCTGAGCCAAAATGGTGCAAGTATAGATGAGGTTTAGATTAATATTTTTGCATAAATGTGTCTGTTTCAAATTCAATACAAGCTTTAAGAACTGGATATTTTCCATTAATTTCTGCATACACTCTTTACTGAGTCCGTCTACAATAATTTGGCCCCAACGTTCAGAGATCTCATTCCTTTCATGTTAATTATAAAGTCTCGAGGATGCAGCGACGAATTATAATTTATGGTTAAATAAACTTACCTTAAAGTTATATTTTATACTTTGGACCTCATGTTTTTTTCTATTTGATACAACATACGCAACTGCCAACATGTGCAGAATGTTTCAGTTTTCACGAAGCAGATATAAAATAAAGGTCGTCACTCGTTATAACTTGGATAAAAATGTGTGTAGAAAAATCATAAAATTTATGTAGTTAAATCATATTACCAAGGAAAACAAAGCGAAAGGTGTAGAATAAGCTATATACTATTACAATAAATTTTCTCAGAGTTTTCTCCAAATTTTTATTTAGTGACTACCGCAGGCTTAGCATGCGCATCGTGGAGACGCCGAAGAATCGACAAAATAGGAGATTGAAGAAACATTAGACCATTCGAAGCAAAATAGTTCTTATTTTAAGGCAGCAAGGTCGATGCATCGGCGTCGTTATGAGAAAAGAACACTTTTTTCTTCCCGAGCATGAGCTTACAAAATGGCCTCTTTTGACTGCTAAGGTAGAAACGTTTTCTTGTTTTATTGTCAAAGATTCTTACAATTATGTCACCTACTCCACATCACGGCGCTCCTAGACAAATAGTTTCTTTACGTTCAGACATGTACTTGAATATTTGTTCGTTTTTGACAGAAGATTTCCCGGCAGCCATTTTAATTATTATGGCTGTTTAGAAATGTTGACTTCTATTGACGACCTTGTTGCCATGGATTAAGGGCTATTTTGCAACGAACCATTTGGATAGAATATTTCTTCTTTAAATTTATTTCTTCGGATCGCCGTGCTAAGCCTGCTGGTAGACTTGGTACTGACAGACGTTTTCTATCTTATCTACCAACTGGAATAATTTGATAACTACTTTAATAACCAATATGTAGGTACCTATTTTTGAACTTTCGTTCATTACATACAAAACATTAGGCCGCCGCGCTGCCTCGATAACAGGAGGAGCAATATTAAATAAATAAAATACACATAAAAAAAAACAAGTAAGATAAAGCTTGTATAGAGAGGCCATTAATGTAATATGAGGCCTGGGCCTGACATATAATTTCAGGATAAGGAGTCATTCTGTTCACCCACGAAATTGTATAATAATATAAAAAACAAATACCATTTTCTTGCTTGAGTCGCTCTATTTCCGCATTTAGCGAACGCGCTACACGGAGCATAGACATCGTTTCTCGATATTTTTGCTCATTTTCGGCATCTAAGGCCGGTATTGCGGAGCACTGAAAAATTATACGTAAGTACTTTACTATCATTTAGAAACAGTATAAGTAGGTACATTAAACGATTACACTTTTTTAATAAATATCGCATAATATATTTTTTTATATACCTTTATATATACAAGCTTAGATTAATAACGCCGGCGTTATAATTCTATGCATACAAGAAAGTTAAAACTATGAAACTTACTTGTACAACTAAATCATTTTCTATTTCCTCTAAATTAGATTTTAGTAAGCATATTTCAATTTGTTGTTGCTCGGGAGAAAACATTTTGCTTAGTAAAATTTCGTAAATTATCAATGAGCTTATCGAAACAAAGATACCTATGAAAATTTGCGACGTGTGAAATAATAATCCCGCCATTCCATTTTCAAAATTGTAACCTTTTTTCTCAGAATTTACATGACACAGACTTCTCTTTTAAAGCTTATGTTCAAGTATTTTAATAAAAAAAAAAAATCAGAAATCTTTCAACTTTATAGTAAAAATCATAAAAATCTAACAACTACGACATTAGAATTAAGAATACATTATTATTTATTAGGTACTTATCTATTTATTATATAATTTAAACCAAGCAAAATAATTGTATAATAAGCAACTTTATTTCTCCCAAAAGAAATGGATTATAACATTCCTAATGTTTTTGTATTACATAATATATAACGTTTGGTAAAATCAATGACGGATATTTAGGGTACATAATCTACTGCATATGTATAGATGTTTAGGCAGAAAAATTATTGGCATACTCAAGGTAAAAAAATCATCTCCGCTCAACGCCAACTCGCCCATTTATACGAAGATTATTTTGATTTTTATCTGCTTAAGTCTTAAACGCATAGACGTATATATTATGGACGGGGCATGTTAAGGCAAAAAGTGTCTCCAGTTAAATGGCCCCAATTTTGAGATTTTGGGGCCATTTTGACATTTCAAATAAAGTGAAAACAAGATGGCTGACATTAGAAGTATGGAGAAAACCAAGATGGCGTAACTTTTTCTTGTATGAAGATTTGCGCTGTCAAATGTACGTCATAGCCTATCTTGAGTTTTAAAATCTTTGCTTAAACGTCAAATACCTAAACGTCTATACATAAGCAGTAGGTACCTAGATCATAATAATTATAAACTACCCAAAATATCCGTAATTGATTTTAGCGAATCTTATCTACACTAATATTATAAAGAGGAAAACTTTGTTTGTATGTTTGTTTGTTTGTTTGTTTGTTTGTAATGAAAAGGCTCAAAAAGTACTGGACCGATTTCAAAAATTCTTTCACCATTCGAAAGCTACATTATCCACGAGTAACATAGGCTAAATTTTATTTTCGAAAAAAAATAAGGTTCCGTAAGATATTTGGGTTTTTCGGACACAAGGTGTAAAAAATCAACCAGAAAAGTTACTTATTTTGCATACGCTGCCTAAGCTATAAAAGATAGAACCATAAAATGTTCTAATTAATTGTAGATCTTATAAATATCTACAAAAAAGTCCGCGACACACTATACCTAACTATGTCGAGTGAGGCACAACAACCATTTTTTTATTTAGAAATCTTGAATTTTTTTTTGACTACATTTAAACGCGTTTATTTTACTCATGCTATTATTCCTTATCAAAATAAATTATTTAATCACTAAGTACAGTTTATGTAGATAATATTTGGTCTGTGGACTGTGAATAATTAAAATTGGACGTTTGGTTTTGAAGTTATGGCGAAATTAAAATATTACGATTTCTGCTGCACGGCCCGTTGGGAAGTGGGCGTCACCAAGGCGGGGGTGCGCGTGCGGGAGGGATAGATCTATGAGTAAGGTATGAGGGAGTTTAGATCTATGAGTAAGGTACCCGCAGTATTAGTATCAGTATTGTACCCGTGCGAAGCCGGGGTGGGTCGCTAGTATAATATACATACATACATATAATCACGCCTTTTTCCCGTAGGGGTAGGCAGAGACCACTTCTTTCCACTTGCTACGATCCTTACATATTTGTTTTGCTTCATCCACTTTCATTATTCCCTTCATACATGCTCTTCGATTTAGGGTACTCTTGACCTGGCCTTTTTTCGAGACGTCCCCGATTTGGTGTTGGAACGTCCGCCTAGGTCTACCCCTTCCAACACTTCCATTCACACTCGCATTATACACTTTTTTCGTCAATCGTTCTTCATTCATTCTCTCAACATGGCCAAACCATCTCAGCATACCTTTCTGAATTTTTGTCACTACATCTTCTTTCAGACCACAACGTTTCCTTATCTCACTATTTGTTATGCTGTCACCCAGTTTAACTCCTATCATGCTTCCAGTGGCGTAGCTAGGTGGACAAGGGCCCCGGTGCATAAGGGAAGAATCGGGCCCCCATGCCCCTCATCCCCTCTTTCCGCGTAGCTTGAACTTATATTGACCTATAAAATTAGTCATAGGAATAAGAATGGGAAACAGTGACTTGAATTACTTATCCCTAGTAGGTTAAATCCATACGTCGTCTCTATGAGGGGTAGAATCTCTATGTGTTAAATGAAGGAAAATGGGAATAAAAACAACAACGCACATACATGACAATATAGAATATTTATTATACAGATGACTGATGAGATCAATAAAGGGAAAAACGATTTTTAATAGAATTCCCCGTCCAATACACAATCTCTTGCGCGCTTTAATTCATGAGTTCTTGGACGCTATTTCTCGATAGTGTTGTAATAAAAAAATGTTAAAATCCGAAGAGCCTTATGATTCCGAACATAGGGGGCATTTACCTTACTAATATCGCTACTGAACAAAGGGAGTTGATTTTAGAGTTAAGTGTTCATATTACATTTGTATGTTGATGCCAAAAATAAAGTTTGTTATTAAATAATAAAGTTTTTACTTTTTTCTTTAAACTTATCATATTTACCTATCCTTTATCTAAATTTATCTATAAATAAATAACAAACAGAATTATCTCTTTCTCTTTTTTCATATTTAAAGACGCTTTGAACGCAATAAAAATGTTTAGAACATTAATATAATATAATATAACCCATTTTTAGAATTCCATAGTTGGGGAGAGTTGTGACAACGTTATTTCGCGCCAGGTTTTTGTGAGGCCGTGTTACAACTTTTACGTAAAATAGAGCTCTGCAAAGTTTTTTGACATAAAGCTATGGAAAATGAAACGTAAATGTCACAGAAACGTTAACATGGCCGAATTTCTATACAATTTTCGAAATTTTATTATATTTTTATCTCGAAAACTACGGATCTTATAATTTTGAAAACTTGCTAAATTACTGCGACAGTAAAAGAACTTTAAGCGGTAAAATTACCATAAACCAATTAATAGTACAAATATGGGATATTATTCTAAAGTTAAGCCCTTTGTTGTTCGTAGAAGTCCGTCTATACTTTTTATTTGGTCTGAGATAGTAGCTCATTCTTCAATTTGAACTTGAGTTTAGAAAAACGTTTTTTATTTTTCGTTGTCGATCAAGTTTGAGAGTTATTATAGATTATACGAATACCGTTGTGCCCTCTTTTTATTTAATGTGCGGAATAGAAATAGTAGCATTTGTACTAGTGGCGATACTTGATGAAAGATGAAATAAGGCTGGTGCTGGTAGTAGGGAAAACGAATTGCAACGGTCAGCGACACACCTAGTCGACCTAGCATCAACTATTATAGACTATAGTGCATCCAGACCCCAGAAAGTTGAAAACATCGCAATGAATATCATAAATAAGAACTGATACAAGTCAAAAGGGAATGAAAACTTGACGAAAAAGATAATATGGGTGGAGTATGGAATTGTCGAATTGATCTCACGACCGTCAAGCACGTGAGCTTATCGCTGATCCAATGTGCTACAGGCGTACTCATCCCAACTATCAAATACCAAATAACTGAAATAACTATAACAAACAGCACATGCTCATCGAGGACGCTTAGCGCATGTGTTGAAAATTCTGAAATCAGAAGTCTTGTAATTGTTGGTGTTTATTTTAACAACATAAAAAAAAGAAAAAAATTCGAGCCTTGAGTCTCGGAGAGCCTGCTCACAAGATTTTTTTTTCCTTTTTTCTTATATACTCCTCTCTTTTCAAAGCCGAGGCTAGAGGGCCCCTTGAGCTCCAGGGCCCTGGTGCACTGCACCACCTAGCCCTACGATAGCTACGCCACTGCATGCTTCTTAATGCTCTCATCTCAACTGCATTTATTCTGCTTTCATGTTTCTTCTGCCAAACCCAACTTTTACTTCCGTACATGAGTGTGGGAACCAACACCCCCGCATGTACAGCCAAACGAGCCTTGTTAGACACCTTCCGACTGTTCATAAAGGAGTGCAAAGCTCCATTCACCATGTTTCCTACATTCACTCTTCTTTCAATATCACTCTCATACTTTCCATCTCTTGTAAACTTTGAACCCAGATACACAAAATCATTCACCTGTTCAATTTCTTCATCTCCAATCACGATATTGCAGTCTGTCACTGCCTCATCTCTTTCAAACACCATTACTTTCGTCTTCTTTACATTCATCTTCATATCAATATTATATTGATAAAAAAGCAAATTAGTTATTTAAAAATAACCTTAAGATAAGTATAATTTTATATAATATAAATAAACTTAATTAAAAAATAAAATTTAAATAAAGTGATAAGTGAATTTTATCATGAAATCTTCATGAAATGTAAAATTGTTAAACATTGACAAAACCCATGACCGCGATCTGCAACCGCGAATTGCTATACGTGATCCCCGACTTGGTGACTTGGTCCGCGATCGGAGGGCGTGGCTAGAGATTCGCTGGTCTCGGTCGTGCGTCGCGGTAGCTAAGATCGGAATACTAGTTTTAAAGCGCGAGGAGCAACCCGCGACCGAGACCGAGTTGTGCAACCCACTGCTTATAATAAATTTATATGGAGCACTAAACAAATCCCACAACCGCGTCGCGCTCCTGGACGGGGCTAGAGAACCTGGGCCTCTAGTCAAGGTGCTTTCGATAATTTCGACGGCAAAGTTTAGAATCTAAAATGTATGGCATTTGATATAAGTCCGATATCGATATATGACATGTCGCTTGCGATGTCTTATGTCAAATCTAATACGTTTTGTTTTCGAATTTCGCCGTCGTAATTATCAAATGCATCTTGACTCGAGGCCCTGATTCGCTGGTTGCAGGTCGCGTTGCGCTCGCATAGATCGGAAGGCTACTCAGGTTTTAGTTCATCATTATATTATTTATAAAATAAATTATTAAGTAAATCAAAAATATATTGAGATAATAACAGAAAAGTAAGAAAACAAACGATTTTAAATTTAAGTAAAAAAATAAATAAAGCAGAGGAGTTTTCCTTGTAGGTATGTGATTAAAATATAAAGTAGACGTTAAACGAAATAACTTTTGCCTACTTCGTGTTTTTCAACGAGAAAAGGTTCGTATTTTTCTTAATCATAAATTTTATTTTATAACTTAGTCCAATTAATATTCATTTATACATGACCTTTTTAAGCGTTTTGAACATTTGACGAATAAAAACACCTAAAATTTTAGGTCATATTGTATGTATCCAAGTAATTATTATTATGTAAGTAGATTCAAATTTCAATGTACCCTTTGAACCACTAAAGGATAAGGGCTAAGGGGTAGGCATATTGTACTCTGTATCAATACGTAGGTCCACCTATATACTAAACGCGCGTCTGTAGAGTACCAGTGAGAGTCTCCGAGTATCAATGTGGAAGTTTCTATAACTCATGGCTTTTAGCCACTATAACAGGGAAGTTGAATTTCCTTTTAGCTTCCGACCAGATCTATACAGAAGTTACAGAATACTTCAAAATCCAATTACACAATTTCGCAATCTAAATGGCGGTTACTGAGACTTAGTTTATTCAATGCTTAACTCACGAAATAATAGCCGCAAGGATAGAATGAAATGATTTCACGGAGGTTAGATTTAATTTAAATTATACTTAAACCAAATAGGGTACTTATTGTTGAGACAGCATTAAATAAATTTGTCATTTATGTTAATAAGTAGTGGTATACCATTTTGTACATCTTTGGCTATACAAGGAATTTGTAGTTGTTTACCTATAAATTCCTTGGTAGGGAATATTTAACATAATTAACTGCCAAGTGTCAACTAGAAAATTAAATACATCTATGCCTACCGCCCAAAATTATGTCCAGCATATAAATATAATGTAGTATTTTAATCAGAAAAAACCAACCAGGTGCGAGTCTCACTCTACCACGCCGTTTCCGCGGCGTACGCAGCGAAAGCTCTCAAAAGGAGAAAAAAATAAACCCGATTTTGAAACATTCTTGATTGGTGCTCCGCTCGTATTGAGCTTAGCATGATGTTATATAGCCTAAAGCCTTCTTCGATAAATGGACTATCCAACACAAAAATAATGTTTCAATTCGAACCAGTAGTTCCTGAGATTAGCGCGTTTAAACAAACAAACAAACTCTTCAGCTTTATAATGTTAGTATAGATTTACCCCCTTACTAATAAACGCTGTATAAAGCTTCGAATAACATAACAGTGTTTTGTTCCCGTCACACAAATGACATTTTTAATTCGATTGAAGAAGACAAAACACTGTATAACTATTCAAAGCTTATACAGCGTTTGTTAGTAAGGGGGTTAGTATATTTTGTTGTTATAACGGCAACAAAAATAAATAATCTGTGAAAATTTGAAACGTCTAGCTATACGAATACATTATATAGAGCTAGAGCCCGTCGTCGAAAAAGGAGGTCATCGAGACCACTGCACTGTGTGGCGGTTCTAAGCCTGGCAGATTTTTTATCCGCCTTTATCATTACCCTCTTTTTTTGCTTCGCCGTAGTAAAATAAAACAAAAACCCGTTTAATTACTCCAAACTGGGAACCTCGGATATTGTATCTTTTATCGGTATTTGTTGAATTTTCAGTTCATAGGGTAGCTTAATTGACCGTAAAATTATGCACGCAGTACACTTGAAGCCGTTTATCATCCATCAAATGACGCTCGCAAATCGCAATTCAAAAGGTCGGATCGGTGCCAAAACGTCTGACTAGTGGCTACCATCCTATACATGGCACATTTACATTGTGTATATGGTTTTCGAACAAAATTTTAGATAGGTTAGGATAGGTTACCTCGTACCTACCCCAAATGTCTAGGTAGTTATTAATTAGTAAGACCCATAGATGTATAATAATAATAGGGTAACACCTAAATGAAAACGATAGGTTAGTTTTTAACTTTCATAGTTATAAAATTATTATTGAATCCGGAAACATAATATTATGTAGGAGTTTTTTTTTTATTTCGAACGTGTTCTATTTCTTGCTATTCTTTTTTAGGATTCCGTAGATCCGTATCCGGTTTTATGAACGTTAACGTTTGATAGAGTTACTAAATTCTACCAAACGTAGCTACACCTAATTTTGTGCAGTTAACGAGTTTGTCCCTACTTAAAAAAAAAAAAACTATTTTTTTCCATCCTGACAAAAACAACACAGTAAATGAACTCTTTGTAGGCCATCACTTGTTCCGCAAATCCCTCAGCGAAAAGATTGATGAGAATATTTTTCAGATTGCAATTTTGCATTCGCCAGAGCCATCATAATCATTTACATTTCTTTTGGTTTCATTTATAAGGAAGGTGAAAGCATCCAAGGCCGCATAAATTGTTTCACTTGTCATTTGGGTTGAAAAATGTCGCGTTTGTAATAATTTTCTGTTTCTAGTGCGCAATACTCTAATGATATTTAAGTAATTTTCAAAAATATTCCAAAGCGTAAATACAGAGGCTAACATACTTCCATTCTTTCAAATGTATTGCATTACATACTACTAACTATGTAATATTACAATTTCTAAACTTGAAATTTACATACTTATCTACATTTCTTGTGTATTTTCAAGCTTAAAAACGTTAAAGCCACAGATTTCTATAAAATAACACAGATAATAAGAATAATTTTGTTTGTTTCCCAACATTTAGAGCTTCAATAATAAAAGCTCAAGAGTCTTTTAGTTTTAGTGTATTTTTGTTCGGCATTTCGCAGTAAAAAACAAAAGGTATTTGAATAAACCCGGCTTCAGGGGTTTATTTCAGGTCAGATATTGCGTACTGTTTTTACTTGTTTAGAGTTAGAAACTTTTGTAAAAGCATACGTAATGGAAAGTTTTGTTATTTCTAAACCGAGTCTATTTTTCTAAAGTTAACTAATTGGTACAATACCTAGCGAGTTTGTATTTTTTTTCTTTGTTATTTTATGTTATTTTTTTAAATGTACTTGTTTGCATACTTTTGTAATAAAGACAGAAAAAATATCTTACAATAATCAATCGTGTACGATATTGGATATTTTAGTGAATTATTCAATAACTTTAATATAAATTAGACAAATAATATTAAGTAATTTTCTATTTAATAAAAATTACATATCTACAATGCAATATAATAACTATAGTAATTCCATGTACCTAAAGCCTACATCTCCAATAGAAATATACAAACAAATACATACCTACTCTTAACAATACGAAGTCTGTGGGTATTGTGACATACCTACATACAAAAATACTTAAACTTTCAGCTTAGTACATAATATTATGTCCAAAGATTTCAAAGTTAAGCTTTATTATGAACCTATATTTTCAAGAAGAAGAAAAAATAGTTATGATATCAAGACGATTCATTACTAATTCATTGAAAGTAAATTAAAAATCGAAGCTAAATTGGGATTCTGATTATGAAATGGCGCGAGCATCAAAAACAACATTCAACACCGCAATAAAGGTTTACGATATCAGCGGTGTTCGTATCTTAATGTGGGACTTCGTTTATCCGGCCGTTTCACGTAACGACCACAATCATTAGGACCTGAAGCAATACCAGTGGGCCTAGCGGGAACATTTGACAGCGGCATAACGTAACGTTATCGAATGAGAATTGGACGAAAATCTGTCAAAATCATGACAGCACCCATACAAAAGAGATATTTGATTTTGGGTCAGCTCTATGTACACTACATAGGTAAATAGGAAAAAATATGGGAATTTCATAAAAATACAAAAAAAAAAAATTGAAGAAGGGTACATGCGTAGAAAAATGATTATTTGAAGAGCTTTTTATTGTGATAACCCTATTTTTAGGGCGGTCATGACAATTGTTTTGACTTGACTTTTGACGTAGTTGACAGTTTTAGGAAGATACGTCTTCTTGAATGTCATACGTCTTTCTTTGTCAAAAGGCATGTCATAATCAAAATGACATTCTTTGGATAATAAAATTCTGCTAAGATCCGCCATATTTTATTTTACGTTGTTTTGCTGTCCTTGACGAAGTTATTTTAAAAGTACATTGAAACGAAGTGAAATTAAATAAATTAAAGAATAGGAAACAGTTACTATAATATGTAGCTATATTTACATATAGGCCCACACCTCATACATTTCTAGAACGTCTCTTTTCAGTCGATAACGTTACGTTTATTGCTGTCAAATATTCCTGCTAGTCCCCGTGATTAATAAAGTATTTGATAAAGCTTTTTGTTTTACGTTGCTTTACTCTGTTTCGATGCAATTTTAATCTTAACCTAAACAAAAAGACAATAGTACACTACAATGCTACCAATTTAAATGTCACTTACTTACCGTGCAATAAAGAACAACAAATATACATTAATTTCGTTTAATTTAATCCTTTTGTTTACGTTTAGAAGAAATTGGAAAAGAGTTTGAAAATCGATAGCGCAAAAATTTAATACTAGACCGTATGCTAGCAACAGCTATATTCCATTAAAACTTATCTCTCAGACTTGTGAAGATTTGTGAGAATTGTAAAGAAGTAGCTTAGGCGCTGAAATAAAACATAGGCTTTACCCTTTCTTATCAATTTTCTCAGGATGAAATATCAAATTTATTTATCCCGAAAAAAGTACAGTGTTCCCGTGGGAAACTGTACTTACACGACGTTAAAAGCTAGTTTCATAACAATAGTTAGGTATCATTGCGAAAAAATTAATAAAATGGTTAAGGTTTAAAAACAAAGCAAATGATATCTATTAATTAATGGATTGTTTTGGCTGTGATATTGAATATTTTAAGCAAATGAGGCAATTGTAAATTGGTCAAGTGCCGAAGCCGCCACAAGTGAATAATTTATAGGTCTGGGTGGAGCGATAATCTGCTGTAATACGAGTGAAGTTAGAAACATTTATCAAACAAAATCCTACAGCATGTCACGTGATATCCGTGATATACAGCTGATTTCGGTCCTAATATTTTTACCCGACTACGTCAAAGCTAAAAGGAAGGGTAATGATTTTTGCAGTCTATGTATTTATCTATGTACATATATGTTCCACCGTAGCGCCTAAATTACTGATCTGACAGAGGTGTCAAATGCCAATAGATTCGTAATAATAGCCCGGACGACAAAAGCTAAAAACTACTGATCCGATTTTAGTGAAAGAGGTGTCAATAGATTCGCAATAACAGCGGCAACAAAGGCGAGTAAGCTGCAGCGCCGTGTATCATCACGGTGTGAACTTGCAATTTTAGTCCTTCCGCAAAATGGACGTTTGAAAAATGAAATAAAAAAAAAGTTAAAAAACCATTTTTTTCTTTTGTATTTTACTGCACATTTTCAATTCAATGCGAACACGATTTGGTTCAAACAATATCAGATAAAGATATAATTATCATAATGTCCTCGATTTCTCTGAATACGAAATCTTTGGTTTCGCATCGTGAAATAATACTTGGCTTGGATTTCAGCCAAAACCGAATCAACATGGTTGCTTAACTTACAGATTCCAAACTTAATTTAATAAAATTTCCGCTACATACCTACTACAGAATGCAGATGTTTTAGCTTTTGTTTGAAAAATTTTACACGAAACTGTTGGCCTTTAACGCTACATCGGCATCGGTTAGCCATCTTCAACGTACTTATTAAAAAACTTTATTTAATTTAAGTTACTATTTCAATTTTTATTTTCGTCAATTGTAAAATAAATCCTTCAAGAGTATATTGGGCAGCACGCAGTATCCATTCCGCAGCAGGTTCCATCATAGATACGAGTTTAGCAGTCGGGTAAAAAATGTAGATGTTCTTCTAAAAATAATAATTTAAAAGTTCTTTACATAACACTTTAGGTTTCATCGTTAAAATTAAGGCCTACTTGCAGATAGTAGAACACTTGCCCTTAAGTTTAGATTAAAGGGGACATTTAAAACTATTTGAAACTCATTTACTTACGGAACCCGAAGTAAAAGATTAAGACCTAAAGTTACTGCAGAAATAAAGGATTGGAATTGCAAACATTCTAAAGGCTGTACGAGCAATATCGAGCTGGATTTACGAGGGCGCAGTTGACGGCGTCTTTTGTGACTCACTCGTAAACGACTATAATAACGCGACATTTACATATAAACGGACAAACGTACAGATATTAGAGAAGAGCAGATGTAGGTACATATACATTTTGGGTAATGCGCATTGAGCGGACGTTGCAGACATTAAAAAAGTTAGTAAATCTGCATGTACTTTTGACTGTGAAACTGATAGCCTATTCAAGGTGCATTCGATTATTTCGACGACGAAGTTCGAAAACAAAATGTATGGGATTTGACGTAAAGTATCACAAGCGACATGTCACTACTCACTTAGCGATGACTTCTGTCAAATACCATACATTTTTGATTTCGAACTTCGCCGTCCAAATTATCGAATGCATCTTGACTAGAGGGCCAGATCAATCGATGCATCAGCGTTAAACTTTAATGTTGATGCATCAATTAGTATTTTTTCACTTACTAACTTACTTACGTTGTGTTACTGGACGCAAAACACCTATATTTTTGTCATCTAGTTTTTTTGTGAAAACTATTGTCCTAATCATATGACAATAAGAGACACAAGTTAATATTTTAGCTAGACTCTGATATTCTATTAAAATATCAGATGAGCTGGAGCCTGAAGTATTACACAGAGCCCGAACAAACATATTGTCCATGAAATTGATATATTTTGATCTATGTATAGTTTGTCTGCTACAAAAAGGTTTTTCCAACAAGACGGAGGACACTTTATAAGTCTTTTATAAGTTGTTTTAGCTCTATTGTATTTACCTATGTCAATTTTTTAAATTCTTAGCTAGCTTATTATAAATAATCATAATTATTTTTATATCATAATATATTTTTTAACTCATATTAAGTGCGCCATTTCTATTAAAAACTGTCAAAATTGACGATATTTGTATGAAAAAAAAATATGAAACGTAATATGATATTTTTAGACCTCCGGCCCCAGCTATATAAACCAATTAAAAATCCCTTTAAATTAAGTAACTTTGTAGCAAAATAGCAAATTGTGTATATTTAAAAATATATTTCTGCAAGCACTTTCTTTCTTCCTCCAATTTTAAGCTCTATTATTTAGAAAGTAGAGGGTTCAAATCTTTGATCATAAAATAGATTGCCTCGGGTTGAGCTTAGATCATTTCACAGAATCTAATAAAGTTTACTTACACAAGATATACTACGACTTTCAGTCTAATACAAACGTATTTAATAAATAGTAACTTATGTACATAGGTACAGTAGGTAGTTAGGTACTAGCTTTTGCCTGAGATTAAGTTCGTGCATTCGCTATGTCTTTCGGTTATTTCGGTTATTATTAGTGTAATAGACAATTAAACAGTCAGGCATCAAAGTCACTATCTTTTTCATATATATTTGATATTATATTTATTACTGTCTTTAATTAAAATAATATGCAACATTTATTGTGTCAGATAGACTTAATCGTAAAATGCATTATACAAATATTTTTCTTTCTTTTCTTTACTTACGTTTTATAAAGAAACCTACTTTAAGATCTAGGATTCATAGCCATCCTAGCTTGGCAGCTTTTAAAAGATTACGGTGAATCGCAATACAAGCTTAAATGCTCTTATATGAAAGTACCCACATACAGGAAGCTAGTCGTATTTGCTTTGAAAAATACATTTCTATCGTATACCTAACTTGTACGGGACAAAACAGTTACCTTCTTTCTTTACATTCTCAAGGGATCAATTAAAATTATAATGATCCATTCAAATAACCTAACCAAGACCATGTCAGGACGTGTCTAAAGAGGGTTCCGTACTATCAACGCGTAATAAGTTTTCTTTTCCAAATTACTTCAAAAGTTATACATAGACTACTGGCCCATGTCCAAAAATGGATGGGTCATATGAACCACAAGGTGACGTATATAGGACGATATAAGAGCATAAAATAATAAGATTTAGCACTATGCCGTCACTTGTAAGCTGTCCAACTGAGTGCTGGTGAGAAATCAAAAGTGCAGGTAGAGTGAGTACATTTTGGTCATATATTTTTGTACGGCATTTTTACCATCGATAGATCCATGAAAAATGTGCGCAGTGCCGTAAAAAATGGTGCGCCACAAAGTCGGTATTTTTTTTTAATTTTCTGACAATTTCCAGGTTAAATTTGGTCATTTCATTTTTGTACGGCATCAGTTTCATACTGTTTCAAAACAGCTTCTAATCCATTATTCCGCAACGCCGTACAAAAATCATGCGACCAGGAGAAAAAATAGAGAGTTGCAATCCCCTATCTTTCCGTGGTCCGGGGGGTGATTTGAAAAAGTAGGGCTTCGGTTCCAAAACATTATCTAGCACTTAAAAGTACTTTTAAAAATAATGCCGTCAAAAATTATTGTTCATTTGAATGTATATTAATAATTATCTCAATTTCATGGTACTTGATTTATAAAGCTGTAAAATCAGTTGACTCTGTACGGCAACTTACTTTTTTACATGATATTGTAAAATACAATTGTTATATAGTATTGCCGTTTTTTGCCGCTAATTGTTATATAGTATTGGATTCCATAACATACTTAATTACAAATAAAAAATTAAAATAAATGGAAATGGAATGGAAAAAACAGAAAGTCGAGAAAAGTTAATAAAGTTTATTTATTGACATGGATACAATTTTGAAAGAATTTGGTTTGAACATAAATAAGTTTTAATAAAACAAAAACAATACTTAGTTACATCCGAAACCCCCTACCAGAACACAACCATTAAATTAAATAATGTAGAAATAGAACAAGTAGATTCTTTCAAATACCTCAGCAGCATTATAACAGCAGATTCAAGATGCACTCGAGATATAGTGGCAAGAACTTCAATAGCTAAAAAAGCATTTAATAGCATCAAGCATCTAATTAAAGCCAAAACTATTCACGAAAATACCCGAAAACGTTTCATAAACACGCATATCTGAAGTATTGCTCTGTATGTATGTGAAACATGGACCCTAAGAAAGAGAGACAAATAAAGATTACAGGCATTTGAAATGTGGTGCTGGAAAAGGATGGAAGGTATAAGTTGGACGGGAAGAATAACAAATTTAGAAGTTTTAGACATTGTAGAAGAAAAAAGAAACATAATAGAAACTATAGATAACAGAACAGGAAATATTGTTGGACACCTGATAAGACACGATGAATTTATAAAGAGCACTATGGAAGGAAAGGTAGAGGGGAGAAGAGGCAGAGGAAGGTCTAGGAGAAACATTTTGGACAAGTAAAGGAAAAGGTAAACGTTGTGTCTTATCAGGATGTCAAAGTTAAGGCACATGCTCGAGATATATGACGATTACTCCACCGATAAAAGTCCAGCACTTAAGTTTAAAAAAAAAAACATAATTATACCCAGGATACATACGCTGCCATCGCCCATAATCCCTATGGTTGAACTTGGGCATTTCATTTATGAACTAAGATTCCAGCCCCACCAGACTCCCCATATATTCTTACTGATAAAATGTATTGTCTTAATCTATTGTAGTGTATAGAAAAATGACTTAGGTAAATAAGTTTTGTTCCTTACGTTATTCTGAATCCAAAAAATAAGATTAATACTTTATCAGAATCTAAGTGAGTACAATTTTTTCGCAACTTTAGTGCCTTGTACCTTAAAATTGGTCTTGGTTTACGTAGTAACTATTTATTAATCTGCGCCTTGGCTTTAATTTTGTAATGTTTGTTAGTATGACTTGTTTGCAATAAACAGTGTGTAGAATAATTAATTATTATTATTATTACACTTTACTCTTGTTTCACTATATAAATATTGGTTTCATTTTAAATACCATTTGCATACACATCGCCAACATACAAAATTCTAGCACACTTAATATTATTTATTTATTTATTCGAAGTTCGAACACCTATTCAGTACCCCTCTTGATTAGAATTCCCGCGTTCAAAGCGAAGCTCGATATTATTTATGCTTTGTGTTATCTTAATATAAATTACATGAACATCATAAGAATCTTGAATTATTGGTTTGTCTGAATATTTGTCTGTAGTCTGAATAATATCTTCATTTTAAATGCAGAATCGGCCTTGCTACGAAAATTGTGAAATATTTACTGTTTTTATCAACACTATCTTAGAGCTCATACCTACTACTCATAGCAGATACCTACTTATAATAATAATATTATTATAAGTAGGTATCTGCTATGATTAAAAATAATAAAATGACACTTTCTTTTAATTTTAAACGAAAAAAAAAGTTGTGAGCAATTTGTGTTTCCTAATTAAATGAATTTAAGCTTCTTTTTATCAACCGACTTCCAAAACACAGGAGGAGGTTTACAATTCGTGTGTATGTTTTTTCTTGTCTTTTTTGGGTGTATGTTACACGATTACTCCGCCGTTTGTGGACCGATTTTCAAAATTATTTTTTTGTTGCAAAGGATTTACTCCTGGATTGGTTCCATTGTCATTAAATGGTAGATCTGGTGATGGGATCCATGAGGAATTGAGAGAAGTCCTCAAAATTTATAGGGACTATGTGATTTTGACTTTTTTTTAAGCAACTCGAGCAAATGCTACCAAAAAGTGAAATGTTGTTGCCAAGGTATACCCTGGATCCAAAAGCACTGAACGGCATTTCTCAGTCTTTGAAGATATACGTTTGAAAATTTCAGCATTGTTTATAAAACTACAAGTAAATGTCCGTATTAAATAATAATCATCATCACCACCACCATCATAATCACACCATACATCATGATAAATTATGCTGATATAGGTATTTTTCATAGTATTTTACACCGATATCGATTTCTTTGAACATTCACAGCTATCAAAAAGTGAAATGTTGTGCCAAGGTATACCCTGGATCCAAAAGGGCTGAACAGCACTCCTCAGTCTTTAAATATACACGTTTGAAAATTCAAGTATTGTTTATAAAACTGCAAGCAAATGTCACTATTAAGTAATCATCATCACCACCACCACCATCACACCATACACCTTGATATTTTGTTGATATAGGTATTTCTCATAGTATTTTACACCGACATCGATTTCTTTGAACATTCAGAGCTACTCAAAAGTGATATGTTGTTCCAACAACGATGATAATGGGATCCATGAGGAATAGAGGAAACTCTTAATAGAAAAGTTAATGATCGTTTTCTTACAAAATTTTTAATTTCTCCGCAACTTTTTCTGTCAACACAACACCACAAAAAATATTTATGAAAATTGGTGTAGCAGTTTATGCAATGAATAACCAAGGGAAAAGGGGATTTTTTTATACAGAAGATGATCACTTACTAAGAACTAATCTGAGACACGGCGCTGCGCTACGTTAGTAATATAATATAATATTCTTTGGCTGCGCCGGCCGATTCAATATTAGGCATTTTGAGTAGATTTCATTTTTGAAATGGTGAGTGTAAGACTTCTTGCTCCAACTAACTTCATGGAGGTGTTTTATGCATTGCTTAAAATCTACATTGAAAACACATGATTAAACTATAGTAGACGTTAATCGCAACTTCGTGCGCGCAAAAGGATATCTCGCTGAAACCGTACATTTTGCCGCGATAAAATGTAGCTTCAGCTGGATGGTAGAATGGTAATTTGAACGTTGTTAACGAATTGGTCTCGGGTTCGAAACCCGGTCAGATAAATATTTTTGTGATTCTTTTTATTTCCTTTCTCTATTTTTATTTATTTTTGAATATTTTATCGTCCTATAACAACTCCGAACAAAGCTCGGTCTCCCAGGTACTAGTTAATAATATTATAATACCACTGAAAAGAAAAAAATAAAAAATATTTAAAAAAATATAGAAACCGACTTCCAAAGTAAAAGCAATAACATTCTTAAAATCACTAAAAAGTATGAAATAATTCTTATTGTCGAAATAGTTCCCTTTCAAATTCTACTAAAATGTTACTATTTTTCTACTCAATCTTCTTATTTTTGAAGTCGGTACCAGCCCAAATAATTGTATAATAATCCTTTCAATAAAAATATTAATTTTAACACAACTACGTCCTTATATATACAAATAATATTTTAAAGAACTCACGTTCCAATTGGCTGGTACCGACCTCAAAAATAAGAAGATTGTGTAGAAAAATAGTAACATTTTAGTAGAATTTGAAAGGGAACTATTTCGACAATAAGAATTATTTCATACTTTTTAGTGATTTTAAGAATGTTATTGCTTTTACTTTGGAAGTCGGTTTCTATATTTTTTAAGATATTTTTTATTATAACACAATCACTTTCCAAGTCTTCAAACATTTATTAAAGAGTTCTAATTAGGAAATCTTTTTGTTTGAAATTAAATGTTAAAATAATAATCAAAGAAGTAGATCTGAGGAATATTTTCACAAATTATTGAGTTATCTTTTTACCAAAAGTTGAAAATTGTAAGTTTTTAACTTTTTAGACATGCTTGGTTGGTGATTGAAGCTGTCGCTTGTTAACAGACTGTATTTGACGTGCACGCAATACTCAAACCCCCTTACTAATAAACGCTGTATAAGCTTTGAATAGTTATACCTACAGTGTTTTGTTCCCGTCACACAAGTGACATTTTTAATTCGATAGAAGGAGACAAAACACTGTATAACTATTCAAAGCTTATAAAGCGTTTATTAGTAAGGGGGTTAAGCATTAAACCAACCCTTCAATGCACGCGACGTGCGACGCAAATACCAACAAACAATAAGAGAAGCAATCCCCGCGACCGGTGAGCGTAGCCAGAGAACCTGATTCTTCAATCCTAAGATTGAAGGCCACCATTTGACGTGCACGCAATGCTCTTAAAAACATTAAACCAACCCTTCAATGCACGCGACGCGAATACCAACAAACAATCCCCGCGTCCGGTGAGCGTAGCCAGAGAACCTGATTCACTGGTTTGCTGGTCTCAATGGCTAGCCGCGCACACACCATCTTATTGGCAATAATGCTCATATTGACAATAATATTCCTTATGTGCGGGTATTGCCGTTTTTTTTTTGTATGTGTTATCTAGTATTGACAAATTTATTCTGTCAGTAATATTGCACGTGTGCGGCTAGCCAGTCGCAGGTCACGGTCTCGCGGTCGCATACATCGGAAGGCTACCTTACTATGCTGCTGCTTTTACAAGATTCGTAGTGCTCGACTTGTTCTAAATAGTGAATAAGAAATAGGTACCTTTTGTAAAATATTTTCAAAGGATTTTCTGATCTGCTGACTCAGGCTATCTCAATAAGGATACCACTGACCACAAAATGAACATCGCTTTTACGTTGTATGAATAATTCAAAACGTATACTTACGTATACAAGTGAGCTATCCTGTTATGTATGTTTAAGGTATGTTTGGCTTCACCACAGTGTACACAAACTCCGTAGTATGTTCTCGGATAGTTTGTTCTACAAATATCGCATCAAAAGGTTTGCTGTGAAAAACAGCGCCAATTTTAATGAGTTATTTACATTAATTTAACAATAACTGTCAAATTTATTAAAAATACTGTCTTAACAAAAATAATATTGTATGTATAATAATATGTATTAGTAGCAAATATAGGGGAGAGTGGGTATCAGTGGATCATTTTTTTTTCGAAGCCTTGTAAATCTGCAATTCATGCCAAAATAACTAATCTGTGATAATTCATCATAGTACGGGTACCTAATCTTCAAAGAAAAATGCACTAATTGTTAATTACTACATAAACTTACAAGTAATAACAACTTTGTTTTAAAATATGAAATAATCCACTGTGACCCGGGGATGGGTCACTTAGGATCAACTAAGGGGTTACACTGAATCATATGGGGCACACTGGATCTATTGAAAAAAAGCTCAATAAAAGACATTTCCACATTATTACTCGTTTATTTATCATTTACTATAAAGTCTAAACAGTATTAACAAAAATTAACAAAGGTCACTTTTAAATTAACAAGAAAAAAGGTAGGTATCTGAGAGGTAAATATTACATTAGTCTCTTAAGCCTAAAATAGACCTAATCAACATTTGTTTTAATTATACAACAAACATGAACTTATAGGTGGTTTCTGTATTATAATAGGTTTCTGTTTTTCAGGATCAGGATTCTGTTTAAACTTGGTATAATATCTTTATAGCGTTGTATATGGAATTCTAGTCGATTTAGCTACGGCTCTTATATTTTCCATTAGATAGGTATACATTTTAAGGCTTCATTCATCTGTTCTTCAGTGTGAAGTCCAATGCCAGTTTTTCTTACTCGATTGCGAGGCATTTTTAACTACAAAAAAAAACATTTTATTTCACGGGGTACACTAGATCAACAGTCCACTGTGACCCAAATTGAAATGATTCACTGTAGCCCATAGGCTGTTATGAGAGAAAAAAAAATACCAAAATAAAACTACCTATACTGCAGACAAAATTACATTATCTACAATGGCTTTAATAAATAACAAGTGCAAAACATAAAACTATCATTTATATTTCTCAATCACTTAGAGATACAACAAAATTCTAAATTACGTAAAATAATACTTTTGTACTTACCTACTGACCAGAGTGTAATAGCACCTCATTCCGCTTTGACAGCGCGTCGTCGATTAGCGTGGTGGAGTGGGGTGTGGATGAGCAGTGGCCACGCGTTCGTTTGTGTGCGTCAAGCAATATACATACTGAGTTATAACGAATAATCCACTGTGACCCGTGATCCACTGTTACCCAATCTCCCCTACGTAATGCTAACTGAAAAAAATCATGAAAAACAAATGGGTGTAGCACAAAATTAGATAGGTCAGGTTCAGTCGCCGATAAACCCGGTATACCATATTATTTGGACTTTATTAATTCATAGTAATAAGGTTGAAGTGTTGTAGAAATGTACGCAACATGAGTTCAATAAATGTGGTGCATCTAACACCATAAGTATCCGAGACTAGGTATATCTAAACATGGACGTTTAACAAGGACCTTATTTATCTGCCTAATTTTTAACTACAGTATATTAAAAAACTTCGCTACCCTGGCATATATAAATAAAGCATTAACTTCTCGGTAATAATGATCGTCTAAATTCGAGCGTAATGTCCACTGCTGTAGTCTACACGTAGGTATTTGCTTAGGAAAACCATTAAATAAATAAGAAGTGTCCTCTGAAAAGGGGCGACAGAGATATCGGTCACCTTTAATACGATACGTGAAGAAACTGGCCAAAGCTGAAAGGTACTAAGTATTAAGCAGGGTTTTGTAATTTGTAGTCAGAAGAATACGTTTTTATCCTACTAGGTACTATCATTAATGTGAAAGTTTGTGAGGATGGATAGATAGATGTATGAATGGATAGATGTTTGTCACTTTGACGCAAAAGTTACTGATTTTAATAGTTTCGGAAGTCCGGAGGGTCAATTCTGCTAAATAAAACCATGTAATGTATTAGTACAATTACAATCAAGTCTCGATACGCTAAAACTGCCAAACTCTCGTAAACGTCAAACCAACGTGAAACGCGTTCTGATTGGTCGAAACTTCATAAAATCACTTTACGATAACATGTCGCTTCACTAATAAATTATAATAAAATCAAAGTACAATAAAAGTTTATTTTAAATACGACAATGGAATTGAGGTTCATGACTGTCTTTTAAATTAAGAGCCACTTAAGCACAGGGGCGACTTCTTTACAAATGACAGTTTGAGTACCGGTGTTTGTCAGGCATGTTGATGTTAGCCAAACCGAAACCGAAATAATTTAAAACGTTGATTTGTCTGAACAATTTTTTTTTTAAAACGACTAGCGGCCAGTCCGTGAACGAAAGTCCTGGCTGGAAAAACCTCACGTCCCGCTCGCTGCGCGCGAACTCCACATCCGCATACATCTAGTTACGCGTCTAGCTACGAACTGTCAATCGTGTAAGTCTCAAAGAGAATATAATCACTACGGTAAGTCTATTGAACGACGGTTCTTTACGTTATGTTAGTAATATATATTCTTTGGTTTACTCGTATGTCACATGCTGTCTGTCATTCTGCCAAGGAGGGAAAGGCTGACACTTGACAGTCTCTGTTGAGGGGCCCCTAACTTTAAACATAGTTTGAGAATTAGGCGTCATCAGCTACTTCTTCATAAGAGCTAGTTTGGAGCATACATAATTATTTAATTTAGAAAACCGGTAGGTTCAGTTGACTTCACACCGCGACGAGAGACGAGACGCAGCGCTGCAAGAGTTCGAATCTATTATTCTAATATTCGGAATGTTATTATTCGACAAATTTTACTATTCGAATAATTCGAATAATGGCTAAACACTATTCGAATAAATTCGAATAATTCGAATAATACGAATATTGGTAATAAACTTTAAATACAAGTAATATAATGCGTTTATATATACCTGCATATTTAATAATATTAAAATGTTAAGTGTTTCACAAATTACTGTAAAAAATCAACGTCTTTTTGATAAAAAAAAATCTTTTAATTTAAAAAAACTTAATTGCAATAATTTTTTAAAACTATTAACACATGAAGGGCTTAGGTCTGGAGCAGACCATGGATTTGGTTGCCAACTAAGGGGTTTCTCCCAAAAATTAAGTAAAAGATCCTCTAGGGGAGAGAATTTTTGGGGTTTGTTTTAGAGGTTCGTATTTTCTGGTTTTTAATTGAGTTAAGCTATTGATTGATTAAACATAGACAATTGATTTCAAAAGTCAGACCTACAGTTTTTAAATTAATCTTTTGATAGTATAATTTAATGTATAAAAACACTAATATTACAGAACCTATTTTTTATTATTTATATATCAGTTTATTTAAGATTGGAGAGAAATGTATTTGCAGAGTTGGAACACTGCAAAGAAATCGGAATGCACTGTAAATAGTGTTCTGTTCGAATATAATGCAGCTGAAAACTCTAAACACACGAGTATCGTGCTGTCATAATGGTCTGCTCCAGACCTAACCAGTACACGTGTATATAAACCGTAGTATTTTTTTTATTTATATGAGTACATAACTTAAAACTTATTACAATACTAATTATGATATGCCTATTAACATTTGTCGAGTAAGAATAAGTAAACAAGATAAACCGTCAAAATAAAAAGCACTCAAAGAAGATTTTAATGTAAAAAACTTCATAGTTGGTAAAAAGTGGGTGGAAAATCTTTAAAACAAAAATATTCTTTTTCCATTTTCAAGTTAACCATGTTTTTGGTCTCTTTATGTTTTCAATTTTTTCTTGAACGATGAGTCTTATTATAAAAAGGAAGTTAGACTGTTGTCGATTTAAAAATTGTATCATAGCCTGAAGAATGTGTTGATGATTTTTCTGAAACTAGGCATCAGTACAGAAGTAGGCATCAGGCGTTGTACTGCAAGAATGGAGTGTGTCATGTTACGAACTGTTCAGAAGATGAAGCGACGGTACAAAGAGACTGAAAAATATTTAACAAGGCCGTGCAAGACTATTGGCAGACTCAGCGCTCGGCAAGACCATTAAATTGTTTCCACTTGTTGAAAATCAACACTTTAATGCAGTTAAGTTCAGAAACATTTTCTTCATACCTGAAAGGACTATGTTACTGACAGCACAGTCAAGAAGACTTGCTAAGTAAATCTGAAACCCTAAAGACCGAGGCGAAGGCGAGTAATCTCACCTCGAGACCAAACTCAAGAGCCCTAGATACTAGTAGCAACACTGTTGAATACATACAAAAGGATGAACGACAATGGTCCAGAATTTTGGTCCCAGATGAGTGGATTTACGTACTTTAACTTCACAAGTAAAAGTGAACTTCTGAAGGGAGGCTAAGTAAACGTGACCTGGTAGGAGATATCTTCAAGCCTATACTTTTCAGAAAGAGTCCAGTATGCTCAGACAGATTACATATATAATGGGCTGACATACCTTCAGGAATCCGCACTGAGTATGTGGCCATGACAATTGGACATCTACCTGGAGAAAGATATGGTCAAGAGATTCTTAAAGATTATCTTGAATGTCCTCACCTCAACCCGATTAAGTATACCCCGAAAAGAGCTTAGAAGGTTAGTCAGAAGCCGCAAATTGTCACCTACAGTACATACTACCACTAAAACACACCCTGATATAAGAATGGAGAGAATATTGCATAATTCGGCTCCAAATCCTCGTTTTTAGTATGGCAAACCTCCTCCAAACTGTTGTCAGACCTCGAGGAGTTTATCGGAAAACCGCAATTTTATATAATATGTAAATTTAGTCTTTAATACTAAGATTAAAATGGTTAATTTTTTGTTTAAAGATAAAAATAATATACTGATATATAATTATAATTTATTACTTTTAAAGAAAGCTGATAAATCTTGTTATAATATTTTGAAAAGTATGAAATTTTAAACGATTTGTACTTAGTTTTGTAGGCCAGTGTAATACTTAGTACAATATAATCAACTTAACTAGGTATCCTTTATCGTTTCACTCAATTCGTCCGCCTCTCTCTTTCTATCTGCTCTTCTAGCTATATTGCATCTAGATATTGGTTTTGGGTTTGATAAAAAAATATTTTTTTATTTTAAAGTTAAGTATACTTCACGTGTATGGAAAGCCACCCTGGTTTTCCATACATGTGAAGTGTGTATTGAATATTATGTCTTTTAAAATAAAGGCAAAGTTTTATACATGGCTTTTACAAAGTCAACCATTTCTAAGTAATCGGCCCCCAAATTGGTTTCACCCCTCTCTGTTATTTCTGAACTATGAGGACTAGAAACTTACGATTTTTCATGCTGGTAGATCATGGTAAATTCTCTTTAGGAAAGTTATTTTGAACGAAATCGAACAGTGAGATTACTAAAAATCGTATTACGCTTTATAGTAACAAAACCCTCCTTAGACACGTCCTAAGACGCTCTTGGTTACATTATTTTGACAAGCGTGTGAGCATGGATTTCTTTCGCTGAGGCTTGTAGGAAGTATTCACTTTAAATATTTTTTTATTTAAAAAGTCTTGTATACTTTCACAAACAGTGTAGTAAAATCTGTCTTATCTTAAAAACTATACGAGTCATTTGTCTTGTAAGTATTTAAACAACACTACGAATCTACAACCGATAATAATTTCGGTATTCATAGACTAGATTCGAAAATTAATACACGTGATGTCTCCTTATACCTACTTACCCTTGGTGATTTTTTTCGGACCGCCCCCCTCATCCCCTTTAATCATTACGTGATTATTGGACGACCCCTTATAGGTAAGCGAAGAGCTGATAGCTATGCTCGAAGCTCAACCATCATAAATTAATAGAATAAACCTATAAATTAAAATAGGTATATATGTTACAGCCAAAGTAATAAATCCGGATATTATATATACTATCCAGCCATTATTTATAATGTCTACTCAATTTAGACAAAGTGATAAATGACACAGAATTAATCACATTGACTGGCAATTTTATATAATATCTTCGAAGAATTGGATAAAGTAATAAAAAAGTAAGTACAGGTAAAGATTAAAAAATTGTATTTCAATCTGCCTTTATATAATAATAATTATAATGTTGATCATAATAATATTGTCATAGATACAATTTTATTGTGATCTATATAAAGTAATTTAACTTTATGAAGTATTTTTTTTTTAATAATAATTTTACCCTTTTTAGTGATATTTGTTAAATTATTAACTAACGTTTTAAATAAAAAATCGAATATATAAGGTTTGGTAAAATCAATTACGGAAACTTTCGGTACGTCATATACTGCTTGTGTAAAGTGTAAAGACGTTTAGGCAAAAAAAAAATTAGAAACTCGTGGATTTTTTTTTATACAAAATTAAATAATGTAGGAAATTACATCTTATTGCATTATATCGACCACGCGCGAACAGCTGTTCAGATATGAACTCGAATGATCTTTCCTGGGGTAAGCAATATGTATCGCTGTCTCTGTCGTGCTACATCTGCTGTCCTTGTCGCGTGCGGTTGCTTTATGCAAAATATTGAATTTCTTGCAGTATTTTTATTTAATAATTTTAGTTTGTATTTTTTTACACGGGGTTTTTTTTTTGCCTAAACGTCTTTACACAAGCAGTAGATCACGTGCCCGAAGTATTCGTAATTGATTTTACCAAACCTTATATAATTGTTGAATACGCGTCAAGCTTCCATTAGGTATTGTAAATAAGATGACGATGATGATAACTGTAAGTTACATAGTGGCATATTATGCTTGCAGTTCTTTGAACAATGCCGAAATTTTCAAACGCGTATCTTTAAAGACTGAGGAAGTAAAGAGTTCTGATCAAAGATTTTGTGATCATCAGGTCACCACTTTAGTGAAAACGGGACCAACCTCGGATTATAGCCTTAAAGGTACGCGCACATTATGCCGGGCCGCAGCTTGCCGGGGCGGAGCGAAAAAAGTATGAAGTATCGCACACTGTGTCGGGCCGCAGCGGCTCGCATTATTGCGAGGCGGATTGCCGTCCATGCGATGCGGTCCGCCCCGCCCCGCTGCGCCCCGTCAACAGTGTGCTATAGCAAGCGGATTTGTTTTATGTAGATCCTTCTTTATTATTTCAAGTAATTGAAAATATCGATCAGGAGTCATCTGAAAATATCCCCAAAACAAAAAGGTATTCGCCAAATACCTTTCTCTTGGAATAAATTGGATGTACCTATATTTTACATTCTTTTTTTTTTACGAACGTCTTGTCTTTGTTGTTAATTATCTTCTTCTTCTAACCGCAGTAAAAAAAAAGAAAGTTCTTCGTCGGAACTATCCATAACGTTAGTGCCCACACAAATTCTGGCAGTAGGTACACTGTACTCAAAATCTGTCAATGCGCTGCGACCCGGCCCATCACCAGTGTGCTAAGTTAGCATTTTGCGCTGCGCGGCGCTCCGCCCCGGCACGCTGCGGCCCGGCATAATGTGCGCGTACCTTTAATAAACGAAACTTTTATAGCCGGCCGAAATTCACCTCTCTACCCATTGTAAACTTCCGTTCTGTTATAAAGTTTGCGGAATCAGAAACGGAAACGAAAGTGAAAAGATATGCAGAACTTCCGCGGAAGAAGCGGAAGCAGAAGCAGAGTTCTGTTGCATCACTAAGTTGAATCGTGTTTATTACTTTAGCTAACTTTGGCCCGCTATTATGAATAATATCCAGACAAAGTGATTAATTTATCACATTATCTAGACAATATAGTTATTATACATAATGACCAGTCATTATGTATAATAGCTATTTAATCACAATGACTGTAACATATAGACAAATGCGAATTGCAAACACTACCTTTATGTAGGTACGTACGATTAACTTGAAGAACTAAAGAACTGTAAAAAACAATAGGTATATAAATAATAAGTACATATTTTTGTTTTAATTGTAAGGGAGTAATATCTTGATTAAGAACAAACATTTAATAACACAATAGCGTCGAAGAAATTCTTTCAGTGAGATTAAGGTCGATCTTTTTTCTTATATTATCCAACCTGTTTTTGTTCAACATCGTTCTAATTTATTTCAGGGTAAGTAAAAAGCGGACTTAACAATGTATTATACTATAAAATTAACCGAAAAAAAAAAAAAACGGTCAATTGCGAGTCTGCGAGTCAGACTCGCAATTGACCGTTTGGGGTCCCGTAAATGGCAAAATGTTTGTGATATGGGAGTTTATTATTTTTTTTTTAATACATATGTCAATTATCTATTGTTAAGTATCCAATTATATAACAGAATATTCCCTCGTCATAAATATTCAGTATTTAGAGGACGACCAAGATAGTCTCGTTAAAAGTATAAGATATTACTGTCTTTTTAAGACTATACCCATTTTCCACGACTTTGTTTGCTTTGAACGAAGATAGTCGTAACGCATCTTAGATAGCCATTTAATATTGATCTATTTACACGGCCGATTTTAAACGTGCGGCGCAAATCGTGCGCCGAAAATCGACCCATGAAAATCCCCCATTACCGATTAAATAAATGTCTTCTCAGATTTTATAAAAAGTTAATGTTTACTATTATTATTACGTTCGTTACCGTTATTATTAATTAAACAATTTTGTATAATCTTGATTACGACACCTGTGAGTTTCTAATTTATGTCGGCGTTATTAAATTCACTTTGAGCTTGTTTCAGTATCTAATAAAATGATTTAATAAGCAAGTGACTAACTAGTATTAAAAGATTAAGAGCAAAAATCATTTTAACCTAGACGAGTTTATTTCGTACATTTACGTCAAAATGAAATCGTAGGCTTCGGGTTGTTCTCCTTTAACATTTCAATTTTGCTATTTTCAAAGCTTAGTCTTTATTACTACAACTTACCTATAGTTTAATGTTTCATAACTACGCTTTAGTCTGGATACCTTTTTTTGTGAAATGAAGAAAGAAAAGCAGACGGATCACCATCAGGCCATCAGGCGCCATCAGGCTTATCAGGTAAGCGATTATTACCGTCGCCCATGGACACTCGCAACACCAGAGTAACTCCTCTGGTGCTGCGTCTTGCGTTCCTGGCCCTTAAAATCCCCAATCCCTCCCTTGGGTCTCCAGTAACCTTACTTATTCGGCGAAACACAACGCAAGCGTTATTTCATACCGGTTTTTGTGAGGGCGTGGTAATTATCCGGTCACTGATGCCGAAGTGAGGCTCTCTCACATCACCTGTGAAGATAATAATAATATCGCAGTAAATGAAAAAAAAAATGTTATTCGCCGGTAGGTTGTATGGTAATTAATTATTTCAGAAAATTCGGTCGTAGACGTCGCGAAATCCGATTTCGTAGCGCTAACAGGCTCTACACTAAGAAAAGAAAATATTATGAAGTTTGTGTCTAATGTAATTAAAATTGTTATTAATCTAATGATTTCATAAGGTAACGCAAATATAACTTAAAAGAGAGCATGGATGGCTACTTAACAAAATGTATTATACAATCAATGAATATTTTAATGATCGAATAGATATCAAGTAACATTCAAACTTTAAAAAATGACATTACATTATTTAGAATATTTACCACAAATTTGACATGCATTTTAATTTAATTTGTATCTTATTGTTAAATCTGACCTTTTATTGTGACGTTTTTATATTTTTGTGTAATTAATGTAATTATTATAACAACAAGTTCTAATCAATTGAAAATTAAAAATCTAAAATTAATTTTTAAATAACTGAAAAACTGAAAACTGAACACTATATTTTATGTAGTAGAATATGTCGAACTCTATAATATACGTAAATACCTACTGTACCATATTCTTTGCAAATAAATGAATTTGAATTTGAATTGAATTTGAACACATATGTGTAATATTGCGATTCTAATTATTATTTATTAATGTTAATTAATCATTATGTACAATCTAATTCATGTGGAATGCTAATATTACTAGGTAAATCATCATCTCAGAATGCTTCTGTAGCTCGTGACCTAGAGCTATAATCTGGGATTTCTAACACATGCTACTAGAGGCAGGAACATTTAAAATAACCTAAGAGCATGTCTTAAGAGGGTTCCGTAACTATTAACGTGCAATAGGTTTTTGTCAAAAAAATATTATTTAATAAATCAATGACTTGTCATGTCTAAATCATAGATCAGATTTTAATGAAATTTTATAGTGGAATAGATTAGACCTTTAGGAAGGACATAGGTTTTCTTATCCAGGCAAATATACTATGTTTTTAGTTTTTTAGTTTCTTAATGAATCTTATTTCATATTTTCGTTTGATATTACTTTGCATAAGCTTACTGAAGCTCAAGTTTGATCATCATGTTCAAATAGTAATTAATAGAAATGTCCCAAGTTTTTTATTAACTTTTATTAACTTAGCTATTGCTTAATTTATTTCATAACTAGGTTTTCCCTGTGAATTCTTCTGCGATAACTTTATATGAAAAACTTGTTTGACAACTCAGCTTCAACGAAACATCAAGGTACCCTACCGTGTTACGGTATTTTTCTGTATATTTTATTACATAAATGTATAGTGCTCGGAAAAATAAGACTAAAAATCAATATTTTCTAAGAAACTGCGGATTGTTTGAAGCACTTTTGTGAGTCTTGTGAAAACGTCCCATACAAAAGTCGTACAAGCAGGTGACGTCACACGCTTGTAAGTTGCTACGAAATGTGTGGTCATATGCCAAAAAGTTCTGACATCTCCGAAGTTTGCGCGTTTATGTTCCGAATACTCACCATATTATAAAATCTTTTTGTATTTCATGTAAGTAAACTAATTATATAGGTTTAAAAACTAATGTTGTAAAACACATTCTATGTTTTTGTGACTTTGAACTTAAACTACACATGAAACTACTGTTCTGAATACTCAACATATTGAAACTTTTTGTATGTATTTCATGTAAATAAACGAATTATATAGGTTTTTAAACTAATGTAAAAAACATTATATGTTTTTGTGACTTTGAACTTAAACTACACATAAAACTACTGTTCTGAACACTCACAATATTAAATCTTTTTGTGTTTCATGTAAGTAAACTAATTATATAGGTTTTTAAACTAATGTTGTATAAACATTCTATGTTTTTGTGACTTTGAACTAAACTACACAAAACTACATTTTACTTTTATCAAGTAGTTATAACTAATTATCCTTGAATGTTAAAAAATAAACAAAGTGTCTGTTTGTAGGAAAATACCGATTTGACTGAAACAACTTTAAAATTGAGCTCGACTCAATAAATAAGCTTTTAAACATTATTCACATCGATTTCTTTTATTCCCATTTCAATTACCTATAACGTGGGTACTTCATATTATATTTAATATTATATTTGATAGATGTTTTAAACTAAAAATGTTGGTTTTAGAGGTATATTCATTTAAACATTCATAACAATTAACAACCCTAAGGCCAGAGGTAAAAAATAAATGAAATATAAATAAATTTATTATTCTAAAAGTCAAATTTAACAAAATTTTTAAAAATATAACATTTAATAAAAATTAAAAATACAAATAAAAAATTAAGATCATTTTACAGCTTGAATCTTCCAATTTATTAGCATCTGCTTTGAATATAAATTTAGCAGCAACAATCCAATAAGACAGTTTACTTATTATCTATAATTTGTATGCATTGCGTTACTTTGCAATCCATTACAACTAATAGACTATTATTTGAATTTGATGTTTTAATTACAGTGATTTTTATGTATTTCGTGCTTAGAACTCTTTTTAATTTAATTAAAATGTGACGAACCAATCAGACGAAAGAAAATGTGAGAATTCGTATATTATTGCGAGTTTGGGTCTTGGGGTGATTGGTTGGGAGCAGGCTTAGGAAACAAACTTTATTACAAAGATGCGATAATTATTAATCTTTAATCTATTTTTAGCTAATGTCTATTTTTTATATGCGAATAAATATCATGTGCCGTCCCTGCAGCTCCAGCAATTCCTAAGCCCTTTTTCTGTAACAAAAGATAGAGTCACTTTATAATAATAATAATTCCCCACACCGATATCGGTGACGGTGGCCGGTTTCATTATAAACAGGCCAGTTATGCAGGAGTAATTTATAGTGCCTAAGTGTGTGCGCAGTACACAAGAGCATTTTCTCTTTCTTTACTCTCGTAATCCAGTGGGACGGATAAGCGACACGACTGACGAGAGATCAGGCGCAGGTCCGACTTTTTACATGCCCATCCGACGCATGGATCATCTTTCAGACAATCAGGTGATCAGCCTGCATTGTCCTAACCAAACTTGGAAACAACATTTTTTGTTGTTCCAATGCGGAAATCAAATCCACGACCTCCGAATCGACTCGAGCGCCAATGCTTTAACCACTAGACCACGGAGGCTGTTGTTAAGAGTATTTAAAACAAACTTTACATAAAATAATAACTTGAGGTCGCAATATTTACAGATGAGAGAAAATTATCACAAAATACAGATGAATAGGTAGGTAGAAATGTACTATTAAGGGACTTGGTGGTCGTCTAGTTTATAGTATAGGAGCTAGCAATGTTTTCGAGAAAGAATTTCAGGTCAGTTGATTTTGTGATATCCCGTCCTTCTTGCTCTTTCGGTTAGAGTCTGGGCTATCTGGCTGGCCGTAGCGGTTGCGTTCATTAGTGCGCATCCTACCTGTCCAGGTGATAATCCTGGATTTTAAAAACATTTTAAGAGGCGTAATTTTTAATTTTTTGTTTTTAAATAAGTCTACCTGACATACTTTTTTTATTGCCAGACATTTTTGACAATGCTAATTATGTGCCATACGCCATTTTTTTTTATATAAAATTTTCAAATTATTTTATAATGTCTGTAATTTTAATATTATGTTATTTAAAGATAAGAAAAACTTAAAATTAATTTGCCAGACATTAATTCGATCGTTAAACCTTGAATTAAAATAAATAAGTCATGAAAAGTATTGCAGTATGATGCTAGTAGTTTGAGAGAGACAGTTTAAAATGCGAGAGACAAAGAGAATGTAAAGCTATACCTACTACGTATTAAGAGGTGGCACTTCGAATAAAAAATAATAATTTCGAAATTCAAAATTATACCGTAGCTTTTTTACGTATTTATATCTTCTAAAGTGCAAAAGATTCAAGCCTACAATGAAAAAAAAAATAAAAAAAACAATACGTAGGTTATTGTTTTTCAATTTTATTTTTAGGACCCAATTATGAGGTTAAAAAGGCAAATAAAACAATAAACAACAATAATCCGATCGTTTTTATTGCAATAAAGAAATACAAAAGTAAGGCTACATTCCCACGAGCGTTTTTATGTGATCGCGACTGATAAAACTACACTATAAATAGAACTTTGCGCTAATACGACACAGCTGAAAATCGTGTACACTTGACACTTCGATTTTCAGCTCTATTGTAGATTAAGTGCAGAGTTCTATTTACAGTGCAGTTTTTCCTGTCGCGTCACGACTCGCGACCACAAAAAAACTCTCGTGGATACGAGGGCTAAAAGTTGGTAACCAAAATATTTCAGATTACCACATAATTATACGACATAGCCTGATTAACTTCAGCGGTTATCCTTTGGTGCAAAATAGATAGGTACATTTTATACGAATGAGATTCTTGAAATATTTTCATGTTGTCTTAAATATTATTGCGTGCCCTTGAAATTGGAATCCAATACCTGAAAATTATGAATTTATATTACATTTTACTTATTCCTTCTTATTTGCAGTACTAACAAAGGTTAAACTAAATGTGAAAATTAGATTAATAAGTGTACGGTAAAACTGTACAATAGTATTAAAAATAAAGTACCTACATAATTATTATTGGGTATGTACCTATTTTAAGTTTTTACTGACTGGCAGACACAACAAAATATATTAGGTAAGTAATGTGACTTTGTTTTATACAATATTCATTCGAATCTTATATTATTAATAGAGAAACTTTACAATCTTAAATCTTAGCATGCATATTAAAATCACTACACAATAAAATTCATTTATTGAAACAAATAATAATAATAATATGTATGTACGCTTAACACCACGTTAATCTGGCGCCCTGCTAAGTATTCGAAGAACTTGTGTTACAGGTAGGTACCAGAAAACAGGAAGTATATTAATGAATACCATGTTAATACTATACTTAAGTATATTTAAGATTTTTGTTATATTACACACATATATAGGTACACATCCATGACCCAGGAACACAGAAAAACTTTTTGTTCCTTCGGCGGGATTCGAACCTGCGACCTCCGGCTTGAGCACCAAAGCGCTGAACTGCTGAGCCACAGAGGTCGTCAAACAAATATAATCTTTAAATGTCTCTTTTCAATAAAACGAGAAGTTAAATTTTGGTAAAATTTTATACAAATACTCACCGATATTCTTTGACTTAAGGCGCTCTTACCCTAGAAATACGCTTCTTTCAAAAATTTTTTGAGACGAATGGATACATTTTAGTGCAGCAAAAAAATATATGTTAATTTTGATCATATTTGCTAAGGGACCTTTGTTTTAAAAACAGGTTATCTGAACATTTTCTCGATAAAAAAAAATCATAAAGTAACCATTAAAATAGAAATTCTTGGAGTTGTAACTGTATTATATTTTGTGAACAGAAATGAGAAAATTATTTGCAGTTTCGTAAAACATAATAAAAGGAAGGGAATTGTTGTTTTGATTTTTCGTATAGAATGTGATATTTGTTAGTATTAATTTATTTCAATGATAAATAATTCGTACGAGTCGAATGAAACATCGCGAAATGGCGACCTGTCATTCCTTCTCTTTCATATCTATTGAATAAGACAGTACCGGCTTAGGCCTCTTGCTAATGAGACGTATGTCAAATTTTTCCCCTCTTTTCTGCTCAAAAATTAATCGAATTTATTGTTGAAAGTCCGTTCAAATTTATTTTACCCCCGAATGGACCTTTATGTCGTCTGCATAAAGGTTAAGTCAATATAAGTTTTTCTTTCGTCGTGTAATACTTATAACATATGCGTAATTTCGCAATCTGACGTAAGACGCTTGGTAGCCCTTTGGCTTTTTGCGTTGTTGCGACCAATTTGGTCTCGGGTTCGAATCCCGGTCAGACGATTTTTTTTCTTTTTTTTTGTCGCACTATAAAACTCCGAGCGATGCTTGTTTTCCCAGTAATAAAAGTATATGGTTAATTATGTACTTATTTTATTATTAGTTACTTTAAGTTATTGTTAATATTAGTGTAGATTATATTATATAAAGTATGAAAAGATTGTATTCGATGAATGTCCAAATTTTTAGTCCAAAGTTTTAAGATGGAGGTACAAAAACTCTTTATAAGTAGGTACTAGGGAGACCGAGCTTTGGTCGTAGTTTTAGTACAACGATAAAAATTAATAAAAAATAAATAAAAAAATATTAAAGAAAAACAAAGACATTATATGAATCACAAAAATAATATTTATCTTACCGGGATTTGAACTCACCACCAAAAATCAAACGTCGGTACGCAAACCGAGCTGCCAATCAGACTGACGTAAAATAACCGAAATTATTGATATAATTTATTACACGACGAAAGGAAAAACATAATATTTGATTCAAAATTGACAACATTGATTGACAACAGAATAAGTAAATATATATATACCTAAATATTATTCTGTTGGTTTGTAAAGTTTATATCAATTATTATAATCAATTCTAATTCTAATCACCATGAACAGATATTAGGAACATGTACTTATTCAGTAATCTACGTTTATTTTTTACTAGCTTTTGCCCGCGACTTCGTCCGCGTAAAGTTCGGTTTCCATACAAAATTTTAACCCCTTTGTTACACCCGTAGGAGGCGAATTTTCAAAAATCCTTTCTTAGCGGATGCCTACGTCATTACAACTATCTGTGCCAAATTTTAGCAACATCTGTTCAGTAGTTTCGGTTGTGCTTTGATAGATGAGTCAGTCAGGTTTGCCTTTTATATATTTAGACTAGGTGTTGCCCGCGACTTCATGCGCGCAAAAGGAAATCTCGATGGAACCGTACATTTTTCGGCAATAAAAAGTATGCCTATGTGCTTCCCCGTTGTCTATTCTATATCTGTCCTAAATTTCATCAAAATCATTCCAGTAGTTTCGGAGCCTATTCAATGCAAACAAACAAATATACAAACAAATAAACCTTCTCTCTGTATTATATTAGTAATAGATTAAATAAAACAATATTTACAATTAATATGATGTAGCCGAAGAGACCTTTGGTTAAACCACAAATGTCAGAAACTAGGTATTTGAAATTGTATTTTTTTTTTTGCTGTCAGATAGCCGAAGTTTCATGTATGTAGAATGGGAATATTTGATATTGAATTTTATTGTGTATTTATGTATTGTATAAAATCAGTCGATAAAATTTAGCTTTGTGCTACGCGAACGAAGTTGCAGGCAAAAGCAAGTTTAGATTTTGTAACCGCTGAAAAATGCGAAATATATAAAATTTTGAAATGTCGTCCTAGGAAGAAACGTCAACGTGTGTGATGTCATAATGTGTATTGTGTAATGTGTTACATGTTGTAGTGTGCGTATTCCGCAGTACTTCGACCGCATATTATAATAATACTAGCTATCCCGGCAAACTTCGTACCGCCTTAGAATTAAATTTGTTGACGTACTGACTACTGACAGCAGCGCCACCTACCAGGTCCGATTGCAAATCTAAACCATTCTCGAATCAACCTGAAGACACACAAAATTTTTCATTACTTAATATCGGTACAGCCGTTTAGGAGTTCAGTGACTTAATAGGCAATCGGACAAATTTTTTTTTATTGCATAAATGAATAGTACTCTTAAATATGAGTAACTTCTCAGAAGAAACCGTATATCAAAAGTCAATATTTTCAAAGGTACAGCGATTTGTATAAAAAATTTCGCGAGCCTCCTAAAAACGCTCCATACTAAAGTCGACCTAAAAATGACGTCACTTGTATATGAAGTAGTATGAAGTAGTATATGAAGTATATGGCCGCAGGAATATATTTGTAAATATCTCCGATATTTGTGCGTTTAAGTTCATACTTACCATAATGAATGTTTTTGTATATGATGTGAGTAAACTAATGATGTAGGTTTTGTTTACCAATTTCACAAAAAAAAAAAAAAAATATTTTTGGTACTGGAGCGGAGCGAAATTTTGTATACAAAACGCTGTACCTTTGAAAATATTGACTTTTGATATACGGTTTCTTCTGAGAAGTTACTCATATTTAAGAGTACTATTCATTTATGCAATAAAAAAAAATCAGTCCGCTTGCCTATTGAGCTTTTTTTTTTATTTTTTTTACCCTTTAACTACTTACTAAAAAACTTAACTTTCTCAAATCGCAATGGCTAAATTTGGCACAAAATTAGGAAATAGACTTCTTTTAATTGACCTAGACAGAAAATAGACATTTTTAAATATAATAAATTGTAATGAGATTTGAACCTAGACGCTACGCTTTGCTATGAAGTATTCGAGGGGGTGAAGGAGATGAGTGGGGGACGTGCCGCCCCCGTTACTGCGGGGGGCTTCATGCGATTTACGTCAAAGTGATGTGTCTATAATGTACAAAAGCGTAATTTCGATAAAATCGTAATATGCTTCATAGCTAGCGATATTTTGCCCGCCTAAAGCAAAGCGTAGCGTCTAGGTTCAAATCTTATTACAATTTAATATATTTCAAAATGTCTATTTTCTGTCTAGGTCAATTATAATAAGTCTAATTCCTAATTTTGTGCCAAATTTAGCCATTGCGATTTGAAAAAGTTAAGCTTTTTAAAAAAGCTCAATTTAGTCACTGAACTCCTAAACGGCTGGACCGATTTTAATAAAAAAAATTGTGTGTCTTCAGGTTGATTCGAGAATGGTTTAAATTTGCAATTGGACCTGGTAGGTGGCGCTGCTGTCAGTAGTCAGTACGTCAACAAATTTAATTCTAAGGCGGTACGAAGACTACGAAGTTTCCCGGGATAGCTAGTATTATTATAATATGCGGTCGAAGTACTGCGGAATACGCACTACAACATGTAACACATTACACAATACACATTATGACATCACACACATTGACGTTTCTTCCTAGGTCGACATTTCAAAATTTTATATATTTCGCATTTTTCAGCGGTTACAAAATCTAAACGTGCTTTTGCCCGCAACTTCGTTCGCGTAGCACAAAGCTAAATTTTATCGACTGATTTTATACAATACATAAATACACAATAAAATTCAATATCAAATATTCCCATTCTACATACATGAAACTTCGGCTATCTGACAGCAAAAAAAATACAATTTCAAATAAGTACCTAGTTTCTGACATTTGTGGTTTAACCAAATAGTCTCTTCGGCTTCATCATATTAATTATAAATATTGTTTTATTTAATCTATTACTAATATAATACAGAGAGAAGGTTTATTTGTTTGTATGTTTGTTTGTTTGCATTGAATAGGCTCCGAAACTACTGGAATGATTTTGATGAAATTTAGGACAGATATGGAATAGACAACGGGGAAGCACATAGGCATACTTTTTATTGCCGAAAAATGTACGGTTCCATCGAGATTTCCTTTTGCGCGCATGAAGTCGCGGGCAACACCTAGTCTAAATATATAAAAGGCAAACCTGACTGACTCATCTATCAAAGCACAACCGAAACTACTGAACAGATGTTGCTAAAATTTGGCATACAGATAGTTGTAATGACGTAGGCATCCGCTAAGAAAGGATTTTTGAAAATTCGCCCCCTACGGGTGTAACAAAGGGGTTAAAATTTTGTATGGAAACCGAACTTTACGCGGACGAAGTCGCGGCCAAAAGCTAGTAAAAAATAAACGTAGATTACTGAATAAGTACATGTTCCTAATATCTGCTCATGGTGATTAGAATTAGAATTGATTATAATAATTGATATAACTTTACAAACCAACAGAATAATAATATTTAGGTATATATATTATATTTACTTATTCTTCTGTCAATCAATGTTGTCAATTTTGAATCAAATATGTTTTTTCTTTCGTCGTGTAATAAATTATATCAATAATTTCGGTTATTTTACGTCAGTCTGACTGGCAGCTCGGTTTGCATACCGACGTTTGATTTTTGGTGGTGAATTCAAATCCCGGTAAGATAAATATTATTTTTGTGATTCTTATAATGTCTTTGTTTTTCTTTAATATTTTTTTATTTATTTTTTATTAATTTTTATCGTTGTACTAAAACTACGACCAAAGCTCGGTCTCCCTAGTACCTACTTATAAAGAGTTTTTGTACCTCCATCTTAAAACTTTGGACTAAAAATTTGGACATTCATCGAATACAATCTTTTCATATTTTATATAATATAATCTACACTAATATTAACAACAACTTAAAGTAACTAATAATAAAATAAGTACATAATTAACCATATACTTTTATTACTGCGAAAACAAGCATCGCTCGGAGTTTTATAGTGCGACAAAAAAAAAAGCAAAAAAAAATCGTCTGACAGAGATTCGAACCCGAGACCAATTGGTCGCAACAACGCAAAAAGCCAAAGGGCTACCAAGCGTCTTACGTCAGATAGCGAAATTACGTATATATTATAAGTATTAAACGACGAAAGAAAAACTAATATGTAAATATTGACTTGACCCCGACTTGACCTTTATGCAGACGACATAAAGGTCCATTCGGGGGTAAAATAAATTTGAACGGACTTTCAACAATAAATTCGAATAATTTTTGAGCAGAAAAGAGGGGAAAAATTTGACATACGTCTCATTAGCAAGAGGCCTAAGCCGGTACTGTCTTATTCAATAGATATGAAAGAGAAGGAATGACAGGTCGCCATTTCGCGATGTTTCATTCGACTCATACGAATTATTTATCATTGAAATAAATTAATACTAACAAATATCACATTCTATACGAAAAATCAAAACAACAATTCCCTTCCTTTTATTATATTTTACGAAACTGCAAATAATTTTCTCATTTCTGTTCACAAATAATACAGTTACAACTCCAAGAATTTCTATTTTAATGGTAACTTTATGATTTTTTTTTATCGAGAAATTTTTCAGATAACGTGTTTTGAAAATGAAGGTCCCCTAGCAAATATGATCAAAATTAACATATATTTTTTTGCTGCACTAAAATGTATCCATTCGTCTCAAAAAATTTTTGAAAGAAGCGCATTTCTAGGGTAAGAGCGCCTTAAAGCATGTTTATATAGTGGTTATATACATGAACCTATTTTATATAAATCACGGTTTCATCATTATAAATATGATTTCGAGGTCACTTCACTAAAAATTACAGTTTTTTGCAAATATCAAAACATGAGTTTTGTAAATTTTGTAAAAGTTGAAAATATTTTTTCAAATTAATAGAATAGAATTTCGTAGTTTGAAATTTAAAATTAATCCTCTATTTCTGTTTAACCAATTTTTAATTTTAACCAATTTCTGCAACTGTCTCTCTCAAACTACTAGCATCATACTTTTTTTTTTTTTTTTTTTATGAAATAAGGGGGCAAACGAGCAAACGGGTCACCTGATGGAAAGCAACTTCCGTCGCCCATGGACACTCGCAGCATCAGAAGAGCTGCAAGTGCGTTGCCGGCCTTTTAAGAGGGAATAGGGTAATAGGGGAGGGTAGGGAAGGGAATAGGGTAGGGGATTGGGCCTCCGGTAAACTCACTCACTCGGCGAAACACAGCGCAAACGCTGTTTCACGCCGGTTTTCTGTGAGCCCGTGGTATTTCTCCGGTGGAGCCGGCCCATTCGTGCCGAAGCATGGCTCTACCACGTTACTAAATACTGCACTACTGCACTACTGTTACTAATACTGCAATACTTTTCATGAATTTTTATTTTAATTCAAGGTTTAACGATCGAATTAATGTCTGGCAAATTAATTTTAAGTTTTTCTTATCTTTAATTAACATAATATTAAAATTACAGACATTATAAAATAATTTGAAATTTTTATTAAAAAAAAAAAAAAGGCGTATGGCACATAATTAGCATTGTCAAAAATATCTGGCAATAAAAAAAGTATGTCAGGTAGACTTATTTAAAAACAAAAAATTAAAAATTACGCCTCTTAAAATGTTTTTAAAATCCAGGATTATCACCTGGACAGGTGGGATGCGCACTAATGAACGCAACCGCTACCGCCAGCCAGATAGCGCAGACTCCAACCGAAAGAGCAAGAAGGACGACATATTATCACGAAATCAGCTGACCTAAAATTCTTACTTTCCAAACGTTGCTAGCTCCCGTACTATTAAGCCTTATACTGATATTATATTTACATATCAAGATGTTGTCCGCGACTTTGTATGCGCATTGCGCAAAAAGAAATCCTGCTGGAACCGTACATTATTTCGCGATAAAAAGTAGCATAATTATGTTCTTAGTAATTGTGGTCTATTGTAGGTAGGTACCTATATCTTTGATAAATGTCATCAAAATTGGTCCTTTAGTTTCGGAGTATATTCAATGCAAACAAACAAACAAATCTTTACTCTTTATATTTATAATATAAATAATAGACAATATAAAACATGTATTATATATTTATTACTAGCTGACCCGGCAAACTTTGTTCTACCTTAGAGGCAATAAATGAGCAGATATTGGATTTCATTAAGTGCAATTTTTCATTAGGATAATAGATATAATTAAAAAGAAATCAATTATTTTAATGATCGTTAAAATGGGCCATGTATTTTGTTGCATGGGTTGCAATCTTCAGTGAAGCATCTTGTAATAGACGACATTTTTCGTTTTATTATCAGGCGCAAGAATAAATAACGCAGATGGTCTTCCGATCCGTGAATATGCCACATATAATTGACCAGGTGAAAAACATGTATTTTGTAGATTCAGACCAAAAACTTTCAAAGATTGACCTTGTGACTTATTAATGGTCATGGCGAATGCAAGACGGATCGGAAATTGAATTCGTTTGAACTCAAACGGCATATCGGCATTCGGTAGGGATCATCAGGATCTTTGGAATGAGAACTTCCTCACCTTCGAATTTTCCTTTGAGTATCGTCGCGTAAATCACATTATTTGTAAATTCCTAAATCCCCTATTTACTAAATCCCCAAACATATTTTTCTGCGATAAATAGTAGCCTATGCTCTTCCTCGTAGTCTACTGTATGTCTGTGTCAATTTTCATGATGATCGTTTAAGTAGTTTTACGTAAAAGTGTAAATACAGTTGTCCACAGGAACCGTACATTTCCCGCGATAAAAAGTAGCCTATGTCCTTCCCAGTGGTCTACTTTATATCTGTACCAAATTTCATGATGATCGGTTAAGTAGTTTTTACGTAAAAGCGTAAATACAGTATTCCACGGGAACCGTACATTTTCTGCAATAAAAAGTAGCCTATATCCTTTCCCGTGCTCTACTTTATATCTGTGCAAAATTTCATGATGATCGGGTAAGTAGTTACGTAAAAGCGTAAATACAGTATTCCACGGGAACCGTACATTTTTATGCAATAAAGAGTAACCTATGTTCTTCCTCGTAGTCTACTTTATATCAGTGCCAAATTTCATGATGATCGGTTAAGTAGTTTTTACGTTAAAGCGTAAATACAGTATTCCACGGGAACCGTACATTTTCTGCAATAAAAAGTAGCCTATGTCCTTTCCCGTGCTCTACTTTATATCTGTGCAAAATTTAATGATGATCGGTTAAGTAGTTTTTACGTAAAAGCGTAAATACAGTATTCCATGGGAACCGTACATTTTCTTGCAATAAAAAGTAGCATATGTCCTTCCTCGTGGTCTACTTTGTATCTATAGAAGATTTCAAGATGATAGGGTAAGTAGTTACGTAAAAGCGTAAATACAGTATTCCACGGGAACCGTACATTATTATGCAATAAAGAGTAACCTATGTTCTTCCTCGTAGTCTACTTTATATCTGTGCCAAATTTCATGATGATCGGTTAAGTAGTTTTTACGTAAAAGCGTAAATACAGTATTCCACGGGAACCGTACATTTTCTTGCAATAAAAAGTAGCATATGTCCTTCCTCGTGGTCTACTTTGTATCTATAGCAGATTTCATGATGATCGGGTAAGTAGTTACGTAAAAGCGTAAATACAGTATTCCACGGGAACCGTACATTATTATGCAATAAAGAGTAACCTATGTTCTTCCTCGTAGTCTACTTTATATCTGTGCCAAATTTCATGATGATCGGTTAAGTAGTTTTTACGTAAAAGCGTAAATACAGTATTCCACGGGAACCGTACATTTTCCCGCGATAAATAGTATCCTATGTCCTTTTCCTGGTTCTAAGCTACCTTCCTACCAATTTTCAGCCAAATCGGTTCAGCCGTTCTTGAGTTATAAATGGTGTAACTAACACGACTTTCTTTTATATATATAGATTATTAAAATATTTACATATTTCGTTAGAAACTATTAGGTATACTATACTATAAGTCAAACTATAATTTAATTTTAATATGCACATAGAGCGCATAGCAACTGTAATTTCTTTTGTTTGAGATTCAATTCAAAGTAAATAAAAATGTTTTATTAAACTGTCTAAAGCAATAGGGACCTCGGGGCATTAATCTATAAGAAAGATACGATATGTGGTTATTTTAAACGACGAAATCAAGGAAACTTAATATTCGCGAGCTTATTAACCTCCAAATGTTTTATATAGACTAAAGCCTCATTTACCTACACAAGAAGAGTTTCTCGAACGCGCGCAGGCGACAATATCAGGCAAGAATATCTTGCATAGTGTATAAACAACCTTTACGAAGTTCGCCGCTCGAAAGGCAATTGTTGCCTCCTAAACTCTTCTCGAATATACTGTGTGTGAATAGGGAACTGTCTACTCTCTGCAGTAATCTCGCATACGATTTTGTTCATTTGAAAAATGAAGGCGGTACAAGGAAGTGTTCTTGTGGTTACAGCGCTATTGAGACATTACATTTTAAATTCTAATGTTTCCAAAAGAAAAAAGAAAAAATGTTGGTAATTCTTGCATCGTAAAAACGGTTCAAACCGATTTGTACGAGTCTCTCATCAACGCGTGAATTAAATACTTGGTCAGAGATTTGACTTAAAAAAAATAATTTATTTCAAACTTACAGAGTTCTTACTTCTAATGATACAAAAATGGTAATCCTCTTAATAACTAAATCCTACGTTTTTATACAATACTAATATGCTTATTCTACATGTCAGCTGTTCTACTTAAGAAGAGCTGACAAAGCTTATATTACTAGGGTTGTCACTCTTAACTCCTCCCTCCCCTAGAGAAAAATTATCCGAAGACGGAGAAACTGGCTTCGGAGAATTTTTTGTACCTAAAATCTCTAAATAATTATTTCTGAAATAAAACATAAAAAACATAGCAAATATAACAATAATTATCAAAAAAGTTAATATACCTAAAATCACTGTCCATATTTTCAAACTATTATTATCACTAACACTTTTATTTTCACTATAATGTATTTTCATATTATTCACTAATTATCTTCCTGGTATCGACTATCAAAGTCGATACCAGGAAGATCTAACGAAATGTCGGGGGCTGGAACCTCCAACTGCACCTCTGGTAGTGGAACGTTGACATCTGGCAAGCTACTGGTTGTGGTGTTGGATACTTGGCCAACATAAGTATCACCAATAACAGTCTCGCAATATGGATCAGTAGTTATGATAAAAGTTCCCTGGAATTTCGTCTTAACTATCTGGTCTTTACAATTTTCAGTTATGACTGTTTCTCGAATACTAAATAAAAGCCATTGATTTGTAGTTATTCTATAGGTTCTAGTATCTTCTAAAATTATTTGATTTGTTTGGCAATTTGTAAAGTTATTTTTCAGCAGCATTATTTGTTCTATACAGGTTTCTCTATATTGTGCCTCTTTGTCCTCGTTGCAAAGAAACATGTTATTATCTAATTCTTCACATGGACTTATCATAGACCGATAGAGTGACTTATTCACAATTAGGTAGGGAAATTCAGGAAATATAATGATAGTACTTTTAGAAAGGAAATTATGTATAGGAATAGGAATAATTTTATAGTATGTATAAGTGTTTCTGTTCACTAATGGATCTTCTAAAATGAATACTAATTTATGTTGGTGAATATATGATTTTAAAATTATATTGCATTTTTGTTATAGTTTGTTTATTTTATTGATTTATTTGAAGCTAGTTAGAAAAATGTTGATTTTAAGGAAATTATTTCTAACTATGTGTTTTTTTAAATAAATGTTTATTTTTGTATGTTTTTCTGTATTATTTATTGGCATCATATAATAAATACTCTTAAAAACTTAAATTAACTTAAGACATTTTATTAAAACACTAAAATAAAAGAAAATCATGGTGGGGTTATTTTAACCCCTCTAGACCTTGAACCTTCTAGGGCTGGTAAATTATTGTAACTTGCCGGATATATTAATCTCGCATGTTTTTCTATATTTAACAAAATAGTCAATAGTTCCGTCGAATTAATAATAGACTGGTGGAGAGTATACAATTTACTAAAAGCAATTGATGTTTCTATTTCCATTATTATACTATAAATAGTGCGAAAATTATTCAGTAGTTGATACAAATTATTCATCACCGAAATAAAATTAAATAGGGTAGTTAGATTTTTATGTAAAGATTGTATTTCAGTTGTTTTAGCGTAAATTTGCTTAACATTAAAGTTCATGTCACTAGATATATTAATTAACTTGTCAAAAGCTACTTGCATAATAGAAATTTTGTCTTCTACAGAGTGTTCTTTCTCTTGTAAATTAGTAATTAGTTTACTGTAATGAATTGCATCACTATTATCTAAGTTTCCCGTAATAAGCTTTATAAATGATCCTAATGGATTAAAAATACCTCTTTTTGTCCTTAAATTAGGGAGAATTTGATATAATCTAGATTGAGTTAATTTTATAAAAGAACTTATTTGAATCTCTAAACCTAAAAATTCATTTTTAACCTGAAAATCAACTTGAATTAAGGATCTTAACCTATTATATTCTCTTATATTATTATCTAACTGCAACTTAATATGTTCTAAATCAATTGTTTTAATAATGCTCCAGTTATCAGTCTTCATCACTGCTGCACCAAGTTTTATCGGAGCTATGCCTGGATTCTTGGTCATGTTGTGAACTTTGAGATACCATGTCGGACTCGCCATTGCTAGTACCAGGAAACACCACCTGTGGAGGCCGTTTTATATTTTTTAATGCTACTCTAGTATTCCTATTTTTAAGTTTAACTGGTATTATATTTCGCGAAACCTCCCCAGTAACTTCAGCTTCCTCAAACCTAGGTAATTGCTTAGCTTTTCTAGTTCTCGTATTTTTCATAAATTTATCTCCTTTCTTAATTTTGGGAACCGGGTTTTCACCACCTTTCTTATCTCTAACTTCTTTTTTATCATTAACTAATTTTTCCGCTACATATTCGTACAGAACTTTGAGACGCTTTCTATGATCTTGTAATAGCTTTTGCGTATAAACTGTGTTGAAATTTTGTTCCTCCAAAACAATTTTTAACGCATCCTCTAAAGTAGAGATGTCCCTTAATCTAACTATTCTAATTAAGTAGGATGGTAAATTATAAAGGAAAACATTAAATGATGTATTTGTATAAATTTGTTGCTTAGCTAGGCGAACACTAGAGTCTGCTGTAGTTTCATTGATTTTGGAAAAAAGAATGCTTCTAATATGTTGAATTCGGTGACAAAAATCTAAATAATTTTCGCCTCTATTTATTTTTAAGCCCTGTAATTCTAAAGCTAAACATTCTTCGGTTCTGGGGTCGCCAAAATGTTGCCTTAATAAAGTTTTTAATTCATCCCAGTTATTAATTTGATCCCGTTCTCCTACTAAACTAGCGGCCTCTCCAGCTAACCTACTAGTAATGACATGGAATAAATATTCATTTTGCAAATGATCGCCCTGAAACGTTTGTAATACGTATTCACATTTCTTTATAAACAATGGTAAGAATCTCCTTCAAACACCGGAATAATTTTTAAAATTTCGCTAGGAACACGGACTACACCTTCCATATTTATAAGAAGAGAAAAAAAAAATGCGTAAATTGAACGATTTTAAATAAAATACTTCAAATCAAATAAAAATTATTTTTTAAAATTTATCAAAGAAATTCATTTGATAAAAAAAATCTGTATAATAAATTACGTTCCAAAGATTAAATTATTATTAAATATTTAAATATTCGTATATTATCTTTATTTATTAAAATTAATTATCCTTAAAAAAATATTCAAACAAAAATCCCCTGTGGAGTAAAAACACATACACACACAGTAAAACAAAGAGCATAAAATAAAGGAAATCGAGGAAGTGAATAAGAATTTGATCACTCACAGTCCCGACGTCTTCACCATGCTCTGGATTACCAATCTGCCTTCTGGAACTCTGCTCGTCCTTGGTCTTCTCTCGCCGTATTTAATAAATTTATTTGTTCGTTAAATCCCCGTAAAACGTTGAAACGCAAGTTAAAACCTTAGAATTTTATAAGGAAATTCAACTCGGGGATTCCTAACCAGCTGCGCCAATTAAATACATGGTCAGAGATTTGACTTTAAAAAAATAATTTATTTCAAACTTACAGAGTTCTTACTTCTAATGATACAAAAATGGTAATCCTCTTAATAACTAAATCCTACGTTTTTATACAATACTAATATGCTTATTCTACATGTCAGCTGTTCTACTTAAGAAGAGCTGACAAAGCTTATATTACTAGGGTTGTCACTCTTAACTCTCTTTGTTTAATGTTAAGACAAGTCGAAACTGCGAGTGTCAGCGCAAAAAATCTCGCGTACTGTGTAAACAAATTGAAAGGCTGATTATCTCCTCAAGACTCGTATTCGACAATCGCTGGATTGATGCGAGTTTTTATCATCATGTAAAGAATTGAAGGCGAGAATCGTATGGCGAGTTATCGGATACGAGAATATGATACGATATTCTTGCCCAAATCGTACGAAAAACTCTTCGTGTGTAAATGAGGCTTTATACAATTGGTCTTTATTGAGCTCAGAAGAATTATGAATTACATACATGACTTTTGGACAGTAAAAATAATGATCACTTACAATAACACTGCCTCCTTTCTTGATGGCGCCGATGGGTACTTTGGCCTCACTGTGGCCGGCCAGCATAGCGAATATAGCCATTATTAAGACAAGCACACCCGAGAGTTTCATCTTGTAAATTTTCTACTTCTTCAGTTCAGTGCTGCTTCAACGAAGAGTTGCTTATAATATTCGTTTCGCCTGCCAAGTTCTTATATATATCTACTACCGAATATATTTTCCTTATGCATAACCCAACTCTAGGGCTCTCCCAGTTCGTACAAATTGTGAATACTGAGTGCGATTTTTGTGGCAATAAGTGTTTCGATATTACGGGGCTTTTTCAATTTGAATTTTTGTACCTTGATTTCCTTATGTTTTGACACAACCAGGAAACAAGATGTTTTATTGTATTCCACTTGAAAATTAATTATAATTTAGGATCCATGCTGTTAGGAAGAGACGTAGATATATTATTTTTTATCTATATCATTATTATATTATCTATATCAGTATTTTTTGTAATATTAATATGTAAAATGTACTTTCAAAATGTTGTATTTTCAGGCATTTTCCATGATTTTCTTTTGGTTCATTAGATTCCCGATAGCAACTCGACATTTTACACTTATTTCCACTATGTGCATAACTTTAACACTCGTGACGTAAGTAACTGATTGCTTCATTCGTTAAAACAGAAATAAGATGATGTGAAACAGACCGCAATTTTTTTGTTACAATTATACCTAATTGTTATGACAACGCGTCATTTACAAGTATAACAAAATTAAATCACATTTTTCTTTATTTGAATAACTAATTTTTTTATACTACGCTAAATATCCATTCATAAATATCCACTGAAATGAATATTTAGCGTATTATAAACAATATGGTATTTATGTTGTAATTCATCTAAGTCGGGCATTGTCAATTCTGTAAGCGTTAGTTCATTAAAGGCTAAATTGCATCTGGCAGAATGTAGAATATTCCGGGACGTAGGGGCTAGGATATTACTGTGGAACGTGCTTCCAGACCGTTCCAGGGCGAGCTATTCAAATGTTTGGTACAAAACCCTTGCAGGTATTATGACAGATCGCAGTGTACCTACTGTGTAGGCACAATATTGACAAACATCCAGCTCGACCTGTTTATAAACATTTCCCATTGCACTTGAACGCCTCAAAAAAATTAACGTTTAAAAACAAAGGAAGTGACCGCAACGACTGCAACAACGTGAGTATCTCATCTTATGCCTGGTCGAACGGCAACTTGTTGGATAGTACATGGCAACTTGTTCGATAGTACAAGATATTCCCCTTGTACTAAAACATTAACTTGACAAATTTATATAAGTAGACTTTTCAAATTTATTTTTTAAGCTTTAAGGTAACGCGTTAAACCTACTTAAAAAATTAAAACCCTTTTTATGGCAATTGTACTTTTATTTTGTATGTAAGCACGCCACTAAGCCAATAAATCAATTTGTAGTTTAGTTTACTAATATTTACGTAACTATAAGAAACTTTTTCTTTATTTATGATACCTTTTCTTCATTTACGAATCGACTTTTTGCGTGAACGATGGCGTAGGCAATATCTAGTAGGGAAGTAACAAGTTTACGAAAATGAATTTCATAATAAGCATTATGCAACATAATTATTAATAAGTCGAAATAAAGATCATAACGTTTTCTGTGAGAATACTCGAGTAAAGTTTATCTATCTTTTCTTGGCAAGAAGCTTTATTATTAAACTGTAATATTACGAAACTTTTTGTTTACGACTTTTTGTGTCTGTTTGCTACAGCCGTAGTCAGGGTAGGTAGGTATTCTATCAGAGTTTGGAAACAATCTTTGCCAGTTTCAGTTTCGCCAGCAGTTTCAATGTAATAAAATTTTTAACTTTCCTATATTATTTATTATAATACTCAGTATCGCTCGAAAACGAACAGATATGCGATTCAAATTCGAAGCGTATTTCGCTACCGTCACATGTTCGTTTAGTATAATTACTTACGGTCCGTTTCAATAACTTATCTACCAAAAACTATTTGTTAAAAACGTCGTCATTCAATAATTTTCCGGTTTTTTGCGATACAAGTTTGACGTTTCTAACAAATAATTATCGGTGGATAGGTTATTGAAACGAGCCGTTAATCATTTTAATTTTTTTTTTTTTGGTAAAACTTGTAATATGGAAACGGCCAAGCAGCGGCCAAGAAACTTATCTGACAACCTTATGTATCAAAAGTAAGCTTCTAACTCTATAGTCTATACTCTACAGTCTACAACTCCCTAATTGTATCTACAAGCCTTAACTTTACAAACTCTGCAGATGCAACGAAACATCAAAGCCATTTATTCTGACATCTCGTCATGAATTTTTGCTAGTGCAATCCATCGTATCATATATGATTTTTTTTTATTTATGTCTCATAAATAAAAAATGTTTTTGATAGACTTGTTGTAAAGGAAAATAATGATTATAAACGAGCATACACTAGTTGCATAATATAATGTGTAATATCTGACATCTCCCTTATTTTAAAATAAAATTACTAAGAGTTACATAACTGACTTGTTGTTACACATTTTAGAAAATTACGCCCACAGAGCGTAGATAGCGCGAGTGAAAATATTGTACATGATACATCAAGATTTTTTAACTGAAGAAATGACTTACAAAAGCAGTGTGATTTTAATATGGTAAAATCTAGCTATAAATTGCAAAATGCGCAAATATTTAACACACACTAGATATGTTTCAACAAGACACATGGGCTTAATAATGCAATGCAGACGCCAATTTTTGAGCCATGATTTAAATTAAACAAACTTTTATTGAGGCTTTTTAAACATAGAGGCATTAAAGCATAGAGGCATATTATAGAAACTAAGACCAAAACATAATATACGTCAATTGATCATAATATACAGTTTAAGTTTTAAGTACCTAGTTCACTTTCTGACACCGTCGCAATTCATATCATGTTATGCGGCGTGAAATAACGCTTGCGTTGAGTTTCGCCGAGTGAGTGAGGTTACCGGAGGCAGCGGTAGGTACCCCCCGATGGTTGCACGCCTTGACGTGGCGGTGGGGCTTAGTAACCGTGGTTTGGACACCCACGGTGAAGCGAAGAGGCAACCAGGGCCGGCTTGTTTGCCGCCGGCTGGCCCGAGGAGGGCGCTCCCAGCGGGCTGGAGGAGTCCGCTGCGGACGCGCTAGGAGGTGGGACCGCAGAAGAAGAGGAGTGCCGGTATTACGGTGCGCCGTACTCCCTATCTTCTGCGGCCGTGGAGGGATTGCAGGGGGAGAGGCGTGGTGGTGTTGTGCCACTTTCCCTACCCCCCTGCGAGCTGGCGGGGCCGTTCCGTATGGTTAACGGCATTGGTGGGGCCGCAGAGGAAGAGGCAAGTTGGTATTACGGTGCGCCGCTTGCCCTATCCTCTGCGGCCGAGGTGTGGTCGGTGGCAGAACCATAGCTCAGATCTGCCACCGGGTACCGGTTATGGTGGCTGGTATCCGTGGCCTCCAAGTAGCAGACTCGGGGGGAGTCTGCTACAGTACTGGTGGAGGCCAAGGAGGGAGGCGCACCCTACCATCTGGTGCGCCTGGGGCCTTCGGGCCTAGGATGGAGCCGCTTGTTGGCTGCCGTCGGCGGGGTCGCGGATGTGTTAATCGTTCCCGTGGCCCCGTCACAGGGCGGCGTGGAGGAAGGTGGGGGGTGGTTTTTAGTGGGTATACCGTGGGTCTCATTAGCCTATACGGGAGTCCCACATCACCACTCGGGTGCCCCCCTGCGCCTGGGTGGTATGCGTAATGCATTTTCCCCTCCGGAAACAAAAAAAAAAAAGGCAGCGGTAGGTAAACACTTACCATCAGGCGATCCGTCTGCTCGTTCCTGTTTCATTTCATAAATAAAAATGCAACAAAACTCAATAAAAATAAGCTATCGGCCGTCACTTATTAGAATATTGTATAACAGACCCTTAAAATAATGACTGGTATTTTTTTCGTTTAATTAATTTTCTACAAAGGTATTTTATAAATGCAATATTATTAAAACGTAGCCTCGAGGACAACAAAAATAAAATTAATACCACCAATGTCTAGTTGATAATATAAATTCCTAAAATTGAGCAACGTCAGTTAATTAATATCACAGGAATATCCTCAAGCGTTTTAACATTGTGATTGTGGTGATTTAAATTATGCCTCCTTTTAAAATACCTTGTATTTCACGACTAAATAAAATATAATATCTTGCTCATCTGTGACAACAAAAGTAATTAAATGAATAATGAGCAACGAGCATTTCACGAGTATTCCGTAAATTGTGGTGACACACCGCGAAGATGGCGCGTCATTTCGCTAATGTTTGTTTCGTATCACGATTGAGGCGTGTTTATCAAAGAATATAATAGACTAAACAATCTATCTTGTTTAAAGAGTAGGTCGCCTTGCTCTTACTCTTTCTGATGTCTACTCCTTCTACAATCTTCTGATTTATTTTGTTACGGGTCCTAAGACAAATTTAGCATGTCTCTCGATTTAGACATGCTAATCATATCAAAGGGTTTTTAGGGTTCCGTAATACTTAAAGAACCCTTATAGTTTCGCTCTGTCCGTCTGTCTGTCTGTCTGTCTGTCTGTCTGTATTTTTCAAAAAATTGTCAAAATCGAGAATTCGAGTAATCGGCCTCCAAAGTAGTTTGTAAGTTGGTCCCCCCTTAGCATTTTTAAACTATAAGAGATAGAAACTTGCAAATTTCCATGCTGATAGATCATGCTAAAACTCTTTAGGAAAATTATTGTGAACCAAATCGGACAGTAACTTTTGGAGTAATAAAAAAAAAGGATATTACGCGTTTATAGTTACGGAACCCTCCTTAGACATGCCCTGACATGCTCTTGGTTAGGTTATATTATTTGTGGTTGGTTACCACTGTCGATCCTGGCTACACAAGTGTTGCAGCTGTGGTGGGTAAGTGTGATGGGCCATTTGCCTGTAAAAAAACTGATGTTTATGTATCATTTGATATTTTAAAAAGCAAGGCAAAACTGGTTATTTACACAGGTTCTCGGTGTAGTAATACGTAAAGAATATAATAACAAAACAAGAAGATTTTGTTAAATTTTATCTAAGTGTAGGTGCACGATTGTAATACTTTTGTTAAATTTGTATTTTTGTCACGATTCCCTCACGCAACATTTTTCCTCGCAAAAAGTTTAATTTTCATCAGAGTTCAGACCTGGCTGTGGATGATATTCTCCTTAAGAGCATTGATCGGCGCGCGACTCAGATTTCACGAAAAACGCTACTTTTCAAATGCGTCTATATCTAACAAAAACTGGCTATTCTGATTTTAACATGTAGAAAAACACTAGAAAATATTGTATTCTAATTTTTCACTTATCATTTATTTTAAAATAATTTCAAACTTTTGAATAAAACTGACAAAACTAACCAGAAGTTTTTACAACTTTAGGTTCAGGGGCAATTTCAAAACATATAATAGCTAAAACCGCTTACATTTTTTAAAAACAAAAAATCTTTACAAACTTGTTGGATCTTCCTCTAGATTATCTGTATTTGTAAACGCTCGTGCGCCTCGATTTATTTAGTAGTTTTAAAAATTCATATAAAATTCGTCAAACTAATTTAGTTAAAAATTTAAATAGCATATTAAAGATAAAAGGTTCTTCTCTTAGATTATGTAAGTAAAAAACAAAAGGAGCAAGTAAAATACATAAATATCATCATTTTAAATAACTATAATTCCTGATAATTTCGCATTCTTTAAATTTTATTTTTATGAGATAGAAACGTATATAAAAATAATCTGAGTTACAGATAATCTAGAGGAGGATCCAACAAGTTTGTAAAGATTTTTTGTTTCTAAAAAATGTAAGCGGTTTTAGCTATTATATGTTTTGAAATTGCCCCTGAACCTAAAGTTGTAAAAACTTCTGGTTAGTTTTGTCAGTTTTATTCAAAAGTTTGAAATTATTTTAAAATAAATGATAAGTGAAAAATTAGAATACAATATTTTCTAGTGTTTTTCTACATGTAAAAATCAGAATAACCAGTTTTTGTTAGATATAGACGCATTTGAAAAGTAGCGTTTTTCGTGAAATCTGAGTCTCGCGCCGATCAATGCTCTTAATATTTTTTAACAAAAAATACGGTAACCTCAGAGTTTAGCATAATTTTTGTATACGTGTATGTATTACGTAATGAATACTAATGTTATGTCATAGAGTAATTACCTATGTACTTACCTCATTGTGTACTAAAGCAGATAAAATGGAAAAATGTTTTACTTAGGTACTTAATGTTACAAAAAACGGCCAAGAGCGAGTCGGAACTCTTCCTTGCAATACGGCAAAAAAGTCACGTTTGTTTTATGGAAATCCCTCTAAATATTTATTTAATCTGTTTTCAGTGTTTGTCGTTATAGTGGCAACGGAAATTCATCATGTGTTAAAATGTCAACTGTCTAACTACAACGGTTCATGAGATACCTACAGCCTGGTGACAGATGCACAGAAAGACGAACGGACAGCGGAGTCTTAGATTTTACCCTTTGGGTTTGGAAGTCTAGAAACTAGCAAATGAATATAACACTACATAAGTCGTTTACTTTGACAAAATACAGAGTTTCACAAAATAAAACTATTGCAATATTTTCAGTTTGTTCATAAATAATCTACAAGAGTAGTAGCGTAGTACGTCTATCTAAAATTAAAATCTATGAGTCGATGTGGCCGTATTCTAGGTACAGGCAAACATTTTTGACACGGTTCAGTTCTATCATTTTTGTTGGTAAAAAATTCTGAGGTAATAATTGGAATAAGTACAAAGGTCTTTTTTATGTAATGACTAATGAACCAGGAAACGAGCAGACGGATCGCCTGATGGTAAGCGATTACCGCCGCCCATGGACACTTGCAACACCAGAGGAGTTACACTTCTAACTCTTTTTCACAGTTGCGGCTTGCGTTCCTGGTCCTTAAAATCCCCAATCCCCCCATGGGCCTCCGGTAACACTCACTCAGCGAAACACAACGCAAGCGTTATTTCACGCCGGTTTTCTGTGAGGTCGTGGTATTAACCCGGTCGAGCCGGCCCATTCATGTCGAAGCGTGGCTCTCCCACAGTTAAAATATCTTTGCTTAGCCTTTAAGTCGATGTACACTTAATAATAATAATTAAAATAATAGTCCGGATAAAACGGATCGCAATAGGTAACCTATAGATTCCTATTATTGGGTCTGGGTTATGTTTCATATTTTATAAAATTTCCAGAACTATAATAATCTAATTGAATTCAAAGAGATATAACTGACATTTAAAAAAAATACAAAAACCCAAAAACATATTCATTGACCGGGATTCGAATCACAGACAACAATTTACAAACAACGCAAAGATTAACATAAGTAGGTACGCATACCAAAGTGCCATTCGGACTAACATAGCATAATAATACCAGATTAGAAATATATTGTTGCACGACGAAAGAAAAAACATCTAGGTATACTAACTTAAACTCTATTGGACGTAAGGACGGACGGATATTATAAATCTTTAATCTGTCTGTCTGTCTGTCTGTCTGTCCGTCCGTCCGTCCGTCCGTCCGTCCGTCCGTCCGTCCGTCCGTCCGTCCGTCCGTCCGTCCGTCCTAGACATATTTTGTACTTTAGCTTTTATATATTAAATCTTTTGATAAAATTTTAAAATATAAAAGCTAAGGTACATTTGCGTCGATAGATCATCTAGCAATGAGATCTAATACATACACAAATCTTCTTAAATGCTTTAAACAAGCTATGAATCTCGGAAACGGCTTCAATTAGGTATTTCCATGACATTTTAGAGCAGAAAAATCCATCTAGTTCGGTGTTATCCTTAAGAAACCGTGCATTTTAATTTAAGTTAGTATACCTAGATGTTTTTTCTTTCGTCGTGCAACAATATATTTCTAATCTGGTATTATTATGCTATGTTAGTCCGAATGGCACTTTGGTATGCGTACCTACTTATGTTAATCTTTGCGTTGTTTGTAAATTGTTGTCTGTGATTCGAATCCCGGTCAATGAATATGTTTTTGGGTTTTTGTATTTTTTTTAAATGTCAGTTATATCTCTTTGAATTCAATTAGATTATTATAGTTCTGGAAATTTTATAAAATATGAAACATAACCCAGACCCAATAATAGGAATCTATAGGTTACCTATTGCGATCCGTTTTATCCGGACTATTATTTTAATTATTATTATTAAGTGTACATCGACTTAAAGGCTAAGCAAAGATATTTTAACTGTGGGAGAGCCACGCTTCGACATGAATGGGCCGGCTCGACCGGGTTAATACCACGACCTCACAGAAAACCGGCGTGAAATAACGCTTGCGTTGTGTTTCGCTGAGTGAGTGTTACCGGAGGCCCATGGGGGGATTGGGGATTTTAAGGACCAGGAACGCAAGCCGCAACTGTGAAAAAGAGTTAGAAGTGTAACTCCTCTGGTGTTGCAAGTGTCCATGGGCGGCGGTAATCGCTTACCATCAGGCGATCCGTCTGCTCGTTTCCTGGTTCATTAGTCATTACATAAAAAAGACCTTTGTACTTATTCCAATTATTACCTCAGAATTTTTTACCAACAAAAATGATAGAACTGAACCGTGTCAAAAATGTTTGCCTGTACCTAGAATACGGCCACATCGACTCATAGATTTTAATTTTAGATAGACGTACTACGCTACTACTCTTGTAGATTATTTATGAACAAACTGAAAATATTGCAATAGTTTTATTTTGTGAAACTCTGTATTTTGTCAAAGTAAACGACTTATGTAGTGTTATATTCATTTGCTAGTTTCTAGACTTCCAAACCCAAAGGGTAAAATCTAAGACTCCGCTGTCCGTTCGTCTTTCTGTGCATCTGTCACCAGGCTGTAGGTATCTCATGAACCGTTGTAGTTAGACAGTTGACATTTTAACACATGATGAATTTCCGTTGCCACTATAACGACAAACACTGAAAACAGATTAAATAAATATTTAGAGGGATTTCCATAAAACAAACGTGACTTTTTTGCCGTATTGCAAGGAAGAGTTCCGACTCGCTCTTGGCCGTTTTTTGTAACATTAAGTACCTAAGTAAAACATTTTTCCATTTTATCTGCTTTAGTACACAATGAGGTAAGTACATAGGTAATTACTCTATGACATAACATTAGTATTCATTACGTAATACATACACGTATACAAAAATTATGCTAAACTCTGAGGTTACCGTATTTTTTGTTAAAAAATATTAAGAGCATTGATCGGCGCGAGACTCAGATTTCACGAAAAACGCTACTTTTCAAATGCGTCTATATCTAACAAAAACTGGTTATTCTGATTTTTACATGTAGAAAAACACTAGAAAATATTGTATTCTAATTTTTCACTTATCATTTATTTTAAAATAATTTCAAACTTTTGAATAAAACTGACAAAACTAACCAGAAGTTTTTACAACTTTAGGTTCAGGGGCAATTTCAAAACATATAATAGCTAAAACCGCTTACATTTTTTAGAAACAAAAAATCTTTACAAACTTGTTGGATCCTCCTCTAGATTATCTGTAACTCAGATTATTTTTATATACGTTTCTATCTCATAAAAATAAAATTTAAAGAATGCGAAATTATCAGGAATTATAGTTATTTAAAATGATGATATTTATGTATTTTACTTGCTCCTTTTGTTTTTTACTTACATAATCTAAGAGAAGAACCTTTTATCTTTAATATGCTATTTAAATTTTTAACTAAATTAGTTTGACGAATTTTATATGAATTTTTAAAACTACTAAATAAATCGAGGCGCACGAGCGTTTACAAATACAGATAATCTAGAGGAAGATCCAACAAGTTTGTAAAGATTTTTTGTTTTTAAAAAATGTAAGCGGTTTTAGCTATTATATGTTTTGAAATTGCCCCTGA